>VXBH01001235.1:214300-236677 GCA_013400035.1 Rynchops niger
TTTTTTCCAAAGCCAGATTAACTGTTTTGCTGGTATTAATAACCATGAAAGTAGAGCAGCTATTTGTCTTTGTATGTTGGTGGGTGCTTTAGTTGTAGTGGTAGATGATAGATGACCATATACTTATTTGTATCTGGCTTGCGGTAGTATTTTGGGAACAATCTTTGTCTGTCTTTCCATGTAACTGGAAAGATTTTTTTACTTCTGAAATCATAGAACCATAGAAGAAAAAAAAAAAAAAACCACGACGTAATTTGACTGTTTGCAATGTCACTGAAAATGGTACCAGTAACATTTTGGGAAACACTGTGAAGAGAGGCTGAACTTGATGTAAGAATCAAATATCGCATTTCCTCCTCTTATTCCTTGGGATCTTTCTTGAGTTCAAAGAATCTTGAATTTAGCCCTGGAGAAGCAAGCTTTCTCTGTCTGTCTGGAATGAGAGGCCACTTGCCTAGGGCTGCATGGTAGACACGTACTACAGACATACCAAAATAGAGATGCATTGTCTTGAATGATGCTGCCCGTAGCGTTCAAGGGGATGTACGTCGCGGGGGTTCCTACATTCTTCCCCTGTGCTCCCTTTTTGGTCCTTGTGTTTGTAAATAACAATCACTTGGCAAATTCCAGATGTTGAAGTGAGTGTCTAGTGACACAAATCGGGTGTGTTACCTGATTTAGGTCCCTGGATACGTTCATAGGAATCTTGTCAAAAAGGTAGTTCGTTATTTTGTTTATACTTCTGCATTCCTGTTACCTGGGACAGGTAAGATGCGTTCTTTTTTCCTCACTTTATGGTTGAAACATAGAGTTAACTTTTTTAACTCGCTGCAGTAAAGACATCTTGCAGGCATTAGTGCATGTGGCAGAATTGGAACTGGAACCGCTTTGCAGCCAGGGCTAAGCGCACGGTGTAATTGCGTCAAGTCTCTAGTGATGGAGTTTCCGTCTCCAGAGGAGTCCGAAAAGGCAGACCTGGGCATGGGTGCTTGAAGGCAGCCGTGCCTTCTCTTGTTTGCTTGCCTTGGGCGTTTCGCTTGGTTACTATAACATTCACCATTGAACTTATACTTAAGTAGTAACACATCACGATGACTTAGTATTTGTTTCTTTTCAGTTACCCATGGATGTATAGTCTCCACAATCAAACTGTTTCTTCCAGATGGAATGGAAGCTCGATTGCGATCAGAGTAAGAATAAGTATCTATTCATGTGTAGTAAAATTAAACTACTGAATAATGAGGATTTGATGAATATTATGTTTCAAATCAACATAGGAACGGTTTCTTTTCCTGTGATCACGCAAAGAAAATAACTGAGAGCATGGTTCTCTTGCAGGCGTTATGAAAAAGAAATCTCATATGCTTGTTGCTTTTAGAAACTAAGACAACTATGAAAGACTAAAAAAGCCCTATACAAGAATTAAAAAGTTCTTATCAAGTTGGGCTTTTCTGACTGCCTGTGGTTTAGCGTGGAATGGGTGTTATAAACAAGAATACAGGACAAAAGAAAGCAAATTAGTGTTCTCCTTCCCTCTTTTTTTATTTGGGATTATCTTTGCTCCTTTGAATGTGCAGCGCATAGACTTTACTGAAGTGGGGTCAATGGTTTCTCTCTCTGCGTACACGTAACGCTATTTGTATTCTTCAGATAAGTAATAGAGTAATCTGTCCTCGTGGTGCAGTTATTTGGTGTCACAATGAAAGAAAGCTTTGCCTGGAATAAGGGGGAAAAAATATAACATGTGTTGGATGGAATAATGTTTGGAAACCCCGATGAATATTACGAGTTTTTTGTGTATATGTGCACATTTTGGAGAAAATTTCAAAGAGCTGTATAAACAAAAAACGTAAATATTTTGTTTGTAGTAACTGCGTGCCAGTTACAAATGACATAACTAATAATCTTTTATCCTCAGCAATTTATGTTTTTGATTGTTTATTTAATTATTCCGTTATCATTAGTATCCAGAAATATTTGCATGAAGCTTTAGGGTGTCTTTGCTTCTGGGAAGATAAGTCAAAATAAACTGTTTTGGGAAATTTTCCATGTAACTGCATGTCCTAATAAGAAATAGTAGAAATGCATGGACTTTTTAGTTCTGATGAAAATGTGCAAATATAACATTTGCTGTAGTGAAAGTGTACAAAATTCTGTAAGTTAGCAAATAGTGTTTTACTCAGTTCGTTGAATTTGTAAACAAGAGTAGTATATCCACTGTCTTTTCATATCTATTGTTTTGTGCATGTAAATTGGTTTAAAGCTTAATAAATCAGTTTTTAAAAAAATCAATTATGAAATAAAAGTTGGTAAAGAGAGTTTTCAGAATAGACCTTGGATTTGTAATTTGAAAATAGTTCTGCAATTTTGAAAACATCCCTCAGCATCGTATGAACTGGTTTTGCATGTTTGTATATTAACTCTTCATTTTTATCTGAAGAATACACTTTAAAAATACAAAGTATCTTGAATAAATGCAGGCATCTTTTAGATTTTTGAACTGCTATTCTGCACTTTGTGTTTACTTTTTAAATTTTTTTTTTTAGTGTTATCCATGCTCCATTACCAAGTCCTGTTGACAAGGTAATTCAGTAATTTGCTGTTTTCTGCTTTATTTAGCCACGTACTGCTTTCTGACTTGTTATAAAGATGGAGAAATGGTGAAGTCCAGTTGCACTGAGATATGTTTTCCACTGTCTGCTTTCACCTCGTTTAATATTTTGAATGACATTTAAGGTAGAGAAGGTAGTGCAGTGTTGCAGTGTATACTTTAAGGTAGCTTGACTTCTGACAGTACGGCATCTGAACCACGACTTAGAAAAAAAACCCATTGATGGTAAGGTGGTTAAATTTCCCAGTACAGGTTGGCTGACTAACAGGTTGTGGGTATTGTATAATTTGGTACTTGATCTCTTCTGTGGGACCCAAGAGTAGCTTATGATTTGCTGTTTGGATGAGGTCTGATGTCCTTGTGTCTTGTTTTTTTATGGAGGAGACGCTGCACTACACAGGCTGGAAAGTGCTCTGGTGTGTTCCAGAGGCAGATTGCGACCAAACCTCTCTGCTCCTCTTGTACCAAATACCGCCAGAGTCGCTCACTGTAGAGTCATGGAGTCAGTAATGTCTAGTCTAATTTTTTAACTCAATTTTGATGATGTGGGGCGCTTGTAGAACAGCTGTCAATAGATATGCTCTTGAGACAAGCAGTCAGGAATTGATCGTCTCTCCAGCCTCTAAAAAGAAAGGTTAACTTAAATAGGTTTGAATCATAGTTTTAAACATGAAGAACAAAATTTTCAGAAACTAAGAAAACTTACTTGTGAAGTCAGCAGCCCAAGGAGTCCATAGACTTTGCATTTAAGTTGAGGTTTCAAAACAGTTTATATAGCACGAATCCAGGGCAAGGGCAGAAATTCTGAGGAGGGACTGTGTGAAATACAGCTTCAAAATTATGTCAGTGTAGGAAGAGTGTGCAAGAATTAGTAAATAAACACATTTTGCCACCTCCCCAAGCCCAGACAGTTTCTGGGACTGGAGAAAGTAGGAAGTAAGACTTAGCAAAAAAACAGGCTTTAAGCCTGGCAGAGGCGGTGGCGTCACATAGAATCATTTCGGCTGGAAAAGACCCTTGGGGTCATCGAGTCCAACCATCAGCCCCACTCTCCAAAGTTCTCCCCTACACCGTATCCCCCAACGTCACATCTAAACAACTCTTCAACACATCCAGGGATGGCGACTCCACCACCTCCCTGGGCAGCCTATTCCAGTCTCTGACCACTCTTCCTGGGAAGAATTTTTTCCTACTGTCCAGCCTAAACCTGCCCTGCTGCACCTTGAAGCCATTCCCTCTTGTTCTATCGCTAATTACCTGTGAGAAGAGACCAGCACCAACCTCTCTACAATGTCCTTTCAAGTAGCTGTAGAGAGTGATGAGGTCTCCCCTCAGCCTCCTCTTCCTCAAACTAAACAGTTGCAGCTCCTTCAATCGCTCCTCGTAGGGTTTATTCTCCAGGCCCTTCACCAGCTCCGTTGCCCTCCTCGGCACTCGCTCCAGCACCACGAGATCTCTCTTGTATCGAGGTGCCCGGAACTGGACACAGTACTCAAGGTGTGGCCTCACCAGTGCTGAGTACAGGGGGACATAGTAAAACTTCTTTAATTGCATGTAAATAGAAATCAAGTAAGATGATGGTGCTAATATACAGCAACAACAATTATGACTAGAGATATTATAGGTATTCCCCAAATCTGAAACAGGTACTTATAAAGACGAACGATGAAGACAATGTCTAGTAAGTCTCCAGAAAATGTGTGATGAATGTGTGCGAGTGGGACAGTGATGACATTGGGTTGGAATATGAGAGACTTTATTTGCAGTTCTGGAAACCTGATTTCTGTTTGTCCTTGGGTTAAATGGCTTCACCTTTGTGCACCTTGGGGTTTTTTTGTCAGCTTAATCTCAACTAAAACAAAAGCCTTAAACTCTTTGGTGCATTGATGGTTCAAGAGCTTGTAAAGACATTAACACAGTGGGGCCTCAGTCCAGAGTTGGGAAGTTCTATGATAAAAAAAAAAAAAAAAAAAAAAAAAAAAAAAAAAAAAAAAAAAAAAAAAGAAAAAAAGAACGAAACAGGAGAACAAAAAAAAGTAGAACAATAAATGATTGAAAGTGCCAGTTGTTAGATAATCTTAAGTTTACCTTCATGACTAGATTTAAATGATTAATTTTCTATTGCTTGAGTTTAATGAAAAATCCAAAGCCATTTTGATTCTTAAATTCCTTTATTTTTCAGGTTGCTGCTAATACTCCCAGCATGTATTCTCAGGAATTGTTTCAGCTTTCACAGTATCTACAGGTAACTTTTCTCTTGACTACACTGTTTTGGCTACGTATTTAATCTTTGTTCAAAACACAGATCTTATGCTCTGTATATCTTTGTTTGGCTTGCAGTTTGTAAACCGGAACACGATAAGCATTTAACTATCTTTTGCTGTGGTGAAAGAATGTAAAACATTATTGCCCAGAGAGGTGTTAGGTGCCTCATCCCTGGAAACATTCAAGGTCAGGTTGGACGGGGCTCTGAGCAACCTGATCTAGTTGATGTTCCCTGCTCGTTGACGTTGGACTAGATGGCCTTTAAAGGTCCCTTCCAACCCAAACTGTTCTATTTTGTAATTGACCACAGTATAGACCTACGTAAACTTCCGCGGTTTTGCGTGAGCAGTATGAACTGTGACTTTTAAAAAAGAAACATGAAAGCTCCCTGTTTTACAGAAGGCTCCCTGAACGTTCCATGCCTGCTTTTCCTGGCCTGTCTCCTATCCTACCTCATTGTCCCCCATTTTCTTTTGCTCCCAATATTTCAGGCGTCATCCACTGCAGTGAGTGTACTGGGTACATGTTTAAAGGTTTTGGTAGAACAAAAGAAAGGGAAAACAAGTGGTCATTTCACGTGTCCAGAACTAGTTTGTTTCTGTGAATATAATTTCTTAGTATGAATATCTCTGTCCCTGTATGTATTGGAAAGTATAAAGGAGGGCACAGTGCTGGCAGCTCTTCTTCTCTTTGGTATCACCAAACTTTCTGTGCTTGCTCCTGAGTCAGTTTTAATAGGTGTGTTTTTTCCCCAAGATGTCATGTCACAAAAGGGCTAGACTGCAAAATGACAACACATTGAAGTGCGGGCAAATATATATATAAATAAACTCTTTAGAAAGGATCATAAAAGCAACTTTCTGGAAAAGATGTGAAAACATTCTTCCTGCTAAATTCTATATAGCTTTAATTTATGTATAGTTTTACTGACTGATTTCGCCTGTTTCTTCACATCAATGACGAGGTTTCTGAGATGGGTACTAACATTATACGTATTTGCTGACATAGCAGGAAGCAGCTCAGGCAGATGCTCGCTCTTGGGAGGCCGAATATATACTTGCTCACCAATCTGTTCATTCTCTATATCCTGGAATTGTTAACAAAGATGCTTTTCTGTCTTACCGTCGTAAGCCAAAAATAGAACAAAACCAGTAGTTCTTGCTTGGCATTTTAATTTTGTGACGTGATTTGAGGATGAACAGCCCGTTGCATGGGAGCTGCCAAAACTGCCTTTTGGTGTTTACAATTTTGTTACTCAAATTATTGACAAAAGTCAAAGTGTTTTTAAGTCTTGGGAAGAATAACTTGTTTCTGTGTGTACTCAGCACATACAACACATGCATGGAAAATGAAGCTTTTTAGCAACCTGAGGTTATAGGATAACATTTTTTTATTAAAATATCCAAGTAAATGTATGGATGGATAAGATGGGATGGGCTTATTATAGTTTTGAGTACGTGATAATGTTTTCTACTCACGCTTCCTTTTTTTCCTTGTATTTTGGTATCTCTTATGTTGCTTCTGTTTTTCTGAGTTGTTCGAGCAGAAGTGACTGGTGTTCTGCTCTCTTCATAGGAAGCCTTACATCGGGAACAAATGTTGGAACAGAAGCTGGCAACCCTTCAGCGACTACTTGCTGTCACGCAAGAGGCTTCAGATACTAGTTGGCAGGTATCTGCAGGCATCCTTTTCCTTCCTGGACTGAAATAATGCAGTAGCGCATAAATTTTCATTATTAATTTACAAAAACTGGTAAAGCGGCAGGAAGAATAACAAGCTTATGGCAGTTCTCTTAAACTGTGCAAAAGTTAATGTTTAATTTAGTGATTATGTACCAGTTTGAAATAACTATTAGTAGCAAATACTCCAGCAAAATTAAAGTCTTTAAAGCAGAACACTACAGGAACTACATAAAGCATGTGTTAAACTAAGGTGATAACTTCTCTTCTGCTAGGCTTTAATAGATGAAGACAGGCTGCTGTCAAGATTAGAGGTTATGGGAAATCAATTACAGGCGTGTTCAAAGGTAAGTAGTTCACTTAAAGTTGAATTCTAGGAATGCTGAAAGATAGCTCTTTTGAAGAGTCTTGAAATTAGCTAGCTGTAGGAAAGCAGTTGGAAAATTAACTTTCTGAAATGAGCCTGTGCAGTTTTGGTAGTCTGAATAGCATGAAAACTGTAGATCTGTTCTGTGTTACATGGAATCATTTTAAATCTAGATAAACAGCTAGTTTTCAGCATTTTTTTTTAGCGCAAACTGATTTCTTTTGTATATAACCATATAACCATGTACGTACTGAAATGCAGAAAAGAAATTTCTGTCATTGGTGAGAAGCAACCATCCTGTCCTCTTTCCTATGGGTGTTTCTTTCCAAATAAGGATTTGAAAAAAGGCATTATCAGTGAGCTGTCTGATGGTCAGAGACAGAGTAACAAGTGTCCTCTGCCTTGAGTGTTATTTGGGCCACCTATGCCTGCCTTAAATTTCTGTTTTGTTTTATTTTCAGTTCCGCTCAACTACCTATATTAAAAGATCTTTCTTCGCATGTCCTGTTTGAGGTCTTTCAGATGGGACCTCGTGGGTCTCTGGTTTGTCAAATTGTAGGTCTCCTAGGCTTAACATTGTCTTAGCAGCGCCAAGAAAACCCCTATGGTTTTCCTATAATCAAAGCTGCTGTGTGCTGCCATATATACACTTCAAAAAATGTCTGCTTTGCACCCCGTCATGCCAAGAATCTTCGATCGCTGATTTTTTCCATAGCATTTTCCCATCTACCAGAAATTGCTAAACATTTTGGGATAGAACGTGTCTTATTCACAATCTTATATATTTAATCAGCAAAACACTAATTTGTATTCTGTCTTTGTGTCTGAATTATATGTACAGAATCAAACAGAAGACAGTATACGAAAAGAGCTTATAGCATTACAAGAAGACAAACACAACTATGAGACAACAGCCAAAGAGTCCCTGAGGCGGGTTCTTCAGGAGAAAATTGAAGTGGTCAGAAAACTGTCTGAAGTGGAGGTACTGCAGTTTCATGCCTAGTCTTTGGAAATGCTGAAATACTATAACTGCTGCTGCTCAGATCGCTGTTGTATTGCCTGTAATATGCCAGTATTTGTTGTATTGTGGCACTTGCAGTATATTTAGTAGCAGAGTTTATTTCTCCTATTGGACAACACTTAGATGGTTAAACAGTTAATGGGAAACTATTCTTTAAGCTCCTCCTTCTTTTCCTGCCAGCTCCCAAAATTCATGAAGCTGCCTTACCGAAGCCAGTATGTGGGGGGAAAATGGAATACATACATTAGAAAAAATGCTGTTAGACCTTCTTTAAACTGTAAAATTTATGGAAGCATAAGCTTAACCACTCATACAAATTACACTTAAGAACGAGCTTTTAAGATGACAAAATGTTGGGCATTTTCTTCAAATAAGATTTCTGCCCCTGTAATAGCTCACATTACTATCTATCTTTTGCTTTATTGTTTCTTTGCTTATCATTATTTGCTATGTTCCCTTAGGTAAAGAATATCATCAGACTTAATTTTAAGTGCTCAAAGTGTCTACCCTCTTCAAGCTTTTTAGAGAATGCAATGCTGTAATAAATTATCTTACAGCATTTCAGTTAAATGCCCCTTTTTATATTGTAATAGTTCTTGATAGGTTTGTTAATGGTTGGAGTTTTATGTCTACTTCTAGCTGTCTTCTCCTTTCCAATCCTGTACTAAGTCAGAAGATTCTTCTTACTTGCTACTTAATGCTTTTTCCTCTTTACTTTGACTCTTGGGGCAAAAGTATTAATTTAACTTTATCAAGAGATTTCCTTGAGTCCTTCGTGCCACATACCGTTTTTTCTCCGCACAGAAGAATCATTGGCCTCTGGTTGAAAGTTGTGCTTGTAATAATTATTGTATAATGTAGTTTTGAAGCCACTTTTGTTTACAGATGTTTTGGTCTGTTTTGGTGGTGAACTAAGTCAGAGCTTGTTAAAAAAAATAAATATATATGAACGAGGAACCCAATCTTGCGCTATAAGGAGGAAACTCTATACATCATTTAGTTGTATTGCTATCACCAGCTGATGGAAACTTCTGGAGTGTTCCTTGTCTGAAGACCCAGGTGCCTCTTGAGTAAGAGGATCTTAGTTCAGATGCCTTTCTACTTTATGAAGTTCAGAAAAAGATTTAGAGCACTTCCTGGGAGCCTTTTTGCTTATATAATGTGTTAAATCTTCTTTTGCTGGGTGAAAGGTATGATGAAATCTATTGATTACATCGAATCACAAATTATTATAAAACTTCCACAGTTTATCATAAAAGAGAAGAGAATGAGGGAGGTGGATCACACACTTCAGTTCTTTATTTCTACGAGTCACAATTAATTGTATAACCAACTGCGGGTTTTTTGGTTTGGGTTTTTTTTACGTGTGCATGAAGGTAATGTGTTTTCACATAATCTGTTCTTTAAGTACAACATTACAAAGGTTTGCATAGATAGTGGTTTTGCCAGGACTTGATCTGTTTGTTTATCTCAATTTAGGAACAAAGCAGTTAAATATGATTAGTTACCTATAATGTTTGGAAAAAACAGATCAGCTTCAATGTTTGGTGGATTATTAGTCTCTATTCTTTTATTTATTGCACAATAATTCTGTCTTACAGCGGAGCTTAAGTAATACAGAAGATGAATGTACTCACCTGAAAGAAATGAATGAGCGGACTCAGGAAGAATTAAGAGAATTAGCTAATAAGTACAATGGAGCTGTAAATGAAATTAAAGATCTTTCTGACAAGCTAAAGGTAATGACGCCACGTCATCTGACTTATGATGATACTATAGTGCATGGAAAAAATAAATACAATTTAATTTCTAATGTAGCAATCAAATGAAGGCAAAGAAACTTTATAAACAACAGGTAAATGAAAGATGCATATCATCTTTTACATATGCTTTTGGTTTACATTTAATGTAGTTGAAAGTGTTATCATTTCAGTAAATTGCTGAAAAGGTTCCCTTTCTGTTTGCTTTGAAAGTTACCATAAACATCTTAAGTATATTAATATTTAAAGGTCCTTTATGCTGGAGAACAAAATAATCCCCACACATAAAAAATAAAAGCCTGTTCCCAAAGAGTCTCCAATCTAGTCTCCATCTAGAAGATGTGGAGGAGGAAGGTAGTTGTGGTCTCTGTAGACCTGAGACAGTTCTTGCATTTGCCTTGGATAAATACTGGAACTTTGGTTCTTTGGGTCCTGGTTCAGCACCTCAGACAGAAGATTTTTCTTTCCAAATTAAAATGTTAAATTGCTGGTCTTAAGGCCATTGGTTTCCCAATTATGAGTTAATCACCGATGATGATGATGGGTAGGTATACGCAGAAGGATCAAAACTGAAACTTATTACCTAGCTTTGAGGGAGGAGAGTCTTTGAAACAATTGTCCTGAAATCCAGCAAGGAAAAAGATGTGGCTTTCAATCGAGTTGGTCTGTACAATGTATATTCAGTTCAGAAGGATTCTTGGGTTTTGATTGATTTGTTGTGCGGGGAGACTTTAGGTGTTTCTTAGTTCTTGGGCCCCGGTACTTTTCCTGTAAAACTTTAGGTTCCTCAGGCAAAAAGTTAGTTAAGATATTTTGAGATTCCTTCTCTCTGTTATTGTGCTTGAAGTAAAATTTATAGAGAAATAACAGTAGAGAAATTTTGCATTGTTTCAATTTTATTGATCTGACTAGCAAAGAAAGTGACTAATGTACTTTCAGATATACAAAAATCAAGGAAATCTATTCCTTTACATGTTAATTTTGATTTGTTTGGCGATTCTTTTAATCTTTTTTTGAGCAGTTAGCGGAAGGAAGACAAGAAGAAATCCAACAGAAAGGACTGGCTGAGAAAAAAGAATTGCAGCATAAAATAGATGAAATGGAAGAGAGAGAGCAAGAGCTTCAAGCAAAAATAGAAGCTTTGCAGGCTGATAATGACTTCACCAATGAGCGGCTAACTGCTTTACAAGGTTAGTCACTAGTGGGGAAGAAACTTTGATTATTTGTTTTTCTTTTAATCTGTGAAATATCTTTTTCTTGGACTTTTGTTTACAGTACGGTTAGAACACCTTCAAGAGAAAACTCTTAAAGAACACAACAGCTTAGGTAGGTGTGATCAGTTTCTTGTTTCAAGCTGGTTTCCAGATTTTCTGTTCAATTACTTTTATTATAATAACCTTGTAGTCTAGGGGTCTGGCAGAAGAATAACGTTTTACAGTTATCCCAGTAGCGCATTCTTCTTGGTGTCACTTCTTAACACTGAAAGACGTGTGGCCACAGCAGAATGCCAGTAGAGGGCACTCCTGTCGTGAGTCTTAGACTTCTGGGTCATTGCTCGGTTTAGAGCTCTGATTGTGCCCCCTCAGCTGCAAGATTTTGAAAAGTTTTTGTCTACATATGTGTAAAAGGACTTCTTACACGCATATATATGTGTGTGTGTATATAAGTATGTATGTAATAGGCAGTAATTACAGGGATGATAATAATAACCTCTTATATGTTTGAACGAACAGGAACGTGATCTGTAGTGCAGGAAAACACGCTAAATTTTGCCTGTTTTGTTTGGTTAGATTAGATATTTAGGAGGAGGAGGACATACGAAAAGCCAGATGCATTTCGCAATTCTGTATTTATAACGAAACAAAACCCAAAATGTTTTGCTTGATTCCAGAAATAATACCCTTTCTTAATCCTAGGCATACAAGTTGACGACTTCATACCTAAAATTAATGGGAGCACAGAGAAAGGTAGTGTATCTTAAGGCTACCTTTTGTCTTATGGTTGATGTTTGAAGTTGAACAAATTCCAAGTGTCCTCTGAAGTTCTACTTTCAATTATATTCTCTTAAAAATGAAATTCTATTTGTCCACTCCTCTAACCAGCATTTTTTCGCTTAGACTTTCAGTCTAGATGTTTTTAGAAAGTTTTGTAAAACTTAATGAGCCAACTTGGAAGTCGTCTTTTTTTCTTTTTTTTTTTTTTTCTCTTTTTTCTTTGGCTCTCACTGGAATCAGTAGGAGTCTACCAAATGATGTCAGGATTGTGATACAAGAAAGTGGAAAACTCATTGACTTTTTTCCTCTTAATTTTATTTTCCCTTGCAACACAGACATATACCATTTTTCTAGTAAATTGGGTATGGTAAGTAAAGTCAGCAAAACATTTTTTTTCTAACTATAATGTATGAAAAACATGAGTACATGAACTACATATAGTGGAAACTGTTTAAAAAAATAAGGAATGACTTTATGTAAAACAGGAATGAATACAGATTGAACTAATTGGGTTTTTAAAAGACCAATTAGTTAAAGCTAAGTATTTTAACTAATATATCTTAACATACACTTTAAATGTTTTAAATAAAATTGTCTCATAAGACTATGCCGAATATCACATACAGCAAAGGTTATCCCAGTTAGAATTCTAAGTTCACTAAATTGTTCCATTGGCTAAGATATATTTGTCCTCTTATAATTTTAAATTTTCCTCGATGTAGTTGCCTCAGCATTTGCTGTGTCTTGCTGGATAGCGAAAGCTCTGAGGGATGGTGGTAGCATTAAAGAAAGGTTGGGGCACTTAGAGAACTTGTGGTTTTAACTAATATTCACAGTGTTTGAGGATTACCGTATACATTTTTGAAACAAAATTTTAGAACTATATATGCTCTATTTCTTAGCTTTTTTACCTTTTTTTTAATTATAAATGAAGAACTTAACTAGGGAGACTAATAGGAAAACAAAAGTAGTTAATCATGGCATAACCTCATGACTATTTCTTATTTGGAGCAGGAGGAGAGATCTGTTAAACACTGAAAGGAACTGTGCAAAACCCTTCCCTTAAAGTACTAGTTATCCCTTGGTATCTTAGCATTTTAGGCACTCGGCTACGGTGCGCGCTGAGATTAGCAAACAGGAGACTTAATGTCTGTTTCCAGTTCTCTGAACTGCCATATTTTGTTTTTAGGTAGATCTCGAAGATGCATAATTTTAGGTTGATAATACTCTTATTGCTTGATAGAACGGTTGAGAGTAGAAATTTGCTTTTAATTTTTTTAAATCATCAGCCCCAGAAAATAGTTAACTTCTTTTCAAAGTAAAACTGAGTTACTACATAGGGATTGTGATTCTTCATTCTAGTCACGTAAACCGTAAAAAAGGCTTTGAAAGTTAAGTTGTTGGAGGTTATTAGAACAACATGCAGTACTGTGGACAAAAGTAGCTCGGAGCTAAATTGAGATATTTAATAAAAGCTTTCAAACTTTGAGTGCCAATACATAATTGTTTTAGAGAAATAATTGATAACATGACACTAAGATTGATTTATTTTTTTTAACAAACACTTTTTTGTACGTTTTCAAATTGTTGGCAGGGGTGTCGTATTAGTTTTTAAAGTACTGCTACCTCTTATTAGTCTGAGTTTAAAAATTCTCTGAAATATCATTTCAAATTAGAATTAATTACTACGTGATTATAGCAAATATTCTTGTATCACTGATATTCACTTTTTTTGTCACAGTCGAAGCAATCCCTTTTTGACTTACTTTGGATTGCGTAAGAGTCAAAATGTCATCTGGATGGATGCACGAAAATATAGATTCCTCCACCCTATAAGTAACAGTAGAACTTGTGCTTAAACCTGCCGCTTTCTTTTTGTTTATGAATATGAACAACATGTAACTGCTTATTCAAGTTGTCTTTCCGTCTGTTTATACAGTCTATCACCTTTTTCTGTCATGCATCTACCATTCTGGTTTTTTTATTCTATATTTTAGCTTAGTTTTCCATTATTCTGTCTGTTGTACCACATTCTTCTGCATCTCTGCTGTACCTGGTCCATCCACATTTCTCTGGCGTTTTAGACCTTGCTGGCCCGTGTTCTCTTCATGACAGTCTGTGCCTTTCTGTATCTTCCTGTCCTTTATCGAGCTCTCATATAGTGACAGATGGGCAGCAATTTTTTTCTGCCAGATTTTGGATTTTGTTCTCTTGAAAGCAGCAGGAAGCAGCTGCTGGTTTTTTGCAGAGTAGTCTTCCGTTATTTTAGAAGAACTAAGAATTTAGAGGATATAATGTAGATTCGGCAATGTTGGCAGTGAAAAAGGTTGTAGCTATTTTGCACAAAGGAAAGATTTCCCTTGAAGGCAGAAGTCAGAAATTCAAAATTTTGGGCTTTGTGCTAAATGGCAGAAAAATTAAAGAAATTTTTAAAAGTCTCCTCTATCTGTATACGAATGTATACATATCACCCCACCCCCAACAGTCAGAGGAAAATGCTGGTAAACCCATGTAAAATCAGTATGCATTTTAAGATTCCTTTTGTCTATCTCACAAAACTTCAGGTCAAGTCCTCAAGATATGTTTATAGGCACACTACCTAATTGGTGCAAGAATAAGAACGTCACACGCTATTTTTTTTCTGTGGATGTCCATAACATCAAAAGAGCTGTAGTCTGAGTAGAGGAATTAAGAACTCATGTTACAGTCTCTCTAGAGTCTTTTTATAGTAAAGTGTATTGAGATGTCGATGGTTAGGCGTTCATTTTCTCTCACTGCGCATAGGGAAATTCTGGTGCAGAAGAGATCAAGTTGCTTGGACCTCAAGCTACTGATAAAGGTTGTGTCGAACCCAGTTATTTCAGTCCGTGGTATGTTTCGCAGGGAGTTGCACTACACCTGGCTTTCACGTTTACATTCTGCGAGCCATATATTATACGAAGAAAGATATGGGAAATCTGTATGCGATCACTTAGAGGATCATGTAGAAAGGCGGGGGGGAAAAAAAAAAGTTTAATCTGGAAAATAAACGTTTCAGCCATGGTGCTGGTTTGTGTACTAAAAAGCAGCCTGTTCAGATTGCTGGATTCTTGAGGTCAAAGGATTTTTGAGGTTTTTTAGAAAGGAAGCGTTAGCACCTTTTTACTTGAAGAGGTGCAGATTGCATGGAGTTGGGAGCTGAACAAGGTCACATTGAAGGACTGGGGTAAACCTGGGCATTGAGGCTAGTTTTAGGATCTCTACTGTACAACTGTCCTTTCAAAAACTGTTGTTTCTGTTCAGTGGAACTTAGGTTAAAAAGTAAAGGAAGGTATTCAGCAACACCTTTAAAATAAATGTTTTTCATTTCAAGAGGATATTGGATATGAAGAATAAACATGAAGACTAAAGAAAAACTTACTAAATGCCCTTTTAAAGCTAATAAAAATGCTGAAGAATATACGTTGAATACATGTTGTTTATTTCTTCAGTGCCTCAATTTGGTATTTGCAATTATCCATGTCTGATTATGAATTGAAAAATTGGAGGAACTAGAGGCATCAGTGTTATGGAGCTGCATGTTTCAGCAATGTATCAGTTTTAAGTATTCTAAATGTATTGTGATTTAAATATCACTTACGTGCATTAATCTTTTTGTAAAAAATATGAAGTTGTCAATGGAAATTTAGTGGAAGTCATTTGTTACCACCTAAAACCTGAACGAGCAATACAGTAAATGGCAAATGCGGAATCTTTGGACTTTTAATAATTGGTTTGTCCTAAATTCGGTTAAATAAAGTTGTTGGGCTTTTTTTTAAATAGCTTCTATTGAGGTAAGGGGCTCTTTATTATGCTTAAGAACTGCTGTTAGATTTTAGCATATAAAAATGCCCTTTGAAAATGTGTTTACAGTACTTCTTTCTTCTGATCAGTTCAAGAGAGTAATCTATTTTCTAATATCACTCGGACATCATTTCACAATTTCAGTGTCTTGTCTGTTTGCATATTAACTCAGATTTCAAAAGTTCACTGTAAATACACAATTACAAATACTGTTAATATACCTTGCAAATTTTTTGTTGCATCAATTTGAAAATGATAAGAAGATGTAAACTTAAGTGTTTCTTTCTTTACTAGAGCACTTTCTTTCAAAGAGTGGAGGGGACTGCACTTTTATTCATCAGTTCATAGAATGTCAGAGTGAGTACAAGAGTGTTCATCACATTTGCTTTAAAAACAACAGAAAACCCAGAAAAGGTGGATAAAACTCAGATTTTGTCACTACGATTTCATGTTTCTGTTGTAGCAGAAATTTTCTAAGCACAGAATTGTGGCAAGGTGATACTGAGCAGGTGCCTGTAGTAGGAAGAGGATATCTTTGCTCTTGCGAAGCGGTGATCGCATGGTCTCTTCTTAGCAGTTAGTCCTGTCCTCTGACCGATAAAAGGGTGGTAATATTGCCACATAATGTTTAAAATTGAGTGCCGTTTTTCACCTGTTACAAAGTAAGAAGCTGAAAGCCTAACACTGTCAGTTTAAGCAAACATCCCAGGCAGCAGTAGGACAGAGATAAGGTAACGATGCCTTTTCTTCATTTCACATCTGTAATTTATCTGATAATTAAAGGTCTTACAGAGAGCAAAAAGTAAAACAATACCTTAATTTTTATGTGGAAATCTAAGAAATTCTTTTAAGAAAAATAGAACACAAATATGCAGTACCAGTCTTTAGAAAGATGTGTTATTCTGGAATGAGAAACAAGTTTTCAAAGCAAATGGCTTTTGAAAATGGGTAATAAATCAGCGCAGTCTGCGTATCTGTAATTAAAGAAAAACTGAAGATGTTAATACTTTTTGTCCACTGAGAGAAAAAATATCATGAAGAGGGAGAGAAAAGTGCAGTTACACTTCAAAGAAAACTCCTTTGTAGCATAAAGAACTATTTTTTGACTCAAGGGGCTACAGAAATTATGTACCTGAAGTTGAGCAGAGAGAAATATTTATAAGCAGAAATAAGACAGTATTTTTTTTGACCTTATGCCTGTTGGACTCTTCCCTTTTAAATTTCAATACGGAAGTGTAACAGACTTGTTTGACTTTACTCCATGTGATATGGATTGCAGTGCTATAAACTGAATAACAGGATACTGCTAATATTTGTCTAAGAAAGTTTAAACTTTACTCATTTGAAAAATGTTTATTTTAAAAAGTGAATTACTGGTAGCTGTCTTCTGTCAGGCTGAAGTTTAAAATAATTTTAAATTTTGCAAAGATCTTGTATGAGTCCTCTTTATTCACTACATAAAAATGACCTGAAATTAAATGTTTGAGTAAAAATATTTTTTGTCTAGAGTGAAAATGAGGAGCACGCTGCGTGATGTTCAAATGCGAATTGGTTGCCTGTTCTCATTTTTCAGATGTTAGTTGAACCTATTTTAGCAAAACTTGTCTTAATATCACCTCTGCAAACTAAATGTGACCAGTCTTGTCGCTACTGAGAAGCAAAAGCGGCCGTCAGGATCTAGTAAAAGATTCTAACATGCAATTGAAGTAGTAACAAAAGAGTAAAATAAAGATCAATTTACTCATGCCTCCCCTTTCTTGAGAGATTGAAAGCTAGATTAAAGACACTTCAAGGCCTCAATTGCGTTATTTTTAAGAGAGTGAATATGAGCTCAAAGGTACTCTGCATTTTTTGGTGCCGGTATAAGTTTTTACTATCTAATCAAGAAAAAAAGATTTCATGTCAGCAGCTCGTGTATTTATTTCTGGACTGAAAATCTGCCTTTCCCAAATTCAGATATGTTTAGTCAGGCCCCACAAAATCATGAGGTCAAAAAACTGCAAACGGTGGGATCTATTATTTAAATTTTGTGTATAAGTGGTACCCTTCAGTCCTGCTCCTGCCTCTTTGCTCTCTGCAGCAGTGAGGGTATAGTTCCGAGGTCGCCAGGAACTGGAGTTCTAAGACACACAGAAATGCTTGTGTAGGAGAATATCATAAAGATTGGCAATATTGAGAAAGAACATATAGTTCATCATATGATACTATGCTATCATAGAGGTTTAGTTATTGGAAAGAAGCAGGTTTATTATTCAAAAAATAATAATATGATAAAAATCACAGAAAGTAGGAGTCACTCATTGAAGTTGTGTTGTGTAGGGTTTGCTGTTTTATAGTACAAGCAGAGGAATGAGAACTATAGAATCTGCAAAACAAAAGAGAAATCTAAAAAGAAAGGTGAATTCAGACAACTGTGCAGTTTGTCTAGAAGAAAAGGGTCTGACTTGTGGTGGTACAGAGGGGAAATGTGCATCTCCAGGGTTTTGGGGAAGAAGCACTTAAATTGGGAAAGCACAAGCAGGGAAATGAGGGAAAACAGCGTGAGTCCAGGGACTGGAGTGTGTAAGGTACCCAGGAAGGAAACTTAGATGGTTGAACAATCTATACACTTGCTACAGAGATATGAAGCAGCTGAAAGTGCTTATCAGTTAAGACTAATGGAGACTTCTGAAGGTACTAAAACTACAGGGTTTTTTTGGTGGGGGAGTAAAAACGGGTTGCAGATCTTATTCAAGCTGCATTGCAAGTGATTGCACTTGGTTAGCATTGTTTCTAAAATCTGGCTTCTGTAGGTTTTAAAGATATTTTTAATATTTTTTTATTTTTTAAGCAGAATACAGCTCACAACGCTGTCCAGTAATCTGTCCTGATCTATAACGTGAATGTTATGAAATCTTGCTCTGAATGATCCTGGAAGTCTGTTATCTTCTAATCATTACATCCAGTTCGCTTGTTGCTCATTTCATAACTTTTGTTTTGGTAACCACTGGTGAAAACCAGTGACATCAACAGCAAAAGTCATGGTGCTTCTCTTTGAGTACACGGTAGGAGTTACTACCAGAACTGGTGATGATGTATAGACGAGGGAGACGTGCTGCCCTACTAGCTTCCTGTCTTTCACTCCAGTCTAGCTCTTCTGCGTGTCCTTATTTTTCTCCCCTCTAAGGAGGAAAATCTTTTTATGATTTTAAATGCAAGTCAGTTTTTTAGTAAGTGGCTTTTTGTTGGTTTCTGGTTTTTGTTTGTTTGTTTTAAATTTATCTATCTAAAATGGCATAATTTTTGGACGGATTGAATGTCTGTTTCCATTAATTTATGACCTGCAGATGGCAATTACAGCTGCTTAGTATCACTTTTTTCAGGTGGTTTGAAATTTGTGTGTTGAGGGCCAGGTTTCCTGCCATTGGTCTTCAGAACTGGCCTCCTTCAAAGACTAATTTGATACTAAAACACAAAATGCATTGGGGGCATGTTACTTCAGTAATTGTTATAATGTTAACAGATCTTAACTATTATATTAACACAAAGTGACAGGCAACCTAAATCTAAAAGGGAGTTCTTAAATTGAAAAGATAGGAAATGCCTAAAAACCTGAAGGAAAGCTGCCTTTGAACTGCATTCATTGGCAAAAAGACAGACAGACTGTCTTAAAGATGAACTGAAAACTTAACTTCAAAGCAGATTATATCAGTTAAAATTGCTATTATTTATGATATGTATCAGTAACTCTTTGTTTTCTGTTAAGTAGTGACTGGATAGGATGAAAGATAAAAGTTATTTATGCCAGAAATTAAAGATAGGATCCTCGCCCTAAGTTACGTAGAGACAAAAATGCACGTCTTGATTCAGGGAATATGTGGCTGGATTTAAAAAAAATAATAAAAAATATTTTAAAAAATTAAATTTGAGGTTTTCTGCTTTTACTTTGTGATTGTTGTCTGGATTCTGCTGTTTTGAGTGACTAGGGTGGTAACAGAGCGCAGACGAAGATTCTATGCAGTTCACTGACCTCAAAATGCACTTCTCTGTTTATCTAAATATACACAGGCATGCAGAAATAAACTATTTTTTGTTGGCTCTGAAATGTACCAATGTTAGCATTCCTAAAACACAGAGAATGCTTACTTTGGTAGGTTTGGTGAGTTCGGAGGGACGTCAGTCCCCCGGTGAAGGGTACTGGCTGTACCAGCCTGGGGCCACACTGGGCGAGGGGACGGGTGTGTTACCGCTGAGGTTCTTTGCTGAAGAAACAGTGTCAAGAAGAATGCTTCTGTACAAATGTTGAAATTCATAATGAAGGTTAGAAAATAGTAAACGACCATGAAAAAGGGAAAAAAAAAAAAGTAGTCTGCAGTATTCTTTACTCATAGGAACTGAGAATTCTTACAAGTGCAAAGAGCTACTGTGAAGGTTTCCGTTTGGAAAAACATCTGGGTCAAGACAACTAGATTCTTTGTTTTGTACTGTAATTATTCTGGTTTTAACAGTTACTGAATTGTGAAAACTCCAAGATCTGTCGATTCCTAATGCTAAGTTTTCTTCTGTCAACTGATTATAGAAGCCTCTTTGGAGCTAACAGTCCAGCATAGATGAGGCGTTACCCCTTCAGATCAAGCAGTTGGTAGCTACTTGGAGTGTGTGGTTTTGGCATTCAGCTAACTTTTTTCAGACATAAGGGCAGAATTCCCCACCTGCTTTCTTGCTGCCTTCTTCCCCACCCCGCTTCCAGCCTCAGACGAGTACTGGAATAATCGCATATGAAGGCTTTTGTTTAGATTTTTTTTATTTTTTTTTTAAAGTTATTTTATGGAAGACAGCTCATGGTATCGCTCAGTAACTCTTCACATGTGGCTGCAGTAACCTGACTCCTGCCGCGGTCCCTCCTCAGTTAAGGCACAGGGACTTTCTCCAGCTCTGACGAACTTGAGATTGTTCTGAATTTGGATGATGAGTAATCTCCTACAGTTGCTTGAGACCTGAAGCCGATCCTGAAAATCCAGTGTGCCATTCAGTGTATTTCTGAAGCAGTATTTTTAAAATGTTACAGGAATGCTGGACAATATGTGTAGGTGGAGGAAATATCTCTTTTAGGCTGGTTTGTCTGGCTGTAGGGGTGGGAAAGGGGACAGGACAAGCTTTTGGCCCTGTAAACCCTCCTTCAGACCTTGGGGTTTTTTGTTTTTTTTTGTTTTTTTTTTTTTGTTTGTTTGTTTTTTTTTTTTTTTTTGGTCTGAAAGCTTGTCTACTATTTAGGGTTGAAAAAAATATCTCCATGCAAATGTTGTCCTGCTTGTCATGGTTACAGCAACAGACCATCAGAGGAGTACAGAGACTTAGTCTTCAGAGCTACTTGAAGCTGGAAATGCTGACTGAAGCTCACTCTTTTTTTTTTTTTTTTTTTTAATCAAAAATTTGAAAAGGATTTACTGTCATCCAGCTTCCTTAATCCGACTCCTCCTATATGTGCTGTTCCTTGGGTCTTCTCTGTCTCTCAGCTCCCTGTGCGGAGCACAAGGGGTAACCATCGCGCCGGGTCCCTGCCTGGTGGCCTGGGCTGGGGCAGGGAGAGCGTGGAGGGGAGGCAGGGGCGGATCCAGGCAGGGGTTTCGGTGGTGTAACAGCTCTCAGCATTGGCTGAATTGCAAGGTTTACTGCGTAGAAATTGATGATGTGATCTGTAAGATAAGTGACCCTTGATAACTTTGCGTGTTGGCATTGCTAGCAGGTTGTTAAGGAATTGGAAATAATGAAATTTCATCTGAAAAAGAAACTAATTAATTACTGGTTCAATAGCTCTTTTAGTGTCTTCGATCAATCCAGATCTTTTCTTCCCTTGGTCTTATTGTTTGTGTTCGTGTCCTAGCTGGAGTTAGGATGAAGTTAGCAATCTAGTCTCAAATTCCGTGGTTTAGGTTTTAATGCACATGATGGACGTGAACAGACTTCCCTGTCAATGCTGTATGTAAGCCCAATTTCTGTGAACCTGAATGTGGTGCATGCACAATTTTTTGGAAGAAAGACTCTTTCTGTGTACCTTTCATAGGCACTGGTAAAGCAGTTGTGATGTGGAGGTGGCTTCTCATTTGCTCTTTTATTGTGGTGTATTTCTAGGTTTCTGCTGTTTCGGGTGGTTATCTATTTCAGGCAACCAGCTCTTAGAATTCCTCTTTTTGATAACTGTTACTTGAGAAATTTATTAATTACTTAATGCTCCCAGTTAGATTTAAAAAAAAAAAATCATAAAAATTAATTTTCCAAACTTCTCATTAGTGAACTGAAGCATTAATAATGTAAGCTAATAAATTGCGGAAGAAGTAATTATGCACTTTATCACAAAGTTCCAGTAGGCTTGTGTGCTCTGTTTCGTTATTCCATGCCAGGATGAAGTTTTTGTTCGAGCCCAAGTAGGAAGTAATATTATCAGCTTTTAATTTGGTCATGGAATGTACTCTACGTAGATGTGTGCAGGGAAAAGCTTCCTTAATTTGAGCTTGGAAAGTAACACTTATTTTGTTTGGCAGACAAGATCATAGATGAAGGACATCTAACCAAAGTGGAAGAAACAAAGCTTTTGAAAGGTTAGACTTTTGGATTATTTAACTGTTTTTGAAGCATGTTTTTTATGTCACTTCAGTGCATGTTCTGTCTTAAACTAGCAGTTTGAGTCTTGTTGAATACTCACCTAAGGAAAAAAAAAATCAATAAAGGGGAGGTATACTGTTCACTGAACTCCGCTCTAAATACTGTTGTAAGGTAAAAAGATTTAAAGGAAACGATTTTGTAAGACTGAGCGCATGAAATCCTAGTCTTCGTTTTTGACTGAGTTCTTACCTGAATGTGCATTAAAAAAAAAAAAAA
>VXBH01001235.1:236709-251107 GCA_013400035.1 Rynchops niger
AACAAAAAAAACCCAAAAAAAAACCACAATAACTTTTGTAAATAGATTTAAATCTTTAGTGCCTGCATAAACTTCAAACAGGTTTTTGTTTTTATTATAGGACTAAATAGAAGTAATGTTTGGTCTAATTTAAAGTTTTAAATAAAAGTGTATTTTAATGTGACTTTTTTCTAACTTACACTCTCATAACTTTGAAGTAGCTATTAACCTCCTAAAAGTACCTTTTCCAAGTCAAATATAAATGAGCATCTCAAACTTTTTTTTTCTTCTGTATAAAACAAGAAAAATACAAGGAACTAATTAGAAAAGATTTATCTTGTCAAGGAACAGTCATCCTTATCTTGCAGTGCCAAAATCAGGAATGCTACAAAGTGTGTAGATCAATATTTCCTGTCTGTCCAATAATGTGACATTGTTTGTAGGCTGGCTCCGCTTTTGTGGCTTTTTATTAATGTCTAGACTTACTAACTCATTTCTTTACCCTCTGTCCTTCTGCAGAGTGTTACTGTGTTGAATAAATGTTAGGTTGTTAAAAGTTCTGGTACTTTAAAGACATTCAAATTTATCTTCTCTTACTGTAATGTATGAAATTGCACCTTTAATTTGTTTCTGTACGTGAGTAAGCTATAGACAACCTGCCATATTTGGGAAAAGAATGCATACAATAATGTAATGTAACACTTGCATGCCAGTTATCTTGCAAAGCGGTGAGCTATTTTTAGTGTTTGTTAATACATTCTAACTCATCACTTAAGTATGATGTCAACACATTTTAATATACTTCATCATTTTGGCTATATTTATTCTGCTCAGTTTTATTATGGGAAATCGGGACGACTGCTGTGAAATAATATAGTACAGGAAAGAGTTTTGTGCTTATGACTCTGTCTCCAGAATCGGAAGCAGGTTTTTAAACCGTTTCTCTTTTTGACTTCTGCTGCTTCAGATGCAGAAACTGATGCATCTTTCCTCTGGTGCCAGCTCTCATTCCCTGTTGCAGGGGTAGGAGGGAGGACGAAGCTGATGCCCCCGAGGGTGGGTGGGAGGGGAGCGTGGGAGGGAGGGGCAGGGAGAGAGAATTAATTCAGGGGCTGGGACTTGGGCTGTTCCTCCCGTTTCGCTCAGAGCAAGAAAGCTGTTTCCATGTGTGACCAGATATGGTAAAGTTAGATGGATGCAGATACTGCTCAGCTTAGCACTTCTGGAGCGGGCACTAATGTAAATGGCATGGGTGAGGCTTTTAGGATATACTTTTCTTAATACTTTAAGAAGAATGTATTACTTGGTTTAGTAATTATTACGGTTTTAATGGGAATCTTGTGAGTTTGATTCTATATGATACATGTAAAATGCTCCAAACATCAAGTTTTTAACCACTCCAGTCATTACGAGCTTTGAAGTCTGCTGAAGTCATTTGAGATAAGTTTGGAATAGCTGCCAGGTCTGAACCCCTAGTGCGCTTTAATGTATGGGTGTTTTCCCCTTCTCCCTCTCCGGTGATTCCAGTTACATTAAGATAAGAAAACTCTGGCTCTTGATCAGCTTCTTTGTTTGTACTTGCCTTCTTCTGTTTAATGTACAAGTGGATGTTATTCTGGCACAGAGAAATAGAAAACTTCTCATGTCAGCTGAAGAAAACATTTTTTTTTTCTACTAAGCTATCTGTGTTTTGTCATCTTGCTAATTCTCAGCGTAAGTGCACAGTGCACGTTTTGGGGGTGTTTAATTCTGTTTGTTCTCTTGTTATTTGAAAAAACAATGTACACAAGCTTTCTTGTTACTCCTTTGTCTTCTACGTGTTTTTGTATACTAACCCTATTGGTATTACTCGATTTATTGCTGTGCATCTTTTTTCCTGTGTCCTGGTACTTTTTTGTTGCCTCTGCAGTATCTATACGTGAAGAAATAATTTGTGTTCACCGTGCTTTTCTGCATATGTGTTAGAAGTAAAGTCTGTATTCTAAGGATGCTGTAATGATGCCTTTTTATATTTATATCTCTCTACCTGGAACTTGAGACTCGGAGGAAACCTCTGTTAATCTGTGGGTGGGCAGTGCTGCTGTCAAACCAAGGCTCTGCGTAGTCAGCCAAGAAAGACTTCGTTATGTATAACCTCACCTGCATCTTGGTGACGTGGTTCCTCACTGAAAAACTTACTGGATTTGCCCACACCAGAGATGGTGTGCCTTTTTTTTAATGGACCCATCAGAACTAAACTGGAATGGCTATTTAACAAAAAAAACCACCCAACCCCCCCAAAAAAAATTACAGCATCATAAAGTATGTAGACTGAGTCAAGGACACTTCTGTGTGGGGAAAAAGATCACTCGTATAATTAATTCCTTTCGCCTTTTGAAGATGTCTGGTCTCTATTAGAAATTTAGAACTGGTTAAAAAAAACAAACCACAACTGCGTGGCTTCAGTAAACTGCATGTAATAATGTGGTGAGTTGTGTATGTACAGATACTCCATAAAGGTATTTTTTGGCAGAATGCACGTCGACTGCCTTCTCTTAATGCAATTTGAGCTGAAAATTCTTTCTAGAAATTAGCATAGTAATTTATATTGCTGTGATTCTTTACTGTTTCATACCACACTCTTTTTTTAACAGTGCAGTATATGCAGGACTTGTTGCTATTATTTTATTTGACCAAAATACTGAAGCACGGTTTTATTCTTAACAGCAGTTTCTTTCTGACTTGTTACAGTATCTGCATTGTTCTAGTTTTCTTTTCTTATTTGTTCCCTGATCGAATCAGCTTTTGCACAGAGTTCCAACTGGCAAGAATACAGCTTTAACAAAAGTTCAAGCTGTGCCTGAGGCCGTTGCATCCCCTATTGAGATGGTAGGCTTGATTAGTGATGCTGAATCCATTTCAGCCCAGATTTACAAAGAAATAAGCAAAAAAACTTAAGGTTTTTAAGTGTTTCTTCCACTATGTTGTTTTCTATTATTATCTGACATTTAGCAGTAGTTAAATAAACAGATGTATAGAAGAAATTACGATTAAGAGATTGAACAAAGCATTTACTGATTGCAGTTGATTTTCCTTGTCTCTTACAGAGAATCAAGCAAGAGTCAAAGAATCTGATTTGTCTGACACTCTTAGTCCAAGCAAGGAAAAAAGCAGCGACGACACTACAGGTAAGCGTTTAACTGAGGTCTCTGTAACATCTAATTAGTTTGAATTAAATCACTAATCGCGAGCATTTTCTAAAATAGCTGAGAAAGTGTGTATTGTGTGGAGCCAGATACAAGCTTAGAGCAGGACGTCTATTTTGCGACTTCATAATTAACTGTTGTAAAGGGAGAAGAACGTAAAAGCTTCTCTTCACTTAAAGAATGCATATACGAAAAGTGTCTGCAGTCGGCCTGCCCGCTGAAAGGTGTGGGGTTTGGTTTTTTTTCAGATGCCCAAATGGATGACCAAGATCTAAATGAACCTATTGCTAAAGTAGCTCTTCTAAAAGGTAAACCAATTTATTTTTTTTAATGTTAGATGCATAATCTGTATATACATATGTCTTTTTTGTCTACCTGTTTTTTATCAAATGCACATTGAAGTAGAGTGCTGAAACGCAAATGTTTTAATTGTGGTAGAATGGCATTTAAATACGAATAATGATTCCTTTGGGTGATGTAGTATAAAAGCATACTTCTAAGTGCTAATATAGAAATAATTTGTGCTTAAAGCTAGTGTCTGCACTCACCAACACTATTCTAGGAATTTACATGTTATAACTTTAGAGTTATAGCAGTTTTGGCATACACTTACATTAGGGCTAGTAGCTGTGGGGAGGGGGGATTCTTCCACTGCTGACATGTTTTAAGCGTCGCCAAATTATCACTGTCAGAAATACTTCTATTAGTTTGCACCTGATGGGTTAAAAAGAAAATCTAAAATCTTTTTTTGGTTAGCACACAAGATTTGAATTTCCTGTTGTAACTGGATTTAGAGTGATTGCTGAGCCTTAGCTTTGAGCTTCGTACCTATGAAGTTTTTTTTTTTTTTACTGCTCTTTGCACTGAAGGCATGTACTTAAAACTTGATTAGCAAGCTAATGTTTACATATTCATGAGCTGAAAAATTTAATGGGATATTAATCAATTGCTAACATTTAGCGTACTGGAAGTTACTCTTAGGATTTTTGTACAATTAGACATTTGATAAGATCTGTAAAATGATGCCTACGTTGGGATCACAAGTAAAAAGAATGTCACAGTTCTTCATGGTTCAGAAAGACAAGAAACCACAATGAAACCTAGGAGATGCGTAAAAGAGCTTTTTTTTCTGTGGTTGTTTACACTTCTCTAAATTTGTGACAGAAAGACTTCCAAAAATTGCATGTATTATATATGTTTCCAAACAGTGAAACTAAAATTGATTTTCATGTTTTCCAGTGGATATCAGTTCAGCAAAGCAGTTTAAAAAGGAGTGTTTGAGATACTGAGCGTGTTCCATGTAGATTTTGCTCTGATGTCTGCAATTAATAATGAGTATATTCAGTGATTTCCTATGTTAGAAGGTAGAATCTGGTGATGTTGTTTGTAGTGATTACGATAGTCTTATTTTTGGTAGGAAATTTGGATTTGGCAGCAATTTTTTGGGGGGGGGGAAAAAAATACTTGGTTGAAAAGCATGATGGCCAAGATATGGCTGCTGTGAGCACGCTGCTTCCTGGATGAGAACACTCTCGTGTCACGGCAAGGGTCTGGTGGAGTTACACCTTCTCTGTCCGGGGTGTATTAGGCTGGCAGGGAGGGTTAATTGAACTCCTAAAGGACTAAAATCAGGTTTTCTGTAGTGACATGGAAGCAGTCTGCTGCCACTGTGGATGTTCTCATTGCTTCATCTGTCTTTACCCAGTTGAAGATTTAAACCATAACCATTACTGAACTTTTAAGTTAATAAGTAGAAAAATACCTGTTTGCGTAGACCACTTTGCTATTGAATTGCATACTGTAATTAACTAAAATAGTTGGAATAACTCTTTTTCTTTTGAGGCTATTTATGGGCATTCCTCTTTTGCTCTCATGAAGCCATTAAAGAATATCTGTGCAGTGAATCATTTGCCTTCATAGTTCTTGTGAAGAGCCTGTAAACCCACAGTTTTGTTTGAGGTTTTGTCAGAGAGCTACTTCATGTGCCTGACTTTGCCCTAAAAAGGATCTTGTTAGCCACAGAACGACTTTTAAGTGGATTTGTTATGCAGTCATATAATTGAGGAAGAGTGAGAACATTCCTGATCTGGCAGCTGTTTGGAATGCGGAAATGGCTGCTGGAAAAGGCAGCGTTCCTTTTTGTTTGACTGTTGGAATTTAGAAAACAAATTAAGGGAACAAGAAGATGATGAGACATTTAATTGCCGTAGTTTCCTCCAAGTGTATTTTCCATCAATAAACCTTGAGTGCGTTCAGGATTTGTTTCAAGCTTCTACAAGTTGGAATCTGGCGAAGGGGAGGAGGAGAAGCTCTCACAGATTAGTAGAACTTTTTTTGTTGTTGTTGTTTCCCACAAGGTGAACGACTTTATTAGCCATTAATAGCAGTTCCGTGGACACTTCTGTTTAGACAGGCTGTTTGTGACTACTTATTGCAATATTAAAAACAGGTAAATGTCAAACAGATGGAAAGAAGCAATAAATGTCGTTGGAAGCTTAGTTACCTTGTTCTGATCGGCTTCCTTCTATTTTTATAGTAACTACAAAACTCATCTGTGGAATCTTAATAAAAAGTGTTTTCAGTTGAGGGTTTACTGAATAGTGGTAGTTTACATAAGAAATTTAGAAAATCAGCACTGGTCTGTTGATTGAGAAAGTTTTGGACAGTTGTTTTATGTTGCAGTAGCCCAATATTTTGTTTTAGATGTACGACACAGTTTGGGTGGATTTTATGAAGCTGAAGAAAACTCAGGGTTTTAATTGTTTATCTGACTTCGCCTGAGTATTCTGAAAATAGTAAACTGAATAACCTGCGAAATCCCACAAAATTCGGAAGGTGAGCTACTCTGAGGCCTGGAGAAGTACCAGCCGGCTCGTAAGGCTGCGTCCACAGGCCAGGCTCGTACAGATAAGGGCTCAGTTAAGACCACAGCCCGTGTGTGGTTCTGTGTCATCTCTGCTATCAAAACAAAAGCGTAAAGGCAAACATATAAGCAGAGCCTGGTTAATAACTTCATGTTTGTAAATATTAATTTAATCTGAGTTTTGCTTTTCTTTTGGCTTTATTGACATCTTATTTTATAGATCCTAAACCAGCAAATTACTCCTTCACGCACCATCATATTCTTTAATAATTTGGAAATAGTAATTTTTCCCCAAAACCGACCCGTGGGTTAGTCTTCTTTTCTTGGGCCAGGTTGAAGGAGAAGAAGTTTTTGTGTGCCTTGGGACTGATTTGTACAGATCATGCTAATTTTTTTAACAATTTTAAATCTACCAGTAAAGTTGATGTTCAGGAAAACCTCAGAGTGTGTGTGTGTGAAACAAGGTGGTGTTAACTAAGAATCTTTGTTGTAACGTGGAAAACAATCTCATCACAGACAAAAATTTTCCATGAGCTAGAATAAATGAATGAGAGTTTTCAAACTGCTGTATTTGACTTTTTGTTTTTTGGCGCTTTGTTGTAATTAATGACAGAATTCTTTAGACTTCTCTGGGAACGGTTAGTCCAGTGCTGAATGCTTCTGGAAATTGCTCAAGTATTTTATTTTTAATTGCAACCTTTTTACATTGGTTCTCAAACCAGGTTTTTGTGATGTGACTTTTCTTCCTGAGGAAGCTAATTCTATGCCTGACGATATCTAGTAGTTTTATTGTTTATGAAATAGAGCAAATCCTACTTGCTAAAGAATTTTTTTCAAAACTAGAGTTAGCACAGAAATGAAGTTTGCTTTGAACTGAAAGGCATTAAAGAAATTTTCAGTTTGGGTAAGACTGAAAAGCTGTTATTTTCTTGTGCTGGTATTTCTTGGCTTTCTATTGCATTTGAGTAGGAAAGAGATTTTACCTTGATTGTGCCTTTGCTAAACTGAATATCTTGTGCCATAAGTCGAGTTCCTCATCTCCTTTGAAGCAGTGTTATCTTTTATGATGTGTCCTTTAACTGGAAAATACTGTCCACCAGAAAGTTCATTTAGGGTGTCCATTGTTGGATTTGGGACACTGCTTCTTTATCAGGCGTGATTTGAGCATAATTTGTCAACTTCCTCGTCCATTTCTTCTGAACAGTCTCATTAAGGAGGGTTGAAAATCTAATTGCCCCAAGTCTTTATCCCTGAGAAACTAAGAACAAAACATGTTCAGTAAAGACCGACTTGGATTTGGAACTCTGATAAACTATAAAAGAAAGTATTTGGATGAAATGTGTAGTCTTCTTTGTTCTTTCTGCTCTCATAATTTTGTTCTGAAAAAGTCTAAAAGCACACGCGTGCCCTCAGCTCTCCTCGATCCCACCAATTCGTTACTGTGAGCACAGGAAAAACAGCCTCTGTTCTTAGAGGGACGCGGTATGAATACTTAAGCATAATTTGATAAACAATTACTTTAAAGAAGAAAACAGCAAAAAAAAAAATTGAACTACTTTATTGGTGACATGTATAATGTATATGTATAATGTAAAAGTATAATGACAAACTAAACTATAGCTTGTATTTTTTTTTTTTCATATTAGTGAAAGGTTCAGACAACCGAACCAACTTATCTTTTGGGCTTTTTATGCGAAGTAGTGTGCCTTTATCTTAAATCCATGTGGCCTATAGCCGTAGGCGTTTGTTAGCCAGTTAGCTGTGCAGCACGTCTACGTTTTCATTCTCCCTCTCCCAACACGTACAGCTGGACTTTTTTCACTGATTCCCTCCTTTACCTTTCTCACCTAACTGGCTTTATATAAACTGTTAGCCCTTTACCAATTCGTGCTGCTTGCGCCGTGTTGGGAGATCTGTTTCCGCACAGACACTATTCAAGGAAAATTTAGTGAATGGGAGTTTCCTGGTGCAGTTCCTGGCAGTGCAGATACTGCAGGCTGGAGTGTTGGCTTCCTCCTTGTCACTGCGTCTAGTTTCTGGTGTGTCCCCATTAGAGGACGCTGCTATTAGTTACAAATGCTCATTTTTCGTCTTTTAATTTCCCCAAAACTTGAGCTGTAAAAGTACTTAATTTGTCTGTGACTGCAAGTCTTCTCTTGTAAGCCCAATAGGTATTTAATATCATTTTAGTTGTGGAGGAGAGCATTATTATTATTATTTAGAGTTTAAATAACATGCATAGATAACTGATTGTGTTAAAGAAATACCTAATATTTTAAGACATAGTGGAAAAAAAAATTAAGGGCAAAATTTAGCTTAGCATTCACTAGGCCACTGAACGAAATAAGGAGGGTGGGCTTTTCTTCATTTGGTTTTACAAGATTTCCCCAGATTTTTTCCTTTCCTTGTCGTTGCGGTCCGCAGAGGGAGAGGAGGAAGCCGACCTGCACGGTAGCAAGCCCCTTGGCAGTAGCAAAGCAGTTAATCGCAGCTCTGTGCGTGATCGCCGGCAGCTGCCTGGCTTCACCCAGCCCGGGGGGAGCCTGGGGCCGTGGGGGTGCCAGCGCAGGACGGGGGCCTCGGGAGGCAGGGGACGAAGGGGGCACGTTGCTGATAAGTGTGAGCTGGGAGAGAGGGTTGGAGCAGCTTCCTTTTCAAAACACACACGTTGTAAACACAGTCAAGGGTCGTCTTATGCTTGTTGTTCCTTCATTTTTGTGAATCCAGGAATCCTTGCCAATCTCTACAGTGCTTTTTTAAAAACTCTCTAAATCTTGTTTGGTTTTGTTTCATGCTGCATGTTATATATGATGAATGTTTTAAAGTTTGTATATGTCTTCCTTCTTTTAGAAGGATATTAATATTTTTTGCTAATATTTACCTAATCCAATTTTGAGTTTACTTTAACTAACTTCAGATGATTTGAATAAAAAGTCGCCAGTCATCACATGGCAGTGCAAATTAAGCTGTTGTACAAATTTATGATTTAAAGAAAATGTTCTTTTATCAGATGAATTACAGGGTGCACAATCAGAGACTGAGGCTAAGCAAGAAATTCAGCAGCTGCACAAGGAGCTGATTGAAGCCCAAGAGCTAGCTAGGACAAGTAAACAAAAATGCTTTGAACTTCAAGGTGAGACCCAGATCAACTTGGTTGTGTAGGGTATCCATTAAAACTGTATTTATCAGGTGGTCTTAAAAGGGGGTCCAGTTTTGCTGGCTGTCTGTTAGAGGTGTTTGCTCCATAGTGTTCCCATCTCCTGCACAGAATGTCAGAGACGTTTTTGCTTTTTTTTTTTTTCTAACCTTCTTATACAGTCTGATTGAGCTCTTTTTGGTTCAAGATAAACCAAAATCTTTTCATGGTATTGAATACATACACGAACTCTGTATGTTTCATCCTTACAAAAGATAGTAATCGACAGATCCTGGTTAACCTGTATTGCAGTCAGATAATGCACATAATTTAATGTATTCAGTGATAGTTCTTTGTTTAGATCATCCTATCAGATGTGTAGCTGTATCATTATCCTCAGAAAACCGTAGGTTGTTTTTGACAGGAAATAGTATAGTCCGGTTTAATTGCATATTGGTCAGTGTTCCGTATGGGCTGTATTTACAGCTTTTTTTTTTTTTCTCTTCCCAAACCAGTTTGCATTTAGCACACGTGGAGTTTTTGGATCAGGCAACAGATTATATTAATTTCAAATTAATTGTAATACTACCACAATAATGGAATGATGTCTTAATATTAACTTTTTATTAAACTACTTACACAGTTACTAGCTTTGATAACTTACTGAAATAATATGATTGTTTTAATCTGTTCAGTTTAAGGGGAAGTTGTAACTAAAATTAATGACACAGCTGAAATACTTCTTACTAACAAAAATTTTTGGGCACATTTTCACTTCCATTTATAGCGCTATTGGAAGAGGAGAGAAAAGCATATCGAGTGCAAGTTGAAGAATCGAACAAGCAAATAAATGTTCTGCAAGGTAGGAAATTATTTTTTTTTCACCCCACGGTTTTAGGGAAAATACGTAGCTTTGGCTGCTTCTGTGGCATCATAAGAGCTAATAAATGAAAATGTTAACTGTGTTTATGTTTTAAATCTGATTTCTCTCACCATATCTTTGAATTATATTGTGAAATGTTTCCTGACAATTCCTGTGGTTCTAATCGTAACTAAGAAAATGCTGAAGACATCTGTAACAGATGTCTCTTCTACTTTCTCTCTCTTCAGTCTTTCTCAGCTTTGAATGATCCAGGGATTCTTACTGTGACTACTTTATCTTCAGAGCGCTCGGAAGGTTTAGCCTATTTTTTGTGCTACTTGTCTCTTCTCTTCATTGGTAGAATCCTCTTAAATAATTTTATCACTCCAGATCTGCATCCAACCTCTGGGCATGCAGTAAAATTTCTGCAATAGAGACACCATCTGTGCTTTTTTGAAAAGAAAGTATGACCAATCATGCTTTTTTTTTTTTCAGTCCAAAATAATGATAACAGGATGTAACTTGTGTCATGTGTTCTGTCTCACCTTCACTTGTCAGCCTGTGCACGTGAATGAGCTCATTGGTCAAGAGGCTGTTTAGCCTTAAAATCAATCAGGGTTCTGTTATGACTCTTCCTCAGAGCAAGCGTTCGTTTGAACATCTACTCAGACATTGATTGTTACGAAACTTGTAGGAGCTTCCTACCTTGGTACCTTTGTCAGCGTATCATTTGGTTTGGACCGAAAAATGGTTGGAAGGCAGAGGAGCAGACAGGTGGATGGTCTGACAATCCTCACTTTCTTAGGAATTCAAGACAGCTTTACCAAATTACTTCATGGGCAGTAATTTTTTGTGGAGTGTGGTACTTGCCGTATACCAGTTACTGAGCAGCTTATATAATAGCACTGTTTTATATCAAAGCAAAGAATATTTATGTCTTCTGCCATTGCTCCTGTAAAAGAGAGAGGCTTACATAATACTCATCTTCAGAACAAGAAGAGCAGCTTAACTTTGAATCTTGTCCCGCTAATAATGAAAATTCTGCAAGTAAAAAATTGCTGTAGAAAAAGCTAGAAATTAAGATTTGATAGTTCTATGCAGAAAAAATAATTCTCTTTTTTATTTTGAGAAGGAAAAAAGATTTCAAGTAGAAGCTTGACAGAGCCAAATGTAACTTCAAGATTAGTCTTGAAGATTACTCTTTGTCTCCTGGAACCCTTCAGGAGTGAGGTCTTGCTTACGCTTCCTCCTCCTCTTTCTCCATGGCAGTTCAGAATGTTCTGCTGTTCGCTGTATGCTTGCTGCTTCCCAAACTTTTAGGGTGTGACACATCTCCCAACTTGAAAAAAGTTGTCAAGATGTCAGGATTCTCTCTTGGCAGCCTCTACGAACTGTAGTGGAGAAAAAAAAAAAAATGCTGGCGGCTTCATGCAGTAACATTTCTAAAAGGATTTTCTTGGAATCAATGTTTTAAGCCAGCCAGTGCTACATGGCTTTATATCTTTGTCATAGAGAAGAGAAGGTGCCACAAAAACAACAGAGATCCTGTCTTTACACGTGTTCTTTAGATGAACAGATAGGTAAAGCAAGGAAATTCAAGTAACTTGTCATTACTTACTCAAAAAAAAAAAAGACACGTTCAGTTTAGATGAGGTAATGGCTGGCTTAAGTAAGAGATGTAATGGAAGTTTTCTTTCTAATTGCCCTGAATTCTGGAATACTTCAGAAACCATTCCAATATTCTTGGTAGTAATTTTTCTTCGTAAGTTATTTCTACAATTCCACCAAACTTTAGAAGCGCTTGTTACGTGTTTTGGATTTTCAGTTATACCATGCTTGTTTTCATACCTGAGCATTTAAAGGGAGAGTTGTTCATCAACAATACAGATGGAAGGAAAAAAACAATTTTCTTTGAAATACTGCCATTACTGAGAAGCAGGAATTTAGGTTGGCTTGATAAAGAAAATAACATCAAGAAGATAGAGTTTGAAAAAAACTTACTCCTTTGCTCATTAATGGGCACTTGCTGTGTTAGCAAGTCATAATTCTCGGTGGTTTAGAAACACGTGGTTTCCCAGCATGTTGGTTTGGTAGGTTCAAGGCTTCTAACGTAAGGATAGGTGGAAGCACAGTTGTTAATGTTTAATGTGTTGTTTTACTGTCAGGTTGTTCTCATCTACTACTTTGTTTGCTGTTCTCCTAGCGTAAGCCTGTATAGAAACTATTTCCAAACAACTGAGGTGGTGGTAAGCCTCCTGTCGCTCACATCTATTTAAAAATCCATCATGCTGGGACTGTCTTTGTTATGGAACAGAAGCCATTTCATCTTACACAGAATTGCTGTGAAATCTAACTTACTGCTGTCTGTAACAGCTCTTATGTATTACAGGATAGAGTAACTATCATGCTTTTTCCCCATACTGTCTTTTTCCTCCAGAGTGTAGAATTAGGTAATTCATAACTTCTGTAGTTTAATGAGCTAAATGTCTTGCTGGAGCCTGTTTGGAGAAGGGGCGGGGGTGAAGTTGCATTTTTCTTCTTCACTGTGCATCAGCTAACAGCAAAATTTCTAGTTGGAACGTGCATATGAATTCTACCGATATTACGGTATATGCAGCTACTGAAAAGCATCAAATGCAGTTGTCATGGAAGTGCAAGACTCTTGAATAGTTTTTATGCTATATCAGTTTATGGCGGGACTCGCTCACATTCTCCCTGTCATCTTCTATAACAGATTGAGAGAACAAAAATAAATACAAGACGTCTATGAAGGTTACTTAACCTTGGTTGTCCTCCCTGTGCTTTACACCATCCTTTTTTTGCCCTGTGCTTCTGAAACATGTAACTTTAAACGTGTAATTCTGACCATCTGCAGTATCTTATATTAGGTTTTCAAGTGATGTTGAGAACTTAGCACTTTTCTTCTCAGAGCTATTCTTCTTTAACTTAGTAATTGTGGTTTTCCATGTTAAAAATCAATGAAATACATGTGAACTTTGATATGTGTTCTTCAAAAAGCCAAACAAAAGCACTGAGCAAATTAAGCGCTTTGGTTCCATCAGTCAGGGTTTTAACTATAATTTTGTTCTTTCTTCCATGCTTCCCTTTCCTCTGTACTGTACTTTTTTTTTTTTCAACAGTTTGCACTGGATTCTATTCACATGCGTGTTTATGAAAAACGGTTGTGCTCAGAGGAGAGATGTGTTTAGTAACGAAACAGTTTTGAATGGGAATAATTTAGGTTTGCTTCATACAGCAATCTGAAATAACCGTGTGTGTGTCTGTGACTGCTGCACGTTTACAGTAAACTGTAAATGCTAAAGGATGACTTATAGTTCAGCATATTCGGTGCAGCTGTCCCTTTCAATTCAAAATTCATCATGCACTTCGAAAAAGGCCTTATGCAATGAAGTAATTTTTATTCCCTTTACTACCCGTTGAGACTGGAGTAGAAATTAGACTCTGTGCCTCAAATATTTATAGACATCAGAAGTTAACTGCTGACGAGGCAAACATTTCCAGTGTCGCTTTGCCAACTGTTTGGCTTGTCACAGAAGCTTTCTTGCTTTTCCTCTTGTCTCCGATCTCCGAAGTGTCCTTTTCCTATAATACTTGTTTTGCTTAGTGAAGTTGGATCTAAATCTTGGTTTCGGATTTTGGAGAGTTGCTATAGTATCAAACACGAAACAACCCTGTCTAAGAAAGCTTTGCCCAACTGTAATTCTGTTTCCTTTGACTCTCTGTAATACACAACCTCACATACATGTCTCTCTAAGGGTACAGCATTTAATAAGATTGATACCTTTTTCAATTGCATTAGGATTCTTTAGTCCATTTAAACACCAACAAGTTGAAAAAGGGAGTTACGTGCTTTAGATTTCCTGTAAATACAGTTTTTAAAAATATTAACATTAATGTATGCTTTGCAGCTCAGTTGCGCAGATTGCAAGAAGATATTGAGAACCTGCGTGAGGAAAAGGAGAGTGAAATCTCAAGCACTCGCAATGAGCTACTCAGCGCTCAAAATGAGATTCTGTCACTTCAACAAGTAGCAGAAAAAGCAGCATCAGATCGAGATACAGATATTTCTGCGTTGCAAAATGAGCTGCAAACAGTGCGAGCGGAACTCGAACGGTGGCGGAAAGATGCCTCAGATTACGAAAAAGAAATTGTCAGTCTGCAAGCCAGTTTTCAGCTCAGATGTCAGCAGTGTGAGGATCAGCAGAAGGAAGAGGCTACTCGCTTAAAAGGTACTTGTTTAAAAGGATGTTGCAGACCAGTGCTAACAGTAGCATCCTTCGCAGTCTGATGAATGTCAGTTATTCAAATCACCATTTGTTTGTCTCTCTGTAGACATTTAGTGTGTATATATA
>VXBH01001235.1:251137-274515 GCA_013400035.1 Rynchops niger
ATATATATATATAATGTGTATTTACATACATGTATCAAGGCTTGTAGTGTTAGAAAAGCTGATTTGTATACTTCCTTAAATAGTGGCTTGTCAATTGTGCCTCAACTAGTTTAGGTACTCTTTTATATTAGACCAACTATAATTCCACTTAGAAAAGATGGAGAACTTCTACTGTTTTGGGGGATTGATACTGACGCAGATTTCCAAAAGGATTTGTGTACCTTCTGTATAACTTAAGCCCATAAATGCGTAGCTTCACTCGAGACACATAACTGTATTTTGTGGCTTAATAAAATTGTCGATTATCTCATTTTTAACATAAAAATGTTAAAGAAAATGTAAAGCTTTATTCCGGGCGCATAATGTGGAGATGTATAAATACGTAGTGCTGAGCCAGCATAGGCTGCTTCTGGGCTCATTCGTTTGTGTTTCGCTTCCCCTGTAATGCACCCACCTCTCAGGAGGGCTGCTTGAGAGCCACCGCTCCAGGCCTATCGCTTCAGCTCTTGGAGAATCTGCTAATAGAGTTCAAGAGCTCGTACTGACGCTTTGTGTCACAGAGAAACTGGCATACATAAAATACGCTTTAAATTCTGAATCAGTTAATCTGAAGTTGCCAGAGAAGCCTTTTTGTAGTTGAGACACCAGTCTCTGTCGTTGTGTTGCTAAGACCTGTGTAACATTGATTTTTATCTATTTTACCAGGGACTGATTTATTTCAAAGGCATTGTTTTCACCCTTTAGTTATTGCTTTAAACATTCTGTTCCTTGTAGCAGAGGCACGGTAACTAGTGATTCTAGTTGTGTGCTATTTTCAAGTCTGGGAGGTTTTCTTCAAATACACTTTCCTGTCACTGTTTCTAAAATACTAGAGTAGACCCGTAAACAGACTGTTTTCTACTCCTCTGTGCCTTAGAAAAAGCTTGCATAAAAAAAAGCGCTAGCTTGTTTAATGGCTCACAAACCTCATAACAGTAGAAGATACGATAACGTTTCATAGGTGCTTGTGAGAAAATTCATGTGACTTGATTATAATCAAATATATTTGAGATTTACGACTATACCAGTTTTTCCTCCATTTATTAGCTAGTGATAGTTGAAGCAGTCGTGAAATAATTTTACACAATTCAATTGAATTTTATCATTGCAGGTGAACTTGAAAAGTTGAAGGCAGAGTGGAGTGCTCTGGAAGCCGAATGTGTTACACTAAGGAAGGAAAATACTTCGCTTACGTCTGAACTTCAGCGACAAGAGAAGGAGCTTTCTAGGTAAGGGCACGGTGGGTTTGTCTAGGAATGCGTCGTAGTAGCTGAAGAGGGGTTTTCTGTTGTGTTTTTGTTCCCCAAAATGGTACTAAATGTCTAATGGTGTTTTAATGTATTGAAGTTTTATTTATATCATAGTAGTATTTGTGCAGAGCACGCTTTCATGCCGAATTGTTAAATTAAGGTATTTTTTTCTATTTTGCAAATGCTTCTGTATTACTTACCAGTCATGTTATATTGTCATAAGGTAACCTGACTGACTTTGCTGCTTTTAATAAGAACTTTGAAGTGTGCATTGTGAAAGTATTTAGACTTAACAGTTATCCTTCTAGTTAAAAAGATGATAAACCACAGGGATTTCCTAACCTAAAATTTTCTCAGCCTTCAGGGTTGGAAAATGATTCTCAGATAGTGTCCCGTGGAAGCTTGTCACATTATAAATAGTAATGATGGACAGTATTATATGTCATGTTTTGCTCAACAGAAGAATACAAATTACTTTATCACAGGCACCATAATGTCTTTGGGGAGGGATTTTAGGGTGCAGGAGTGTTTGTCTTTTACTGTATTTCTTTTGCATTTTGAAAGATGACATTCTAAAGGCTATCTAAATATTCTGCCTGGAAACAACTTCCCTTTTTATTCCTTCTTTCTACCATTATTATGTTGGTTTTTGGTTTCGGATATTAGAACTTAATTAACAAAGTAAATATAGTTTTATTCTAGATGTGAGTTTTACCATCGTGTCGAGATACCCGGGTTTGGGTTTTTGCTTCTGGCTTCCTCACTGTTGTAAGATCTGATTGGAAAAAGTGGAAATTTCCTGCAGTAAAACATTTCTAGAAATAACGTGTTATTTTACAGGAATCAAACCTTTCTTTTTTGTTCCATCATGCCCTGATTTCCACGTGCATTTTTTCATACGTAAGTTCACGTGAGCAAATACAGGATTTGCATAATGGGGTTATGCAAGATCTCTCTCATTTTAGTTTGTGCCTTGCACAGGCACGAATTAACACTACTTGGTGATTACAGTGAAGTTTTTAATGGCTCAATTTAGAGCTTTCTATGACTATTACACAATTCTACTAAACACTTGAAGAATGTACTAGCTATTAGCTTATACAACTGGAGTAAGCAAAGAAGCGTGTGTGTAAATGAGTAAAATGCTTCTAACAACCTTGGACAGACTTCTCATTACAAATTTGCTTCAAAATACTTCGGAGTATATAATACATACTGAGCAAATAATAAAAAATAAAGTAAATGATAAATTGTTAATTATAAAAATATTAACTTTAAAAATATATGAAAAAGTATATTAACTAAAATATTAATTATAAAATATTTAAATTCTATCTTATAATTAATTATACACACTAAGCTGTGCATATATATTTAAAAGCAAAACTACAGCCCGCCTCTTGTGTCCGTACTTTGTATAGGGAGATGATGGCGATCTGCACTTCTACGATTGCTCTAAGCTGTTACTTCCATATTAAATGAAAATAATGTGTGAAGCTTTGGAGGATGAAAAGTGCTTTAAAAAAAAATATCTCTTGTTTCTTTAAATTTAAAACACATGAGGAATCAACTGGATTCTGTTTTTCAGCTCTCAGAAGCAGAGTTTAGCGCTGACCAGCGATATAAGTGTTCTCGAAATGTCTCGAAAGGAACTTGAAACTCAGATGGGATCTTTGAGAGAAAAACATCAGCGGGATGCAGCTAGTCTAAAAAGCCAACTCAGTGAAGCTGAGAGTCAAGCAAAAGATGTTCAGAAAGAGGTAACGGAAAACTATTTCTGTTTTGAGAGAATATAATGCCCAATGACTTTGAGTTTTAAGCTAAAAGAAAAGGAAAAATGTAAGATTTCTAGAAATTAAAGTTTTTTCATACTTTTATTATGAGTACTTTTATGGTAGCTAATAATAAGTAAGTTGGGCATTAAATCAAAAAAGGAAGATTTCAGGCAAAATGATTTGTGTGTGTTTTGGGAACTTCCTAAAGTTTACTTTTGTGCATTACCTTAGTGAATTTAATTTTCAGCTGTTCAGGTAGGTAAATCCTTATTCAGAGTCTTCCTGAACATCGTGGTATAGAGTTTCATTAGCTTTTATAAATCAAAATTAATTATTTTTAGTCAGCATGATCTTCCTAGTTAGCTTTAAACTCTTATTTGGCAGCAGAACTACACATTCTTTACAAAGGTCTTCATTAGTCTTACTGGATCTCTAGGCTGCTGAAGATAATTAGTAAGGACAGAAGGAACAGGGAGCATTTTGAGCATATATTTCATCTGTCTGGGCTCTAAAGATGATGTCTGGAAGAAAGCCGTAGCCTCCAACAATTACTTGCTTTCTCTTATGAGCATCTTGAGTAAAGTTTTCCCCCGTCACTGCTCTTAGTTTCTTTTGCAGTCCTTTGCCTTGCTTTGGCATTAATTCATCCATGCCACGTTCCCTACCATTTTCGGAATTTGAAAAACCCGCTCATGTTAGTCTGTGGTTTTGTAATCAAATGCATTCGTAAAGATGCCTGATCTCTTAAATTTGTGGTAAAGGCCAGTACTGAAAGTCATGGGTTGTGTCCTTGTTAATCCCTGTCATGAGGACTACTAGAGAGCTTGTGATCTGTAGGAAAATGGAATGTGAGTTTGAAAAAGGAGAAACTGCCCGTCCTGTAGGAATATGGGACACATTCACACAGTATTGTTTGTACTTGACCCCCACGGAGGATTATGGCATGATAGTAATAAGGCGTGGTAATTTTTTAATGCCTTTCTTACCCTGACGTTTGAGGTTGCTGTGTGGGAAGAGGGTTTGATTCAATTCATACATAATGCTGATTTTTGCACTTACTTGATTGGTGTAGGTATTTAAACTATAGCCTAGATACAAGACCACTATTTAAATGTAAAGTGTTCCCCTGTCTCTTGTTTTGTCTTCGTAGTTTTTACTGCCCTTTCCAATATGGTAATATGTAATTGTTTGGTAGGAGAGATGAATTAAGGCCTTACTCTTTCTTCATGTTTCCTTGGTCTTAGTAATCCTAGCCCTTCAAAATCAGGGACAAAATCTTCATTTAGAAAAAAAGAAAATCTAAACTAAGATTTTTCTACCCTGCTTTTATGAAAAGAGGGAGCACTGATCCAAGGCGAGTTACTGTGGGCAGATGAGAGGAAAGGGCGCCATGTGCTAGGCAAATGTAAGCACGCGTTGGGTGCCCAGACTGTTTTGTGCAGACTGTGTTCTCTTTGTCTTCAGTATGAAAGAACACAGACTCTGCTCTCGGAGCTGAAGGCGAAGTATGAGGTGGCTGAACAAGAAAATCAGTCACTCACAGAAGAACTCAAACAATGTAAAGAAAACCTGAAGCTGCTACAAGAAAAAGGAAACAACGTAAGTCCCTACAAAATATTTGGGGAACTCAAGTAATGACACTGGCCATGCTGTTGATTGAGGGAGTATGTAAGTGTCAAATAGAAAAGGACAGACTTTAAAAAACAAAAAGGAAAAAAAAGGGCTGTGTACCAGATCATATGCAAAATTCCATTCTGGTACTACCTGTGCAAATTGGCAGGTCATTGCACGGTTACAATTACGTGTGCCAGTTAAATTCCCAGCTGTGTGACAGTTTTAATTATAGCCTTAGATATCTGCTCTCTTGAAAACTTCCGGTTTAAATACTAGTGAACCAGAACTAAGCAAAACTTTTTAATTTCAGAGAAAGGCAAAAGCTGAGAAACCTGGATCCAAATAAATTAAGCAACCTTTTTCAAGATGCTTTTATTCTATTAGTGTTTATTACAATGGAAGTTCCCTCCTTACTCTTGCTTATGCTTCTTAACAGTGGTTATCCCTGATCGGCTCATGCTTTAAACAGTGCAGTTGAACTGTCCTTTCTATTCGCTAATGAAAATATTCTTTTCTTTTCAAAATTAATTTGAGAGTTGTATCATTAGAATTGAGTTTACAGCCAAGAACAACTTCTTTTTTTTATTCTGAGACTTCTGAAATCCTCCAAATGTTAAGGGTGTGTCAGACACGCTATAAGGTGGTCATGGCCTTACTTTGAGATCCCTTACTACACTGGGATGGCTGGTTTATTGTCTCCCTGGAATGCCTCTGTGATGAGTGCAGGGTGAACAACTCCTGTAGTGGGCAGGAGGATAATGGGATGCTCTGTAATAGCCTTTTAGAAAACTGTTTCTCTGACTATGGAGAAAGTTTTACGGATACCATCCTCAAAAATCATCTGGCTGCTGGATGCCCAGAGCTTGTGTGAACACTCTTGCCATAGCCCATTACTGAATGTAAACCTCTAACATAGTAGAGTTGTCGAAGATGTAAAGAATTCAAAGCCCTTCTCGCTTTTTTTCAACCATATTTTCAGCAATATGATGCTGTAATTCTCGTGGAACCTGCTCCCTGCTTAGAATTTTTCTGCGATGCTCAGATAATATTGAGTTACTAAAGTAGGCAGAAACCAAAACCAAACAAACCAAAAAACTCCAATTCTAGTAGAAGAGATCACACTGAATAAATAATTGGGAATGGGAGATTTTCTGCTCTGTTAAATACATTAACTTCAGAATTAAATGATCAGTGGAAGCAGGGGGATCGTAGAGGGAAGAAATACTGTGAAGGGAATTGGAGCACCTGATGAAAGTGGAAAAGCTTGCAAGGTAAGGGAAACTTTAGGAAGAATTTGAGGTGAATATTTATATAAAATCAGGAACCACAGCAGCTGCCAAAATCTGCTTCCAGAGGAGGGTTTAGTTATGACAGTTGAAGCCTGGAGATCAGGGTATGGTGAAGAGCATCCAACTATATAAGGACCTGCAGGACAAACTAGCTGTGCAAGCAAGCGTTACTCACAGTGAGTAATGTAAAACGTGTCTGTCTTGTGGACTATTTGAAGCATCGTGGATACTGGGCTGAGTTCCAAGGTCAAATTTTTCAAGTACTGTTGTCCCCTTATGCTTGAATCGATATCTGCTACTTCATTTCCGAGGACAGCATCCCACAGAAAGTGACTTCCCGCTGTGGGATTTGTTCCCTTTTGCAGCCTGTCAGTATCTGAGTTTGCGTATCTTCATATTCTAATGCGAGATGCACGTTTTTGATGAAGCACCTAGTTAAATGCTCCTCAACAATAAGGAGAGAAGTTCATGAAGGGGAAAATTGAATCGTTTGGAGGCAATTTCATTCAATGTGGTGGATATTTATCCTCTGTTTCATTTACCAAGATGCCACAGCCATAAATGCATATGACTTTAGAAGTTTAAAAAAAAATTAAGAAATAATAAAAAAAAAATTCATAGAATTGCTCAGTGAACTACCAAATGATAGAAAAGACAAGGCTACTATACTCCATTTGGGATATCATTTACATATTAAGTTTTTATACTTAAGTTTTACTTTTAAAAAAAGAAAAGTGGTTTGTTCTGAAACGCTTAGCAGTGTGTGGCGTACTACTTGTGCTTGCATGCTTATAGTCACTGATTATTTCCTGATGCGCTTTATATGACAGATTTGTTTATGTGAATGGTTTGAGAACATTAGCTGCTCTGGTTGACTTAAACTTCTGGCACTTTTTTTGAACACTGCTGTGATTATTTCTACCAACGTGCTTTCTGTGGGAAGGTGGCACTCTGATTTGTGGCACCAACGACACAAAAATAATTCTGCATGAAAATGACTGTGATAGTTACGTATAATTTGTCTATTAAATATTTGCCTTGATTAAAACAAATTTGAATCGAAGGGCAGAGACTAGAATACCTCTTAAGATTCCTGTTTTGAACCATATTGGTGGTTCTGTGATTGACTTGTACAAATTCATAACAGGATGAGATTTTTTTTTATGAACGTTTCAGAAAGTCTTCAAGCACAAATTTTTTATTTATTTATTTGACTGAACAAAATCAATGTGGCTTCAGCACAAAAAAAGTTTTTAAGGAAATATTTAGCATGGTTTGAACTTAACCTCTGTGTGTCTGTGTGTGTGCACAAATATATAGGCTAGGATACAGAGAAAGCAGGTGTCTTCCAAGGACAGCTTAAAAAGGAATTAGGTCCTTTTTTGCTTTTAACGTATCATATTAAGCATAGAGGCTGCCCATCTAGAATGTGAAGTAGTTTACAGCTAATTGAATGTAGGTGGTTCTAATGAGGCCGTAAGCTAAACGAACCCTGCAATCCTGCCAGCCGGTAGTTTGGCCCAGCTGCAGCATTTGATCGATTTTCAGGATTGCATTTGGTGCCGAGGCCGACGACCTGCCGGAGATGCCGATCTTTGTGGTGTCTCTAATAGGAACGTACTTCCCTGCTTTCAAGTAACTCAGTGTTGATTGTACGGTCATGTTACAATCTCACGGAAATGTCTGAACTACGGGGTTTGCCTGTGGACATAGTTGTAATTGATTCACTGATGGAGGAAAAAGATTGATTTTTTTTTTTTTTTCCTGGAGGCTGGTGATGGAAAATGGGAAAGGCTAACTTGCAAGGAATGAAGAAGTAGCTGAAAAATTCAGTATCTGCTGTGAGTCTTTCTGCCTTAAGGAATCCAGATGGGATTTCCTATCACTTAAAAAATCTAAAACCAACTATGAGTAAGATACAGGCAAATCAGTTTAAGATTTGTATTGTTTTTAAGTGCTAAATTCCAAGTTGTTGCAAGAGGTTTCTTAGAACATTTTCTGCTTACTTCCCTTTAATTTTAAACATCCCTGTTCATTTGAGTAGAACGGTGTACTAACTTTGTATACCAGATTAGATCGTGCTGTATTGTAATATAATACATTTCAATTAAAACAAAACTCACTGACTTATTTCCCCCCTCTCTAAATCATCTTTACCTGATTGATTTATAGCACAAAGTGATTTTTAATATCCCTTCCCTTCTTTAGCCTTCCATATTACAACCCGTCCCAGCCGTATTCATCGGCCTAATCCTGGCTTTCCTGTATTGGTGTTACGGCCCATTGTGGTAGCGAAAGGTACAAGCACTACTGTTCAGTCAATGTATGTTTGTCCCTCTCACCTGTTTGTGCCATTTCTGTATAAAATAGTGCATGGTGAAATGCTCACAGGTATTTTTTTTTTTTTTACCTGAAGCAAACCCTTCATTTAATATGCCATTCTGTTGATACTGATGAGCTGAGCAATCGACTAATCATTTAACATCTGTATGATTTCTTTGATTCTAACAATGAATTTCGTTCTAACCGGTTCTGAATGTGCCTCTTCTAACTTGGTCTCAGTTTGTCTTTAGCAAATGGGCTACCTTTTGCACACTGCTTGCGATACCAGGGCCTGTAAGAGAACTTAATTGCTTAATTAACTATGGAAAATGAAGAGTTTGCCTCTAAATAACAATAAAAATCGACAAGCTTTGGTTCCTATTTATGGACTAAGAAATTCCTCTCTGGCTCTAAACACTTTAATTTTTCTCACTGTTGCTATGAAGAAGATGGAAAAAGAGACAAGATGAGAAATAGGTGGTTGGTTTGTATCCTGAACTCTCCGCTTGCATTTTCTCTAACGTCTCTCACTGTCCTTCTCTTAAAATGCTATTCTTGTCATTAAATGTTGTGACAATCCGTTTGAAATGATGTTGTTAGGATCTGCTAACTTCATAGACCTGGATTTAAAGCTTCAAAAGCTAAAGTTAAAGATGCCACTACTGCATAAACCTGTGTCTTGCGATTACTTGGCACAAGCGATGTTTTAAACATCTTAAGCGTTTAATAGCAGATTCCTTTGAGGTGCGTGCAGTAATGAAGCTGGAAATACAGGACTGCCCAAAGTTCTCCTGATGGTCCGCAGTCACGAAGAGTCGTGGAGTTGCCTTTGCTAGAGAAACACGGTTTACTGTGATGCTCTAAGTCAGGGCGAGCCTGCGGCAGGGCTCGTGGGTAACGGTCTAGGGATGCCTATCAACAGGTACTCAGGACTTGCAGGAGCCACGGGGTAAACTGGTTAGTATGAATTAGAACAAATATGATATTGATTTTTTTTTTCTCTCCACACAGAGACAATGGCCTTGGATGCCTGTGATGGCAGCTTTGGTTGCTGTAACAGCCGTGGTGCTGTACCCAGGCCTAACCAGAGCTTCTCCATGAGAACTGTTGTTGAATCCATACACCGTCCTCCCTTTAGAAGCTGGCAACATTCATATACTGAGGGAAAACAGATTAATTCTCTTCCTTTTTACCTCTTAATACAGCACAGCTCTGCGTGAGAACAGCAGTAGGGTCATTTGCTTTAAACTGTATAAAATGTATCTGTCTATAAAGAGGGAATAAAATTGTGATTCATCGTACTGTGAGCAATATTTTTGCTTACAATTTCATGCAAGTTTTAAATTAGTATGTTGGGATTCTGAATACTATAATGGTGGCCTAAAGTAGGCTTCTTGGTACCAAATTATTTATAATGGCTAGGGTTGTGGACGCTTACTTTAGAATCTGATTGCCAGATTTAAAAAGAAAAACACATTTCTGATTTGGACACCCAAGCCAAGTAACCTTGCAGATACTTGGAAAACAGATGCAGTGTGCTCAGTGCCTTTCAGTACAATTTTGCTTTGTTTTGATTTGTTTTTGTTTTTGTTTTTGTTTTTTTTTTTAAAACCAACTAGTATACCAATTTACTTGCTGTTAGTCACTGAGCTGTTGGGAACAAGACTTAAGAAAACTTCTCTTACCACGCCTTTTGAAGGAAGCATATTTTTCTTTGATAAGGATTGCTTTATTAATGATTTTTGGAAATAAACACAATTCATGTCCAGCCTTAAAGAGACAGAGATATTGATGGTGAAGACCAGCCTAGAGTATTTAGTGTGCGCGTGTGCGAGTGCAAGCATGTGTGTGTTCTTGAGTGAACTGAGGTATTTCTGGGAGCAAGTACTTGGTCATTTGATGGACATAGTGCAGTGATTCAACTTACGTTAACTTTAGTTTGAATGTAATTTATTGAATTTCATATATTTAAAGAGATGCGTTCTTAAAAAGTATGAATACTTTCTCACATACCACATGTATCAACTTATTTTTTCAGTCATTTGATACTTTTTGACTTGAGCTGGAGAAGCTCTTTAGATAAGCTTTTGTTGGCGTAACTTTGTTAAGAGAACTGCTACAGTACGTCTGTGATTAGCTGAAAAAAAGAAAAAAAAAATCTAAGATACATAAAATACTACAAAACTGAAGTCATATACCTGATATGATGTATTGTCAGGTCAAGATGATTTCAATTTGGTAGTAAGATTTTGTGCATCCTCTTCACATGGCTGTAAGTATGATGCAGTGGTCCCCATTACAAAGTTTATTTTCCTTATCTAAGTACTATAACTATTGCTATTTGCTGACTTTTGGTGGGAATCACTGTAGTTAGTGCTGAATTAAATGTAGACTGTAGTTGTCTTGTTCAGCTCAACAGTTCTGTCAAAAAAGTTTATTAAAGACTTAAATAATATGCTAAAGAATGGTAAAGTAAAATGGCTCTGCTAAAGCAAACTTCAAAATAGGGAGGTAATCTCAGCAATTGAATTGGCTTTAAAAAATGTTATGGCAATCGACAGATAGTTTAAATATTTAAATAGAAATTTAGCATATAATTTACTTTGTGAGGTTTTAAGGGTTATTGTCCTTTAATTAAAGGTTCTATCTTAAGTTACGTGGGATTTGCTAATGGGAGGATTATTAGTTGGAAAAAAAATAGTCCACAAGTGACTTGTAGAAAATAAATATTGTCATTTAGTTCATTCATTTCATCCTTTTCAGTTGCAGGAAGCCATCCAACCACAGAACACTCGTATGCCAGTGGTACTTAGTACCTCTTGTATATAGGTTATTGCAAATATTGTTCTGAAATGCTTAACTTCAGAATTACATTTTTTAAAGTAAATAATTGTTTTAAATCTATTTTGTAAAGATATAAAAATACAATAGAATTTCTGGAGTACAGATTAAACTATTTGCACTAACACACGTGATGTGCATGATTTAATAAAATAACTTTACTCTCCCTATGCATGAGTTGAATGTCATTTAAAAACAAAAGATCCATGTTAAGTTTCTTTTGTGCTAGATATTGTCACAGTTACTAGGCACAATGTCTGCAGCATGTCCAGTAATAGCAAAAGACTTTGTTTTTTACCTCGTGTTTCACATTTGCACTGGTTTAAGGTTTTGTCTAGCTGATCTCTCTCCTGGCTGTGGTTTTCAGAAAGAAGAGGGGGGAGGAGAGTGTGATGAAAGGCTTGGGAGCATTATTGCTGTGGGGGGCGGGCGGAAAGAAGCGTTCACGGCTGAGTGGCTTGTTCCTCTGGCGGGGCCGTGATGCTGGAGGAGCAGTGGGCGCAGGTAGCGGGGCAGCAGTGGCAAACCCTTCCTGGGGACGGGAGCCTGATGCTGCCTCCTCTCTTCCTTCGCATCTTCAGCTCCCGATTCGTCCCTCCTATACAGCTACTGTTTCTTTTCCAGTAGGTTCTGTTCCCTCCTCCCTCCCAGTAGCATGTAGTCATGGTGTGAGGAGGTGGAGTGGGGCTTGGTGGAGCAGTGGTCGCTCCTGGCTGGCGATGGGGAAGGTGCTGAGCTCCCTGGGACCAGCGCTGGGGCGGGCTGCGCTGCCAGTTGGTGCCCTGTACCGAGCAACGCTGCCCGAGACAATAAGTTTGTCCTGGTATAAAAGACAAATGTTGTGTTTTCAGAAATCTTTAGAGCATCAGAGAGCTGAAATTTGAGACCCAACATGGCTGTATTAAAGGAGAAAGATTTCTACCTTAATTTTTTTATTATGTGCATGCGTGCATATTTATACTGCATACGCAGGTGCGTAGTACACATTGCATGGGGGTTTGTGCTTCCAAGTATACCTGTGCTTCCCTAATACAGTGCCTTTCCCAGGAGTTCCTGACATTTGCATGTTCAAAATGATCAAGAATGAGCTAAAATGCACAGTTCGCTCTTTTGTGAGAATCCCTGGAGAAGGATTGGGTAACTGGGAAGTTGCTGTTCTTCTGTGCTTTGATAGTAAAGCAGCAAGAGGAGTTATTTTCCAAGCACTCTATGCACAAACCTCTCTGGTTTTTATTGTGTTTGTTTATGGTAAATGTGCGTGCTCTTTTACATTCATATTTAGGTTCTTGCTTTTTAGTTGTGAGGCTAAGCCACCAGCTTTTTAGCTAAGCCTTGGAGTTACTGTAACGAGAGCAGCTTTTCACAAACGTGTCAGATGCTCTAAGTCTACTTGTAAAAGAAGTGCCCTGAGCTTGCACTGAAGTTTGAGGTTTTAAAAAGGTTCCTCAAACAAGAAAAATTAGGCTGAGAGTTGCTTTATTTGAGCTAGTTCAATTTGGAGGATCTAGTGTGATAAAATACCTGAACACTTCTTCAGTTTTGTCCCGGTATCCTGACGGAGGCACCTTTTTTTAAATTCTAAATGAATTCTACATATATGGGGACTACAACAGCAGGCCTTTTATTTAAAAATATAAATACACAAAATATAAAAAATATTGCATAATTTTCCTGTTCCTTGTAACTGAATTAAAGGTGTTCTTCCAGAGTCTTAGCCTGATCCTTCTTGCAGAATCTCTGGATTTTTTGGTGCTAAATGGAGAATTGTGAAGCTGGACAATATATTGTAAAGGTTTCTCATAAAACAGTCTTAGTGAGGTTTAGTATCAAATGACTGACAGCGGAAGCAAAGGTAATCATCTGTGCGTGTATTTTTGGGGTATGTTCCGAAGATATTCTTTTTTTCTAATCAAGTCTTCTGAAGTGTGTTACTTGTTCAAATTTTCAGTGTGCTTTACATAAAGATTTTTGAATGTCGCCTGCCTTAATCCGTAGGGTTCTACCACTTGCAAGAATCATTTCTTCAGTTTGCATCTTCGCCGTGGCAAATCCACGGCCGAGATTCATTCCACCAGCAGCATCTGAGTGCTTTAAAACAGCAGGTCACCACAGCGGCTTTTGGGAAGCCACCGTAGTTGGCACTAGCTCTGCAACTGGGCTGGCTGCTTTCCACCAGGGGCCTTTTTTCCCCTCGGGCTTTTCATCCACCATTAGTATTTCATTAGCAACTGTCTCAAGATTTTGAGTCTCCATTAATATAGCAATTGATCGTATGCAAGAATTAGAAGCCATATTCCCTCCCCCTCTCTCTCGTCTGTACCTCAGCATCTGTTTGAAGGGTGATTGCTCCCAGCAAACAGCTGCATTGAATTCCCCTGATCCGGCCGATTTACTCCTCCCAGTCCCTCTTTGCGTGTGCTTCTGGACACAGAATTCCGTTCTTTGGTGGGGAACTGGGCTGCAGTATGGATCTCCCAGTTCTTTCTGTCTTCCTGGGTTTTTAGTTTGTGCCAGCTCGCTCAAATTCATGAGCAAAAGTTTGCCCGCAGGGCCAGGTTCTTCTGCCTGGGGAGCTTTAAAAACAGTGGGTGCTCCCGGTATTGGACTAAAGGCTCCCTGAAGTCGAAGGCAAACTAGCAATTAAAGGTTTCAGTGGTAAGGGCCATCAGAGGCTCCATTTCCAGTTGTTGGCAAAGGTAGAGGAGACTCATATCTGATCGCTTTTCTCGACATCACAGTCATAAAACTTCACCGGCTGATTTCAACATCAGAAGCGTAATGTCAAGCAGTTAAGTATGTATTTTAGAAAAAAAGAAGTCTTGTTTTAAGAGCTTCAGAAAAAGAATCGGTCACCTCTGTAGGTAAGTTACTTGAGCAGCTACTGCCCTCTCAAAAAAAAAAAAACAAACCACAACAAACCACAGAACCCACCCCGACCCTCTGTTTGAGTTCATCTCACTTTGGTTCCCGGCCATTGCACTTCAATATATCTCTCTTGGAGGATGTTCTGCTGCTGCAAATGTTGTCCTGATCCAGGGATTTGATATACCATGATCAAAATACCTTCCAATCTTACTTTATATGAACGGATTGAATTTCTTAATTTTTTTTTCTTCATCCCTCTAGTTATTGTTGCCAGCTTTTAAACCGTTTCTAATTTTCTGAATGTTCATTTTTGAAGAGTAGATGCCAGAACAGAACGTGTCCTTACAGTAATGACTTTACTAACATCATATAAATAGATAATAAGCTTTATATCCTGCTCTGCTATTCTTCTTTGGCTGGCTACCAGAACCCTTTGGGGGTTTCACTGACTTCTAGCGTTTGGATTTTAATCTTGTGAATCAAATCTGTGCATTCATTGCATCACCCCAGCCCTGTGGTATCTGACTTTGCAATATGGGTCGTTAAAAGCCACTGTAGGCAAGCAGTCCAAGGCAGCGACCTCTTCCCAACCCTGTTCAGCACTTCTTCAGGGGGGTTGCGTTTTGCCCCCTTCAGGTGTTAAGAAGGGTGACAGCCAAAGCTTTTCTAGATTATTGGTCATACACCGTGGAACGGTAGTGAGCCAGAACCAGACCCCTGTAGGACACTAGGGAAAACGTTCATAGAATAATTCCTTCACTTAATTTTTGCAGTTTGCCAGCTGTTTTTTAATCTGGATTATTCGTTACAGTGATAGTAGTGTGGTGACCACTTTTATTGGAATGTCAAATGATTTACAGAAGACTTGGTTTAATAGCACCAACATTTTTTTTTACGCATTTTTTAAAAAATTATAAAAGTGATTTTTAATTTTAAGATGCTTCGACAAGCATGAATTACTCTGCGTTCTTGAATTCTGTACTGATTGCTGCCCGTAGGTTACTTTGTGGCTTGCTTAGATCCTGTGCTAAAGCAAAACCAGTCCTTTTTCCAAGATAACACGTTTTGCTCTCTTCCCTCAGCCCCATCACAGTGTTCCTGTTACTGCTGCTTCCCTCTTTAAGGCATTTCTAATTCTAAGTTGTTCGTGTGACTATGTTTAAATTTTTCAGTGTACTCAGTTTGGGTCAGTGTTATTCCCGGCGCTGGAAATGCAGCGCTTGTAACGCAGCGAGGGGGGGTGTGCGTGCGTACAGCGTGCTGTTCTGAGACTGCGCTTGCATGCGGTGAGATAGAGCGTGACTACTTGCATTTGGCAGCCTTGCGAATGGAGAGGTAGCGGAGATTCTCAAATAACTCTCGACTGCGGGAACGGAGGTGTTAGCAGGGAGACGTAATTCTTTTATTATGTCAGGTGATGTATTGAAAAATGCGGGTGTGCTTTCCAAGCACGTCGTCGCTTCATCGTACCTGATGAAGAGGAACAAATCAAGAGCTCGGGTTAAACTAAATTAACTTTTTCTTACCTGATCATGTTAATTAGTAACTTGAGAGAAAAGGGTTAAATGCTGAATTCATTCTGCTCTATTGGAATAAAAATTATCCCAAAGCTAGCCCGTATTTGTTTCAGTACCCTTGGTTAGGAAACTAATTTATTTTTTTTTTTAAAAATATCACACACGTACTCAGAGTGAAGTACTGCCTTCAGTATGGAATGGATTTACTATTTTAATCTTTGTGCTAGATCATTTATGAAGTTTATATTTTATTTATATTTCTTGTAAGGAGTTCTTGCTCTGGAAAATACTTTTATTGGGTATGTCATCAGTTTTGATGTGACAAAACTACTTGTCTTGGATAATACAGTGGCTCTTATTTAAAAATGTTCCAAATATGCAATATGTCTTTTGGGATGAATAAATGGTGAAAATTACAAGAATAAATTTACAACACAACCGAAAGCTGATTTGTATTGTACATAGTCTTTCATTCAGCCTAACTCCAAATTTCAGCACTCGACAGTATCCGAATAACCTGCCGCACTCTGTTTCACTGCAGCAGGAGAGAAATTACTAGTTAATGAAATCAACTCAAACTTACTTTAAAATTGGAATCTCTTTACCTGTGTGCTTTGTACACCTGGTGGCCACAGCCGTGGGACCTTTCCCTCCCTGTGTGCTGTGGTGGAGCCGTACGCGCAGAGCCGGGGGGAGAAGGGCTGGAGCACAGGGTGCGAGGGTGACCTCGGTCTGTGCAAGAGTTACGTGTTTTCAAGTGACCAGACACCCTTCCAGGTATCATTCACAGATCATCCTTTAAGAAAACCAACAATCCCGCAGTCTTTAACCTGCGCTGTCAACCAGATGCAATTCCGGAGCTCTGCTGCAGTGCTGACTCAGGGGAAGGACCTTCACTGAGTCCTTTATGTAGTTTTCAGCAAGTTTGAGGAAGTGAAATCCCCTCCTCCCTGTTTGCCGTGTGGTTTGGATCCACCCCGAGGTGTAGTTTCAGTGAGCGTGTTCCACTCCAGGCCGTCTTAAGTCCTGGTGTCAGGGCTAGGTAACTTGCGTCTCTTCTGTTTCTCTCTTTAAAAAGTTAAAACCAGAGCTATCGTTAAAACATCCTACCTGATGCATTAGATGTATCCTCAAACACGGACAAGGCGGGGGGAGGGGGAAGGAGGGAAGCCTAAAAAAAGTGTTAACTATGTCTGTCTGGCTGCCCTTCAGCCTTCTGTCAGCCTGTTGGTAGCAGAGGTCAAAAATAACACCTACCAGTAACTTCGTCTCAAATTCCTGGCTCCCAAATACTGGTGCAGAGCGTTTTTTCTTAGACCAAGGAGGCAAACACTGCATTAGTTTATTTCTGACTAATGGTATAGGGGAAGTGGTGAGCAAAAAGGTTTGTTCTTTCTTAAAGATTCAGTATTGGTATTACAGGCTGGTTAGGTGTGATATTAAAGGTGTTTGGTTTTTCTTGGCCAATCTTGTTGATTGGCAGCTTTTCTGTTGCAGAACTTGACCGTAATCCAGCTGTAGCTGGGCATCGTAACAGACATTGATTACTCAGTTTTTTCCACTTGATAGTTATTATAATGGCATGTAAGTGAAAATGTAGCCTGCAGCAACTTCACAGGGGTTTTTTTAACTGCACTTGCAGACTTGGGCTGCCGGGTGTTGGCGTCTCTGCGCTACATGCCGCAGCAATTGTACGTCCTTCCTCTGCAGACTTCTCTGAATTGTAACTCTTCCCTAGTTTCCAATATTTTCAAATTTGAAGGGCTGTCATCCGTATGTTTAAACAGTAAATTTGAAGTTGCTGCCGTGGTACACCTGCAGGGTAGTATCGTACTTACACGTTCCTGAACTATGTCACCACCAATAACAAATCATTAACAGTCTCCCATATCGCTTTACGTGAAAGGCTGCTCATGCAGTGAGCGAGGGTGTTCCTGAGCACATCCATGCCCCTGTTCAGGAGCAGACTTAGTAGACAATAGCAAAAAAACAAAACAAAACAAAATAAAAATAAAAAACAACAAACCCAAAACCAAAAAACCAAACCACGTTGATTATGGTGTTGTTTCTCATTTCAAATCTAGAGAGAGTGGTAAAAAAAATTATTTGCCCTAAATTGGCTTTCCCCGGTAATTAAGAAACAAATACTGGAATAATTCCAGCAGAACAAGTGCTTCTGGGATATTTCTGTGGCGAGAACTGAATTGCTTTGTCAGGTGCGTAGGATGTTGCGTCTGTGTGGAGTGTGGGTCTGCTGGGGATCTTTGCTGCTGAGTGCCCGGAGACGGGCAGGGAGATTCACCGGTGAAGCCTTTGGGGTGGTGTGTATCGAGAGGGAAGACGCGACTGCCGTGCCGGCAGAGATCTTTCTCAACTGAGGCGCCTCAGTTCTGCTCACATGCGCACGGGCTCGTGTAACGGTGGTGTTCATTTAATGTAAATGTTTTCCAGTTCCCATGAAATACATCTCACTGGAGAATATTAAAATGTGGTAAGTTTTTTATGCTAAAATAAAGAACAATAATTGGGTATTTAGTCATATTCTGCAGCTGTATGTGATAACTTTTTAATTTCTTGGACTGTAAGTAGGGCTCCAGCTAGATCCTGCTGGCTCAGGTACTTCATCAGAAAACTGCTGTAGTATTCTTTAAATTTTGAGCACGTGTTGGAGTCCTTTTGGCTGTGAAGATACTGTGGAAATACAAAGTTATTACCGTTGAATGTGAAGGTTGCTTCCTGCAGCCTCTGAAGAGCAGCCTGGCTGCCCTGATGAGGATTGCCGTAGGTGTCCGGGGATCCAGGTGCGAGCAGCCATCTCCAGTTGAGGAGAAAGAGGATGGTGACTCAGGGCAGAGTCACGTCCTGTTAGTGCTGCTTCGGGACACCACGGCTTCACCCTTCCTGGTTCTGACTAATGAAGCTCAAAAGAAGTGAAAAGAGGACCCTTGAAATGTGAAAAGGGGAAAGCCAATCCTCCAGAGATCTGTGGCTGCCCAAATCTCGTACGCAGGTAGCTTACCAGTTCAACAGCAGCTCAAGCTCCACGCTGTATTTATGGAGGTCTTGGAGGCAGGTGGACCCACTTTCCCCTGGTGGTAGCTGTTGCTTGCCCCATCGTTGAGTGGCAGCCGTCTGCAGACTCGGGCAGACACAATGGCCTCGCCTACATCAGCTTGTAACTCGGTGGTTTTCTCTGCGATCACACAGGCTGGGACGATTGGCTGTGATGTGGGTTCTGATGGGTTTGGAGATAGGGGATCCAGGGTTGAATTCATTAAACGTCATGACACCTGCTCCAGCGTGTACAAGTCTCGGGAGTGGGAGAACTGGACGTCACTAGTTGGCGATACCCACCTCATCACGCTTTGAATGCTCGCCCGCCGGTGAAAAGCACTGTCTTGCTCTTGCATCTCAATATGCTACAGCCTGCCTTGTGGGGTTGGCTTTCAGCTGGAGTCCAGCATTTGTTAAGTGTATTTATGCACCTTCTATTTTACACGTAAACATCCAGTGAGCCAAGCTGTGTGTTTGCTTGACTTCAATCAAGCGAACGCTGTAGCAGAGCTTAAAAACTCCGCTTCCCGACGCAGCAGAATGGGGCTTTGTGCTTCTCCGTACAGTTTTAGTGGGACGGGTTCAGGTAAAACTAAAACTATTTCAAGCTTTTAAAATTCAGAGTGTTGAAAGGGCGAAGTTGGAGTTGGGATGTGTGGCGTTTGCTGTGCACGCAGGTCTCTGTTGAGGCATCTCTCAGTTTGCAAGAGGGAGTTTAAAAACCTTCCCTAAATACACTGGCTGCCTCCCAATAACTCTTAAATTGGCATTGAAGCTGGAAAGGAGTTTTGTTTTTCTTTTGTTTCTGTGCTGCATTGCTTATTGCGTGCAAAACTGACTCTTTTAAGCAAGGAGCTTCTACTAACAGCTTGAGATGTCAAAGCACCAATTTAAAATACATTTCACTGCATTTTTCACGATGGAAAATACTTCCCCTACAGCCTTCTGGAGGGAGTCCTTGCTGGTAGTTGCTGCTTCTGTTTTTCCTCAAATATGTCAGGCTATTTTCGCTGGCATAAGTTACATCTTCAGTACGTAGAAGCCCTTGTATCCGCAGTTGTGTTGCCTCCGAGTGTGTCACCCCAGCAGCCCTGTGCTGTGTGGGTGACTGCTTTGGTGTGGCCCGGCCCCTGTCACTGTGAGGGGTGGCAGGAGCCTGCAGGAGGAAGTTCCAGGTGTCTTGAGAAGGAAGGAAATGAGAGGAAAACACTGTGTTTTGGAGAAAGGTCCCACGCAATGCAAAGGAGAGGCGTGGGGTGGGGTGGGGGGAGGCTCGGGAAGGGAAAGGCCAAGTGAGCCGATCTGGGAAGGATGGGGGTGTTCCTGGGCATTACCTCAGGGGAGCAAAGTACTCTCGAGGTCTTGAGAGACCATCCCCATCTTCTCTGTTCCTCTCTGCTGCCTCCCACCCTCAGCCAGCGTGGTGGTGGGCAGCCACCGGCCACCATCTGCCCCGGGCAGGGGGGAGCTGGCCCTGCCTGACTTGGGATGCGGTGAGGTGGAAGGTGCCGTTTAACGCGCTGTGTGAGAGAGGGGCCTTAGAGACAATATCTGCCTTCCTGCCCTGTGCCTGAACCTCGCGGGAAGCCTGCTCCATTCTTTTCCCCTTCCTGGCATTGACCTGCGGGTCCGCTGTGACCCGAGGCTTCCTCTCGCCCGCGCAAGGCCAGCCCTTTCCACCGCTGTGGGAGAGCCGGGCCCGCGGGCTGCCCTTTCCCGAGCACAGAAGACTTCTCCTGCTTTTTGCAACATTAAGCAGGTGAACAACAAAGAATCACAGAATCTTCATGGTTGGAAAGAACCTTTGAGATCATCGAGTCCAACCAAACAACCTACAGTCTCTGCCAGTAGAGCACGCCCTGAAGTGCCAAATCTAGATGTTTCTTAAACACCTCTAGGGCTGGTGGCTCACCCCTAGAGTCACCATCACCAAAGAAAAAGGGCTGCCAGTTACGTCCAGGGGTTTTTAATTAGAGACATCCTTCTAGTCAGTGAGGTCTCCAAGAAGCAAAGGCTCTGGTCTCAGCAATCACTGCTGCAGGAAACGTTGTGGGGTGAGCTTTGGTGGAGACCATCTTGCAGAGTATGGCTGCGTACGGTGCCGTGGTGGCAGAGTGCCATGGCGGGTGTGAGCATGGTCCTGGGTAACGGCAGCTCCAGGGGTGAGAGTGACAGAGCTGCTGGTAGGGCACCAGGAAGGGTGGACCTGTGCCTGACCACGTCAGGAGAAGGTAAGATTTGTGGACCTCTTCTGCTGTAGGAAGAGTGATGTTGGTGTCAGCACGTCCTTTGCGTGGTCTTAGTATTGCTTTGGCTAAATCGTGTATGACCAGTGAGATGCCTTTGATGCATCTGTCGCCTCATCCATTGCCTCCTCCGTGGAGCTTCGCTTAAGCCATCCCTATGGCTAAGACAGACAAAGATTCTTTTGAAACTTCAAAGAATCTTTGTTCTAGTTTTGTTTTGTCTAATTTTCTCTTGTGTAGAATAATGTACGGAAAAATATATGGAAAAAATTTTCTTCACTTAAATGTTGTTGTTCTCTGTACACATGCAAGTGGAAAATGCTTCATAGATACTTCCTACAACCCCACAGATTCAGACAATGCAGTTCACAGTACTGTTTTAATCTACATTCAATGTTAAATAAAATGAGAGAGTTTGTTAATTTGACCAGAAGCAGATGTCAAGTATAGCAGACTCAAAGCGGGGAAAAAAAAAAAAACCACAAACCAACAAAGCCCCCCAGAACAAAAGAAAAAAAACCCCTTTAGGCAACCCTCGGTGTGTGGCCCAAACGCAGCAGTCCTTTCCACCCTGCAGCTGCTAATTGGGCCCTGCGTTTCACCCTCGTTAGCCCTTGGGATTGCGTACACTGCGCAGGAGCCCCCCGTTACCAGGCGCTCTAATACTTAGTAGTTACGACGATGTTATCTCTGTGGGAAGAAAAATTCACTTCGCACCCTGTGAGTCCGAACTAGAAGGTGAAAATAATCCCTTTCTATTCTCTCCTAAACAGAACTGCTCCTGGAAAGCAGAAACAAACCCTAGTAATTGCTCTATGTCCCTGGAGTCCTTAACAGAGCATCTGCAGACATGACAGGAACAAGACCTGCTCCGGCGTCCCTGCAGTTCTCAGCCATGGCAGAGATCAGTTCATGCGTTACTGTTTCAGTGCTGTGCGTGCGCTCGGTGCGGTGCCATTACAAAGAAGATGACTTTATTTTCCTGCTGCAAGGAGGTTGAAATCTTAACATCCTGAACATATGGAAGGAGAGTTTTCTCTGACTGTCCAAAAATCTCGTGCAATGTAAGCTGTGGGGGGAGCGGGGAGGCCACGTGCATGCTCGGTGTTCAAGAAAAAGCTATTTGTGCTTAGTATAATGGCGATATTTTTCAGTTGCAGCTCTCCTCTGCAGAAGTTTAAGCTCCCTAATATGGACAGAGTGAGAGCAACGAGAACTACATCACTTTTAACTTAGCCAGTTTCCTAAGAACAAAAGAAATATGTGTCAAGTGTGTGTTCTGGGTCACTTCTGCACCATTTTAATCCTTCTGTGTTTCTGTTTATGCCCTGGCCAGTTCTTACAGTCTCCGACCCGGTAAGAAAGTTGATGTGGTTACTGAACTTTAAGAGGGAAGAGACTGGCTTCCTAGATTTGATCTGAGCACCATTGCCTTTAGTAATATAAATAATGACATCACCTTTTATTGCAGAACGGGAACCTTAAACAGTTACGGGAGAGCAAATTTTAGGAACAGTGTCCTTATGAGACATATGTGATTCATCTCCAAGTGTACATATTTAGGAAAGACGCTGTATCCTGAGCCAAATCAGCTCTGTAAATCTGACTTTACTCCGTTTCAAACTGTAATTTATGAGCAAGGATTATTCACTTTTTATTTTTCCTTTTAAAATATGGGAAAATTGGTGCTTGCAGCCTGCTGGGGAGCGCTAGGCAAAGCACAGGCAGCCCTTCTGTCCTCTTCCAGCTTCCTCCAGAAATCTGCTTTTACACTCCTCCAAAAGCCTTTTGTAAATGATGCCTGAACCGTAAAGTAACGGTAACCGCTGTCTCGTTTCTGGGATTCCATGTGTTAGTCATTCGGAGCGGTGGTGTTCAGGGCACTGATGAACTGCCAGTAAAGCGCTTGGTTTCCTACCGGAGAAGTTTGCTGATGTCTATTAGAAAATATCGCCACATTCAGGTTCAGTCTCTTCTACATAACGCGGCGTGGAGGAAATGTGCATATTTTTTGGCCAGAGCTGAAAAAGCGGAACGATACGCCACAGTACGGCTGGAATTGCTGCCAAGGGTGAACATCTGCTCTACAGCTTGTCATTCGGCTTTTTAGAGACGTCCTGTGAGCGGCCGAGAGCTCTGTACCTGCAGGGGAGGTGACTCTGCGCGGGGGCAGCCGCCGGCTGGCGGGCTCCCCCTCTGTGCCCGCTGCCCTTCGGCAGCAACGCGCTGATGTGTCTGTCTGCGGCCTGCTGCAGAGGGAAAACCCTCTTTTCTCCTCACCTGGGTTTTCCCTGCCATATTTACTGGAAAGAATCGGTGCTGTAGTGAGTTGCCGTCAGGGAAGCAGACGTACGCTCCCCATTTCCTAGCCCCTGCCCTCGTGCAGGGACGCGCTCTCAGCGCGCCCCTCTTCTCGCTGTGGGTGAGCAACTTCACCTCTGCCAGTCACGCAAGGACAGGAGGCTGAAAGTTGTTTGGGTTGGTTTGTTTAAAAAAGAATGGAAAAGTGTTTAGCAAGTATTAGTGATTGTTTTCAGTGATTTTGTTTGGGGTTTTTTTTTTTTTT
>VXBH01001235.1:274658-305802 GCA_013400035.1 Rynchops niger
TTTTTTTTTTTTGTTTGTTTGGGTTTTTTTGTTTTCAAACCTGACCTCATACCATGCGAAGGGCCAGTGTTACCGCCCTCCTGGGGAGGGCAGAGCCGGGAGAGCCTGGAGTCCGGCTCGCTCATCCTGAAGCCCCTGCCTTTACCTTTCTCCTTTCCTGAAGCTCAAGAGAAAGCTCTTCTGCCACCCCCTCTGCCCCAGCCTCGGCGCCCTTCCCTGCTCGACACAGGGCTTTGCTCCACGCTGTTGACGAGGAGCAGGAGCCCTCTCTGCTAGACGAGCTGTGGGGCACAACGGTGCTGGCACACAGCTGGGCCGGTGCCACGGTCCTGATGTCCTGCAGCTGTGTCCTGAGCCCGCGTACCTGCTGTACCTCTCCGAATTGTTTCCTCCGTAAATGAAGACCAATGTTGCATTATTCCAGGGGCAAAACAGCATTTCCTGAACCTTTCTCCTGTCGTGGCTGTTGCCACTTCTGCTTTCGTGGCTGTTGCCACTTCTTCTGCTTTAAGCCAGGGCTGGCTCAGCAAACTTTTGGGTCAGATTCCTGATTTCTCGCCTCTGGCTGTTGCCTTTTCCCGTTGCTGATCGCAGTGCTGCCAGCCGGAGCGGGGGAAGCGCTTGTGGACTGACCGACCCATCAGCCTGGTGCTGCCAAGATGGTTTGGAGGAGGCCACCAACTTGCTTTTTATGGCTCCCGCCATGTTTCGCTGGCTCTGATGCCTGAGCCTCACACTAAAACCTGAGGAAGACCACATCTGAAGATGTTCTGTCTTTTCAGCTCCCTTTGGGAGGGGTAACTCCCTGATGGCACTTCATGCCTTATTTTGAGCTTATCAAGTGTCTTCACCCTCATCCCAAAATAGCAGCTTTTGTAAAGGCAGATGAGCCCAGCTGGCATGGGGGCAGAAGTGAGATGTTTTGAGGCATCTCAGATACATACGCCAGCCCCTCGCTGGGTCCGGGATTGTCTGACTTAAAGCAGTGCTCCAAGCAAATCCCCCCCAAAGGGCTTGGTGTGCCCCCTCCCTTGGCATGGGTCTGCCCAGGGCTACAGGCTGGCGTCCTGGCTGACGAGTAGGGCAAGAAGCAGTTTTCACTCCTCCTGCTTCCAGGAAGGTGAGGAGATTTTGAGCGGTTTTGGAGAGGCTGGCCCTCATTTAGGGAAGATTTTGGGTGCCACCTTCACGTGACAATTCTCAGGAGTACCTTTGAGATACCATTTGTCTAGAAGATTTGCTGTGCCCTGGTAACTTTAGGGATGCGTGTTCCTTCCTTGGTCTTACTAAGATCCTGGTTAGCCATCTGGAAATCTCATCCTGTGATTACTCCAGAGTCTGGAAGACCTTTTGTAACTACTAATCCCAGAAACAGATTTTCCCTTCATCCTGTCTGTCAACACAGCCTTTAACTTATTTTTATGGGCTTCAGCGCATGTTTGAAGCATCACTGCCTTAGGATACGGTCTGCGTTTTCCAGGCTGTTTCAGTGGTCCTTGTATCTACGTGTAGCACTTCCTGAAGAAGGGCTATTTTGTGGGTATTTAGTAGGATCTTCTTCTGTGTCCTTCAAAACTCGACACATCGCCATTTGCACATCTAGAACAGGAATCAGCGTGACTTAGCACGCCCTGAGCATGAAATCCTAGGAAATTATATTTTGTGATGCAATCTATTTTGCTTCAACAAAATTGAGTAATGTTTTCATTAATAAGATATGATAAAGACTGCATTAAAAAGTACTGATCCAGTTGAAGCAAGGGGGGTAAAGCAAAAAGAATATTCTAAGCTAACTGGTGCCGTACTAAACTTAATTTTTTGCCTTTTTTGTGTGTGTGTCTTGTCCACTAGTTGTTGTTTGCCCACCAAAATAACTTTTCTGTGAAGTTTGCTGTATGTGTCTCCCGTGCTTTATGGAGGCAGCAGGATGTGGCAGGGGGGAATTGACGCTGTGAGCAGCGAAAGCCGTCTGATAGAGTGCCATCTGCATCGGGGTAGTTGAGGAGGGTCGGTGTCGTGATCTTGCCTTCAGTCATGGCCCCGTGTCACTGCAAGGACATCAGGCCCCAGGCAGAGGTTCAGAGAAACTCACTGGACGAGGTCTGCAGGGCATCTTCCCCGTGGCTGCAGCACGCCTTCGTTCGTGGTGGAGAGGGCAGGAAGATGTCTTGGCATGTGCACGGACCACAGCAATGGGTTCCTCCACGTCTGCAACGCTCGCAGGTTTGTGGGCATGTGCTTCTTTGTAAGAGTGGGCCCTGGAGTACCTGTGCTCCTCGAGCCCGTCCTTGTGCGTTCGCAGAGCATCGCGTAGAACCACCCTTTGCAAATCAGGAGCGAAACAGGGAGAGCTGCCTCCTTTTCCTCCCTTGTTAAGGGAGACTTCTCAAGTAATGTAGAAACATTTCTTGAGAACAACAGAAAAGCTTGACCTAATTGCTGCTCTAAATATATGCCTATGTCCCCTGAAAGGCCCAGCAGGATATAAAGCCACCAGTTCCAGTTCTCGTTTTTGCCAGAACTTCAAAGCATTTCCTTTTATGCAGTAATCTTAAAACTAGTCCAAGAGAATACTCACTCCATTACTTAGATATTCCAGTTTTGCCACCAATATAGAAACTTAAATGATGGTAGTTTCCACAGGCAAAGCTTCCATCGTTAGTTAAACACGATGGTCTTCTGCTTACTTGTAGGGAAGATACAGCCTCCTTTCCAGGGTCTGAGAAATGGTTGCTGCTCGTAAGCTGAGCCGAGTGGTGACTGACGGACTAAGAAAATGAGACCATGACACAGTCACCAAAGTCCTGTTTAGGCTTTAAATGTTTTTTTTTAGCCATAACCTTCTCTGGAAGAGAAGCTTTGTATGGACTAGCCAGTTAATAAACGCTTTGCTCTTTTAGTATTTGAGGTTACAGTTACCATCTTCATCAGTTGTGCGTCGTGTCCGAACGGTAAGCAGAGATCAAAGCTCACGTACCTCCGTAGAGTAAAAGCAAAACCAGCCGGGCAGGATCCGCTCCTATCCCTCCAGTCTTAGTCTGTTCTTGAAAGCGTTGTACGCCGTAGTTCACCCACCCCCGCCGGTGTGGCCTCGTGTCATCTGGCAATGTGTTTATTTTATTTGCGAGGCCATTGTTAGGCTTAATTTGTGTGTACTCAATGAGCCACGGCTGGTCTGCTCCAGAGATTATAAAATGAATATATTATAAAATTGAGAGGGACGTGTTTTGGGGTTTTTTTGGTTGGGTTCTTTTGGGGGATCCTTGGTGCGGTTACGCGGGCAGGGTCTGAGATTTTAATTCTTTAATTTTTTTCTAATGGAATGACCTCGCAGCAGCACTTGACCTTGCAGTCAATGCGAGGTAGGTTCATCCCTCATCTGCTGGGCCCAGGAGAGCCGCAGCAGATGCTCCGGGTCGTGCTCAGGAGAAATTCCAGCCACCAGGGTCAACAGAGACCCGTCGTACTTGAAGTGGTTTCAAGGACTACAGGAAGCGTGGTCAAAAATGAAGAGATCATTCAAGGATCGTTTAGATGTAGAGAATTCCTGTTGGTTAAGCAAATATCCTGCTGAGTCTCTCCTGGAAAAGAATTCGATGTGTAAGGCTGTATCTTTTCCAGATTATGAGGGATGGGGTACAAGAGAGAGAAACTTCTATTTCTACAAACTTGGCAAGCATGTGGGCCTCAAACGCTTTTCCCAGTTGGAAAGTTTGCTGTTAAGAAAAGGAAATAGATTTTTATAAGCAATACTTAATTCAAGGATTTGGCTAATTCTCCTGCTGCAGGGTTTTAGGTCAAAGTCTGATTCATTGATGTGGAACTGGAATGAAAGGGATTAGGAGGGGAAGCAGACTCTGAAGTTAGGAAAACTCTCTGGTTCCTTGTCCACTAACCATTTTTTTCCTACCCGTCAAATGTATATTTGACCTATGTTTCCAATTTTAACTGTTGTAGAGAAACTTATTCCTACACGCCTGCCTTTGCTCTTTTTCTGCCCGTTGTCAGCAGCTCTGCCATGGGTGTGTTCCATTTTGCCCTTTCAGGAAGGGATCCCGATCTTCCCGTATTTGGAGAAGCTTCTGGACATGACATTGTTGTGCAGATGCTGTGAACTTATACATTTATTCCGTTAGGTTAGAGAATGGAAAATGTGTGTTTCGTTATTCTTATTACTCATTAAAAGTATTAGTTAAAATAGCCCCCTGTTCACAATGGGATGCTCCGCAGTAACGCGGGCGCTGGGGGAAGCCGTAGCTGGTGCCTTCCTTGTGTTGCTACGTCTGTGTGTGTTTGCGTAGGTGCGCGTGTTTCGTTCAGGATTCCTACAGGGATCGCTTTGGGGATCCATCTGAAAACTTCTGGCAGGAAGGTCAGTCTCGCTCCCTCTGTCCTTGCAATCTCCCCGCTGCTTGCGTGGCTGCTGGCAGCTCCTGCTATCGCTGCCCCGCGCGCTCCCAGCCTCCAAAACCCTCCCTTTTCCCCTCGTACTCTCAGCGCTAGGCCTTGGGGACCTGGCAGTCGTCACACTAACGTCACTTACGACATCCCATTTGTAGCGGTGTTCGTCAAGCAGCTACAAAAAGAGACTATGAGAGGAGACAGGTCCGCATCCCGCCCCGGCTCTCTTACTGCGGAGCTGTGATGGATTTACTGCTTTCATAAATGCAGCAGGCGGCATTGCCGACCCCAGTGGGTTATCTGGGGCCACCCATGTGCTGTGCAAGAAAAAGAGCACATCCTCGTGCTTGTTTCCCCCCCACACACCTTGAGTTTGCAGTAATTATTTTGGGACTGATTCTGTTGCTTAAAAGAAAGAGAGCTGCTTTTTGTGGTTTGTGAAAAAACGGAGATAAGAGGAAGGGGAGGTTACAAGCCCTCAGGCGGCGGCGGTGGTGGGGCTCCAGCCCTGCCCGTGCCCTGGAGAGGGGGGAGCGCGTTGGTGACAGGACAAGTTCACCTTAGGGACAGTAATTAATCAGGTGAGAGTTTTCCAGAAGATCGAGGGTGTCCTGGGAGGCCAGCAAACAGGGAGAGAACCGGGGGCTTGGCAGTACAGAGGACCTCAATCCTTGTTCTCCCAGTTTTTACCACATAATTCATGCTTTGCTCTGTAAAGCATTGTGATATAGTTTGTATACATTATGTAAAATAAGTTGTATTCTATTACATTGAAGAAATACGAATATAAAATAAAGTCAAAGGATGGAGTAAAGTAGCTGTGTGGTAACTGGACCCCTGGTCCCCGGTTGCACTGGTTGTCCCGTTCCCCAAGGCTGCAAAGCCTCTGGGAAAAAGTCTGGGGTTGCAGGTCTCTGCCATCCCTAGAATGATTTAGGAGTTGTCCGCGGGGTGATGTGATGCTAAATACGGTCGCTCCTGGATGAAGAGGGAAGCACAGATCGAATTCTGTCGCACATTGTTCACCAGGGGAGCCTGTCTCCAAGATCTCAGGTTTTCCTGCTGTTCAGGCTCTTGTATCTTGGAAGTTTTAAGAAATGACTTTTAACTATGCTTCCATTTTTCTTTTGAGTGTGGAAAAGCTCTGTTATTGCTCCAGGCGCGGCAGTTATGTGGGCCCCTTGGGGGCAGTGCATGTTGGTGATGGGACAGCATGCAGCAACTTCTAATCTAGGGAAAGCGAAACCCCAAATCTCCAAGGTGCGTATGGGGGGAGGCCGGGAGGATGGCGAGGGTGGCTACGAGCACTTCAGATAGGCAAATTGCTATTGCGAAACGCAGAGTCTGCCTAAAAGTGCCAAGATGAATCTTTTATGGGAGCAAAGATGTCATCGTGAGCTGCCAGACACCAGGGCGAGACCCTGCGTCTGCATTTCATCCCCGAGAGAGGAATTGGAGCCCGGACCCCCGTCACCCGGCAGGCGTTGCAGGAGACCCAGCCTCCGAGGGCAGTGGGGAGGAAGAGCCGTAAACCCCAGGTCGGAGGAGTCGGACGTTTGGCTCCGCCAAGGAGGTCAGCGCGGGGAGCGGGGGGCTGCCGGCACGAATCCTTCTGCTCTGTGGGAATTTCCCCCCTTGAGCAACCGCTGCGCTTCTTAACCAGAAGATTAATGGAAGGGGGGCCGTGGAAAGGGCCGGAGCGCCGGGTATGAGTTCATCGGTCTCCAGGCGAGCAGGCAGGCGGTGAGTCACCAGCTCGGCTCCCTGCGCCATGGGGCCGTGCTTGGAGCTCTCCCAGCCCCGCGCAGGCTGGGAACTCGCGGGACCCCATCTCCGCACGCTGGGACCGCGGGCTGTTAATGCCATAAAATGAAAAACTAATCTAGATTAATTACACTGCATATGTTATTCATCTGTAATCCTGCTCTTTCCCTCCCAGCACAGCTCCCTGTTGGTTTCTGTCCCTCTCTCGCAGTGTCCTCCATTCCCTTTCGGTTTCTCCATTTCTTCCAAAGGGTGGGAAGAAGGTGCCTGCCGCTGGTGGCGGTGTGCCTCCTCTGCCCGTGCTGCTGGGGCAGACCCGTCCGTGTGTACCTGGGGGCAGAAATAGCTGGTCAGAGCTGCCAGTTGGCTTTGATGGGTCACATCGAGGTGCCACAGCACAGCAGGGCAGGGGGCTGGACGTGCTCCTGCTGTCGGACGCCAGAAGTGGTGCTCCTGCGAGGGGATGCGTCCGCAGTTTTACAGAAATTCACGGCTGCCCCTACAGAAACGGGTTGAAAAGTAAATTCCACCATGCAGGGAACCACCCTGGAGCTGCCACCGCCTCTTCCTCGGAAACAGAGCGTTGTGTCAAACCGGTTGTTGTCCTCGCACAGCAGTGGCGGTGCTCGTGTGCAAACCGGTGCGCTGTCACGGAACGGGTTGGTCCCGGCTGCAGCACTTTGGGGTGAGCCAGCCCTTCACTGCGCTGCGAGGGCCAGGAGGGAGAGCGGGAGCAAGAGGACAGAATTTCTCATTCCTAAAACACGTATCGCACCCGCCGTGCTGCCCCACGGCCAGGGAAGAGAAACCTCAACCACGGGTCGAGGGCTGGGGACATCCCAGGTGCTCCCCCCACTGCAGGGGGTCCCAGCGGGGGGTGCGGGGTTTGAGCTGGGAGGGACCCGCAGCAGATGCGATAGAGCATCATCACCTGCAGCTGCTCTCTGTCCCTCTCCACTNCGCGATGGAGCATCATCACCTGCCTGCGCAGCAGCACAGAGCTGCTCTCTGTCCCTCTCCACTTGTGGCAATGCTCAGGTCAGGCAAATTTATCATTCTGAGAGGCACTAGGAAATGAAAAGGTGTCAGCTCAACTGATAAACCCATAGGATACGGTCTGGTTGCCGTCTGGAGCCTGTGGCAGCGTTCCTGGTGACTCAAGTGGGAGAAGCACCAAGACCCCGATCTCCTGAGACAATGAAGAGCCAAGACTTGCTAAATCTGGACAAAATAAGCCGTACTTTTGTTTAGCTGCAAGTTTTTTCAGTCAAGAAGAGATTTTTGAAAGGATCTTCGTACCTCACAGAGGATTGTTGCACTTTCATGCGATGCCAGCGGCACCAGCGGATGCTCCGGTGGGGTCCTGGGGTGAAGCTCCCCGAGGTCCCCGGCTCCCTTAGGAGCAGTGGTGGGTTATGGGCATCATTTGTGTATTTCCCAAAATGTTTATGAACTATTTTCTGCTGCAGTCACTTCCAGCAGGTGTTTTGAAATGTGGTGACCATTCGTTCTTTTTCCAGCCCTTGTTTTCCTCTCCTCTTCACCTGTTTGAACCTTGCTGCCACAGGGGAGTGGACCAGGAGGGTTGGAGCACTGGGCTGGAATTTTTTTCCTTTTATTTTTTTTTCTGATTGTTTTTTAAACAACTGCCTTTTTAAATGACATGTTTATAAGTTTGGACCTTACTTTCAAAACAAAGTGCACCAGTAACTTTGCGGACAGCTGTTACAAGAGAACCCAGACTGGAGACCTTTCGCATCCGTAGCTGAATGTGTCCCTGCAAAAGCAGCGGTCAGCACAGAACTTTATTCTCAGGGTATGTCCAGGAGAGGCTTGTGACCACCGCAGGACTATAAACGGCTGTGCTTCAAACTGCTTGTTTCAGCCTGGTGTCCCCAAGCAAGCCGAGCCCTTGCTTGAGCAGTCACTTGACTTGAAATTGGTTGAAAGTGTTGAACACCTGGGGAGGGAAGGACCCACATGGGAGAAGCCCCCGGGGACCCCGTTAGCAGGGAAGGGGATCCATGGGAGAGGAGCTGGGGGTGGTCGGGGTGGTGAGGGCCAACACGGGGCGGCCACGTGGTGCTGGGTCTCGTGGCGTAAGCGGGTGCCGGGGATGCTCCCTGGACCAGCTGCAGAGAGGTCTCCACTGCTGGTCCCCGCACAGGGTCAAGCTCTTCCACCGACTCGGTCATCCCCAGCACCGCTCTTCCGCGAGAAAATACGCAATTTCTGAAATGGTTTAAGTACTGTAATTTGGGGAATCTGCACGTTCTCTCGGCGAAACAGACCCTGCCAGCACCCGAACCCCTCCGCCCTGCGCCTGCTCCCCAGCGAGCGCCAGCCTCGGCCACGTGGATGCGCCCGGCGTCTGCCGGCAAAAATAACACCACGCGCACAGGTATGATTTCAGTGGCGCTTGGCGCGTCTGCTTTGAATTATAGCACGGGGTCAGCTGCGTTTAAATGGGCTCAGAGGTGAGACTGAAGAAACGAGGCTTAAAATTCGAAGCAGCCCAACCTGCCCCGCCGTGCCGTAACTCTCCGGGCAACTCGCTGGCGTCCAGCCGTCGCCCGGGCTCCTGGGAGAGATGCTCTAAAAACTCCTCACGAGGGCAGTTGGAACGATGTGCGCGCTGGGGAAAAGAAAATAGTGTTTAATTGAAGCGCTGCACGTGTATATACATTTTAAGGGTAAAGAAAACAAACCGGGCAAATATTTATTTCTGCCCCTCCTGCTACAAAGCAAACTTTCCCACAGCTTTTGAGAGAGATAATCTGGGGTTTTTTAGCCCCGATGGTGAATTTGTAGTGACAAGTTTTCATTTTGAATGTTTCTGGGTTTCCTGATTGGTTCTCATGCAATTATCCTGATTAACAGCGGGGTTTTCAGACCAACTTGAAAGGGTCTCAGAGGCTTAGGAAGAACCTGGCTCTCCGTTACTCCTCTCTCACTGGGATTATTTTCCACAGTTTTCTAGCACTTGAATCAAATTCTTTGGAAATCAAAGAAAACCGCATCTTAGAAATATTTCACACCTCCACCCCTTCTGAGAAGGGCTTCTTTAGGTTTAGAAAAATGCTTATNGCATTTGTAACAAAAAGATGATGCTTTAGATGGTGATTTCTGCGAGAAGGCAACATCTGAGGACAGAGAGTGAGAAGCATTTAGTGTATCTCTGATTAACGAGGAAACGAGATCTCAAAACTAGGAACCTCTGGATGTTTCTTTTCGATTTATAAACACAGCAGGTGACTTAAGAAATAAGGAAAAAAAACTCATTAGTTTTGTTTGGTCGGATTTGGTTGTTTTATTCCTATAATTATATTTATAGAACTGCTTAATTAACATCAGCAAGGGCTAAGGGCGGGGTGGCCGGGGCTGGAGCTGCCTTGTGCCGGGGGGAGGGCAGGGTCCCGCAGGGTGGCCAGCGCGGCTCCTCCCGGGCCACTGGCCCCTCCGTCCCTCGCCTAGCGGTAGGGGAAGGTGGAAGGTTGAGGTCAACCAGGGGAGCCTAAAGGTTGGCGGTGTAACGCTGTGAGACAGCTGCTGGGACAGGTCCTGCGTTCACTATTCCTTTCCCGGCTTAATTAGTCACCTTGTAGTAATTTGAATGCAATAGTGGATTTAAGCCTCGTAAGCAACAGAACCCAGTGAGGACTGAGGAGGGTGGGTTTGATACAAGCTGGGAAGACTGTATTTTTTAATAAAAAACCCCACGATTTCAGCATTCTGTGCAAGTAAAGCTTTCTGCGTTCCGGCAAGTACACAACCAAGGCACCCGGGTTTAGCAAACATCAGCTAAAGGTACGTGCGTTTAGCAACGCCTTTCCTCCCACGCCGCAGAGAGGGGAAACCTCATCCGTGCGTCCGATGCGATCTCCGTACAGACGGGTTTGAAACGCCGGCTCCCTTCTGAAACACCATTACTTTTACAGGGGGCTTTCAAAAAAGTATGTCATTGCTGCTAATGTTATCTGTATGTATTTTAAAAGAAATTTCCCTGGGCTCCAATAAAACGTTCTAACAGAGTTTTGTTCCCTAAACAATTTTAACCCGTGTTTCGCCTTCTGGGGAGTACTTTTGGCCCCCAGGCAACGCAGAAGAAAAATTGCTGGCTAAGTAACACCAGATGCAGGAGAGACTGCCGGCCGCTAGAGAGCTCCCAGATGAGAAGCCCTTTCAGGCTGAAATACAAATATGTTTTGTAATGAAAGCAGAAACCCACTTTTACTCAGGACGCGGGGACCAGCCACGAAACACAGAAAGGTTTCTCGCTTGTGCTGCAGCAAGAGGCATCGTTATCCGTAATGACATTTTTCACACTTGAAAGCAAAAGCCCCAGAGCTGCCCTCCCTCCAGAGCAAGGCTTGAAAAATTATCTGAAATGTTGGCCTTTGAGTCAAGTCAAAGCGTGGGGCTGATCTCGGGGATGAGACGAGAAGCTGCTGGAGCCCTTGGGTGAGGGCGTCTGCGCAGGGACTACGTGTGGCCGCCGTCTTGTGCTCCGTCGAGGGCGAAGCCCCGGGGAGGCCGTGCGTCGCCCCGAATTACAGCGCTGCAGACGGAGCCTCCTACTCCGGGGGAAAAGGGCAGGAGGGCACCTCTCCCCTCCCTCACTCAGGCTCCTCTTTCATCGAGGTTCCTATTATTGGGGATAAAAGTCACTTTTCACGTAACTCTTTGTGCCTGGGTGCTCAAGGGGCCTGGCTGTGGCCACTGTTAGTCCTTTGGTAGCCACCTGGGCACGAAGAGGTGCCGATGGGTGCATCCACCCCAGAGGGGCTGGCTGAGGTTCACGTTATTTATATGGGGCCAAAATGCACTGAATTCATTCCAGGGTCCGGGGAAAGCCCTCGTCGCGGGGAGCTCGGATGTGAAGCCCAGCTGCAGGGTGAGGGGTGGGAGGTGGCGGCGTCTGAGCCGGGAGCTGCAGGAGCCTCGTGTTTATTGTTTGCTCTGAGCACTTTGGTGCCAGCGTGGGCTCCCGTGGGTGCTGGGGCTGGTGCCCTGGGAAGGATGTGGAGGTTCAGCGCAGTGCGTGCCGGTGTGCCCATGCCAGCGTGCGCCATCCCTGGGACACTGCAACACCCCGGGGCGCATCACAAACCTCCACCCCAGCTTGGCCCTGCTGCCTTCCACCAGCCCCGTGAAACGCTCCCGCTGCGCGTGGCCTTCCCTGTGACGACCTGCAGCCTGCCCACCCTGCGTGTCCCCCCGCCCGGGAGGCTGGCAAGTGTTCGCGCCTGTCCCTTTCCCCCCATCGCCGGAGAGAGCGGCAGCCGCGTGTGGCAGCAACTCCCAGAGCAGGGTTTGTACCAGGTCACGATTCCATGCCTAACGCGTTGTGTTTGAAGAAGCCTTCGCCAGGGACAGGCTTAGTTTCCTGGTGGGCAGGAGCCTAAAAATGTCCATCTGCCAACTGTGACCTGCCTGCACGGGGCACGGGTGGTGGCCAAAGGTGAGGACGAGCCCCCAGTGCGGGGCGTCTGGGCAGAGGCAGTGCCCCGAAATGCAGAAAAGCGTTTCCATCGCTCTACAGTCGTACAGCAGAGAAGCACAAGAGGAACATGGAGGTCAGGGCTGACATCATCACACAACCATGTTGTGTGTCTTGCTGGAAATAGCAGTATTTTGAGTTCCCGGTGGCCGCTCCTACCCCGTCCTCTGCATTATGGCTGTACCATGTGCAGGGGCTGGTGCCAGCACCCAGGGAGTGGGAAACCCAGTGGGCTGCGAGGGCCAAGCAGAGGCATCTGCTTCCCTCTGCTTTCACACGAGCAAACGCGCTTTCATCTTGATATGGCCCACCAAACCCCCTCCCTCTCCCCAGGATCCCCTCTCTGATCAAAGCAAGAAGGGAGGCGGGTGCCAGGGCCGAGCACGGCCAGGCTGGGTCCGGCTGGGGGCTCCCGGCAGCGGGACCGGGATGCTTTTGGGCCACCTCCCAGCTTGCCCTCGCAGATCTGGGTTTCTCCTCTCTGCCGGAAGCGATTTCCACCCCCTGCAATTTCCCAAGGGCTTGGTGAGAAAGGGAAAAAAAGTGCTGTCAAAGGTTTTCCCCTTCCCTTCCCAAGTATAAGCCCCCAGGGTCTCTGGAGGGGATTTGGCAGCCACAGGAATGCGTGGGAATACAGGAGGTTTCGGGAACGGGTACGGGGCGGTGTAAGTTGTTAAGAGGAACGCCTCACCGTGGGCTTCTCCACAGCAAGCTCACCCCCAAGTCTCAGAGCCCACGCCGGCTCCCCCCGCGTCCTGGTGTCGCTCAGGTGCGTGTCCTCGTCTTCGGCAGCCTGGCACAGGGGTGTGCTCAGCGTCCCCGGCGAGGGACGAGTGCGACAGCGCAGCTGGCTCTGATGGTATTCTGCCTCCCAGGGCGTGAAGGAGTTAAACTTTTCGGATGGAAAACGAACTGAAGATCAAACCAGCAGCCTGGTGACCTCCCGCTGCCGGGCCAGCAGCAGCTCCCCAGCCCGAGCCCAGCAGCTCCATCCATCGCTCAGCGGGGCCGGCGGCAGCCGTGGCCGGTAGGTGCGAGGGGTGTCGGGGCATGGAGCGGGACCTGCCCTCGGCTCCGGCGGGACCCCGGGGCTGGGGCGGGAGGGCGACGGCAGGGTGTGATGGTCCCCGGGATGGGGGGCACACTGTCAGGGCTGTCCCTGAGCCGCTTTTGGAAAAGGGATCGCTCAAAGTGAGCTTGTCCTGGGGAATGGCAGAGAGACCAAAGCCATGCGATTTCTTGCCTTTTGGGACGCACGGCTGGCGGATCCTGGGGCTCCTGGAACAACATGGCTTTGTAAGTGAGCTCCTTGCGTGCAGCAAGGGAGGATGTTGTGGGTTTACCTGGGTCTGTTTCTGATGGGTGTATATAATCCTGTCCTCCGATGATAGGCAGCTATTTGCCAATAAATGCAAAAAGCGTGGGATGTCAGTTTACGGTTTCTAAACAATGAAAGATCTTCTCGGTATAGGCGGAAATTGGCTTTTCTTTCCTTGAGCTGAAAACACTGTGATCCGATTCTAAGTAGTATCAGGCGTCGTCTGTTGTGCTAAGTCTGCGCTGTCTCCCTGGCTCCTCAGTTTATTGAATGAAAGGAAACACTCACTGGTTCAAAGGCACCGTGTCAGTAATTCAGATGTTTGTTTTGCAGTAATAAAGCGGTGTAGTCTTACCTAAGGATTTGCATAAACATTTATCATATCATTTACATTGTAAAACGTAGTAATTTTGCACTGCAGTAACAATTCCCCTTGTTCAGAAATCAAGGCTGAATAAAAAGTCGCAATCTTTTCTGTTGAAGAAACACTTATTTTAAAGGAAAACAAGTACAACCACATCCCAAAAACCCTAAAACTGAAATAGCATATTGTTCCCCTCTCCCACAAGAATACCCTCAGCCCTTACCAGCGTTACATCTTTTTCCTAAAATCTGAGACTTTTCTTTTTTAATTATTATTGAACTGATCTTGGGATGGTGTCTGAAGGAGGTTGCCAGGCGGGTGGCTGCTACGCAGCAGTTTCTGGCCAGGCAAATGGAATTGCAATCACCGTATTTCAGAGTCGGAAAAGCTCGAATTCCCTTTACTGGCTTCCCGGTCGCTGCAACCCAATTCCCACAAGGTGCTTTCTGGCCAGAGATGAGGCTCTTGATTACAGAAATGCGGATCTCCTGGTAACTGCGCTTGAGTTATTCCTCTGTATCACGGAGAACCAGTCAGCGTTATTCTTTGGAAGCATGAACTCCTCCAAACGCTAACGTGCGGGGAGGAAGAAAACAGCAATTTTTATTATCTTCTTAACAACAGCCCTCAGGAATGTGCTTTGCAGCGATTCCTCCTGCCCTGGCCCCGGCGCCTTCCCCGGGGGCTGGCACAGCCGGGGACCCTCCGCCGGCCGGCCGGGAAACAAGCAGGGGAAGCAATAATAATCCAAGCGGGGGGAAAGGAGGAGGCTGCGGGATGCGTTAAGAGAGGAGCACTGAAAAGTCATTAGTGGCAATGCAGGGGGGAGCCCCGCTCTCAGGGCACCCCAGAGACAGGCTGTGGCTGCCCAGCGAGGCCGACGGGGCATTTAGGGGCATCTCCTGGGGCCAGGCAGCGTCTGACGTAGGTGACGTGGGATGGGTCCCTGGGGTTTCGTCTCTTAGGACAGCCGGGAAGGGATGCTGGATGCCTCGGCTTTCGCCATGCAGCTCGTTGGCTCGACGCCTTCCCGCAGCGGTGAGGTTTGCCGTGGGGACATCCCCGTCTTCCCCTCGTTGTCCATAACCAAAGTCATAGGGAAAAAACGCCTGTAGGCAGAGTGTGACGCGTCCAAGGCCGACCTGCCCCGGCTGGTGGGGTTTATTCACTAGGGACTTGATGCTTCTCCCATTCGAGTGGGCAGTAAAATTCCCATCGGTGTTTTTCATGCATTGATGACCTTCTGTGGCCTCTCGATTGCCACCGCAGCCGTGCCCGGGGCGTGCGAGTGCGCGGGGACGCGCGGTGCGGCAGTGCAGAGGAGTCTGCTGTATCCTGTTTTTGTAAAGGGCTTTTCCTCTTAGTAGTGGTAGTGAAAACAAACATGTGGGAGAACAATGGGATATATTTTTTTTCTGTTTCCCTCCACATTTTTAAATACAATAAAACAGCCTATTAAAATTAAATGTATCGTGTTAAAGAAAAAGGGTTACCTTTATGTTAATGAGGAAAATAAGTGTAACTATGCGAACACGCAATCACAAGCACAAAGGTCGTTTGCCTTCCTGAACCTCAGCCTGTATTTTTGCTGTTGAGAGCCTATTCATCAAATACCTTGTGGAAACAGGGCACTGGTGAAGCAGAACAATGCCGGTGCCATAAAGCTGTTATCTGTACGCAAGGAGGGCCGGCTTCACGCCCAGAGGAACACGCCGCTGCCGGGCCCTGCAGTCTCTGAGTCATCACCTCTGCGGGGAGCCAAGGGGAGTCCGTGGCAAGGATTTCCTTTCTTCGGATGAACCTGGAGGTTTTTCATTGGTTGTGTCTAAAATATTTTTGCAGTAAGCAAATAAGAGCGATTCTAGTCGCTGTGGAAAACAGAGGTGATAGTGAGATATTAATTCTTTCTGGGAGCAAAGCTTGGAACCATTCTTCACAGGACAAATTGCCCTCAAGGCAACGGGGGCTGTGAACGCAGTGACGAGGTGTAGCAGGGGGGACAACCACTTCCAGGAGTTCCTATTTAAATTATGTGTATTTTAGAGAAACATTTTCCCACATGCAGTGGTGGCGGATCTATCGTAATAGGTGGATGAGGGTACACATATAAGAGTGGTTCACAAGGTGAAGTTGCTCCTGGTTGAAAATGTATTTCCCCGGGCTTCGTTTAGCTGCGGTTTTCTGCCAGTGAGGACTCTTCCCCCCGTGAGGGAGGACCCCTCGCCCCTGACACTGCTCTTCCCGTGCAGGTGCTGCAGACCCCGACCACGTCTGGCCTCGACCTTCTCAGCAGCAGATCGGGCTCCCGAAGCCCTCGGCTACAAGGTGGGTTTCCGATGCCACAGCCATCCCCATCGCCGCTCTCCCTTTTCACATCGTCTTTCCCGAGTGGTGGCTGCTACACCTGGGGGCAGTTTTCCAGCATGTTTGGATGGGATGAGGCTCTTCATGCCACTAACAAAGTCCAATATTCTGCTGATAGAGAAAGTTGCATTAGACCCAGAAAAATACGAGGTAAAAGTTGCTTTTAAAAGGGTCCACATCCAGGGCTCTCGGGATGTTAGCGACCTCGGTTTGCCTTGTGTGTGTGTGTCACTGGTGTATTAAATAATGCCCTGTTGTCGCTGCTGCCTCGAGCGCCCCGTTTCTGTGTCCAGTTCTGGGCTCCCTGGTTCCAGAAGGACAGGGAACTGCTGGAGAGGGGACAGCAAAGGGCTACTGAGACGGTTAGGGGACTGGAACACCTCTCTGATGAAGAAAGGCTGAGGGATTTGGGTCTCTTCAGGCTGGAANCATGCTGCCTCGAGTGTGCTTCGGTTTCATCCCAGCGTGTCCCCTTTTCTGTTGAGATCAAAGTGCTTTGTGAAATCGATATGAGTTTCAAGGGATTCATTTAAGGGCAGAAGAAAAGAAATCAGCTGCAATAATGTCAGAATACTGCATCCACCATTATTCGGGGTGTAACTTTTTGGCTTTATTTTGAAACAACTTATCCTTTCAAGAATCCGGTCGCTTTCATTCTGTCCTAATGTGGAATACGAAGATGAGAAGAACGGTTTTGAAGCGCCTGAAACCGAAGGGAGCAGCTTTTTAACCATCCTCCTCCTGAGAACCCGACGCATCGGGATTTTGGCTGCGACTCATAGCCGTGCTAAATTTAAAAACCGTTTCAAAACAGGGCTCAACCTTTCTCACAGCTCTCTTCATCAAAAGCTGAACGTTGAAGCGATAATGTTCGGAACAACGAGCGCGTAGTGTAAACATTTAGTTTGTAGTGAATAAATTACCCTTGGTCTTACAGTCACAGTATTGGTGACAGCTCGTACAGCCCGCGCCCTTCCCCTGTAATGCACCAGAAGGAAGCGAATATACATCGTGGGGGGAAAAAAATACTTGTCTCTTGTCAAAGAGCCCAAGGGCTGTCAGCAAACATATTGTGGGAATATGAATCTGGAAACAAACAGACCATTAGAGGGTGAGTTAAGGTTTTGTGTTTTAATTCTAAACATGTTGAGTGAGGGAACCAGAGATGTGCCATGCCAGGAAAACTCTGCACCAGAAGGGTTTGGGTTTGTTCTTTTTTTTTTTTTTCTAATGAAAGCTGGTATTTTTATTGAATGCAAAGTGCTTTGGGTGACAAAGATGGTTACATATGGAAAATATGAAGTTTCGTTTGTTCTGGAGAATTATGAAGATCACTTGATTGGAAGTAATATTGCACTGATGCGAGTTTTACATTCTTTCCTTTCTGGAAATTATTCATCCATTTACAGAACCTTATTAACGAGGTACAATAATTTTCCGATGTTGAGAGGACGTATATGGAGGACGTCTGCTTGCACAGAAAGCAGAGGCTTGGGCTTGTGGAGTCGCATCTTTGGTTGGATTTTGTTTGTGTTTTGCTCTATCACAGCCATAACAGGGTTGAGAAAATAAACCACCTACCCCAGTTAGGGCACCCCGGGGGGCAGAGCCTGCGCTGGGGTTGTGGTGCTGCCCACCCCGCTCCGACAGCCGGAGCCGCTGGGGCTGAGGACCATCAGGAACCCAGGGAGCCAGAGGACCTCTTTGGAAGTCTCCTGAGAGGACCTGGAAATCATCTGTGGAGTCCTGAGAGAGCCCCGCGCGTTCCCAGCGTTTTAGGGCAATGCATTCCAAGGCGATGGGAATGTGGGAATGCCACAGCGGGGGAGGGAGCCAGACCCCATCCCCCGCTGTGAGATGCTGCATGCCCTGGCATGGACTGAGCGAGGGCGACCAGGCTTGTGCCTCTTCTGGTCTTTCATTCTTCTGACGCATCTTAAAGGTCCCGTCCCCCGTGTCTAGACACAGCGCTGTGGAAAGGATATCCTGATCTGCCCCGGCCCCTGCTCTGCAGGGACAGTCGCAAGGCAGTCTGTGTCCTTGTGTATTTTGGCAGACGCTGGAGCTTTGCTCTCTCAGGAAAGAGCTACTTTGGTCTCTCCCCTTCCTATACCTACTGTCTTGGCCCTGTGACTATTCTAATGGCAGGCCGAGCTGCTCCGTTGCACTGAAGAGGAGAAGGTTGGGGTGAGGGTGCAGCAGGACACCTCCACCTCAGCCTGCACCACCGAGACCTTGTGGACCTGGAAGTCTTCAAAGGCTGCTCCTCTGCCTGGTACCTATCCCCGGAGCGCTTTCTTCTGGCAATAGCAGCTCTGGGCGCCTCTGCCATTAATGGTTTCCTGTGCGGTGTCACACTGATGAAAACTCAAAATCCCCTGAGATGGTCAACCTTGTCCACCTGCCGCTTCCCCTCCAGCACCGCCCAAGCACATCCTGGATTTCCCCCAGATTTGCTTCTCTGATGCTCTGAGGATGAGTATCCCACCTGCACCATCAACCTGGACATAAATAGGCTATGAGGAAAGGAAAACCATTAATTTCCCAAAGTCTTTGACAAGATAGCTTCTTTTGGAGTAAATGCCCCTGCCAAGCCAGCTCACAGCCTCGGGAGGTGCTTGTGGCCTGGGAGACCCCACCTGTGGGGATGATGGAGCTGGAACTTGGAGGTGGCTTCAGCTGCCCCCACTGCTCGTGGTCCCTTCACCAGCGGCTTTCCCCATGCTGAGAACGTGTCTTCTCTTGCCCAGCCCTTCGCTGTGCTCTCTGCACTGTGGTCAGGCTTCCAGTTATTTCAATGCTGAGTTTTATTTGCTGTTAATTTTATAGGGAGGCAGAGGCTGATCAATACTTTCTGCTACTTCCTGACATCTCCCACAACACTGGTTCAAACTGTAATGAACAAGCCAACACACCCCCCCCTCCCCCCAAAAAAAAAAACCCTGCCAGCTCTGTGAATCCAGCCCGGCCCTCAGGGTAGCGGTTACAGGGGATGCATGGCGTTTACTGATGCTCATCGCAGGGTGAAGGAGCGGCTTTTTGCTGCCCTTCTTTTCCACCTCGGAGAGAGCGCTGACGCAGGAGCACGCTGCGAGAGCACAGGAGCACCGCCTGGAGATGTTGGGCTGTAGTGAGAAGATACCAGACGATAGTTTCAGAAAATCTGCCCGTCGGGATGTGAGGCTGCATTCAGAAGTGGTAATGGCCGGGATATAATGGGTTGTTTATTGCAAACAGGCATCTGCAGTGGCCTCGAAGGTCTGGATGTCCGGCCACCCTACAACACGATCAAACCCCCTGTTAAGAGTTTCAGCCCCAGATTCGGCCTCCGAAGCCAAGCGGTGATGGTATCACATTCGCTTTTCATTTCTGCGTGGGCACCGTGCCCGTGCAGTTATAACACAGCTGATTCTGATTTTCATGTAGTTCATTGTTTACTTATGACTTACTATAAAGTTGAGTTTGTCTTATTTATGAGCAGCCATGAAGATATGGGATTTCATCCACTGGGTGATGACTCATTCATTGGGTTGGACTCTTTAGCTCCTAATACGTGACATATTTTGGACTATTGGATGAAAAGCATTTCTGCATGAGCCCAAATTAAATGTGGTGAATGGAAATAATTAGTTACTTGTTTTTAAAATCGTGTTTGTAGCTGGGTTTGTGCTGGTTTAGCTCCCGGCTCATTCCACCAATGTGCCCAAGGGCAGGATGAGTGGCTGGATGGCTCCAGTGGGGAGGTGAGGAACAGCGTTTTAGGGTCAGGCTTCAGACATGCCAGAGGAGGCTTTGCTTTGTTTCTGCTGTACACAGAAAAGCTCTGCAGCGCTGGAGCCCTCAATACTTTCTATGAACTTTTAATGACTGCAACATTTCTTGTGCTGCTGCAAACAATTTGAGAAACTAATTTGTTAAATCACTCATAAAAATCTCATGTTCTTTCCATAATAATGAAGCTCCTCGGCTGGAAAAGGAAACACAGATCTTCAGAAAGAGAGCTCAGCAGGAGAGCCCTTTAGCTGCTCTTGTCTCGGGCGTGCTTTCCCCTCCCGTGGGTGCGTCATGCCCTGGGAGTTCAGCCGGAAGGATTCACGCAGGGTCAGAAATATCGCCCCTGGTAATGCTCAACTACGTCAGGAAAATGAAAAGTTTTTTAAGAACCTTTCCCCCCCTCCTCCTGCCCTCATCTCTCGCAGATGGGACAGGTACCTGGGAAATGTCGGAGTGACTTTGTCGCAGCGAGCGGTTGTTACGGCTTACGAGTTTCGCCAGCCAGGAGACCCGCCAGCAGAAATTTATGCCTCCATTTCAGCCGTAACGATGCTCCCCGGCGCTGGCGGATGGCTGGGAGGCAGTGGCAGGGCGTGTGGGGGACTCGCCATGACATAACCGCATTCCTGCGGCATTAGGAGATATTCCCCGGCCGCGGCAGGGGCAGCACATCCCCTTCCCTGCCTCCCACCCAGCCGGCCGCGGGACGACTTTCCCCGCTGCGGCTTTGCGGGGGATTTTGATCCGATTCAACCCGTTGACTGGCTTCGCTGGGGTTTTGCCCCGTGATGGGGGCTGGCCGCTGCCCTGCGGGGCTAGGAGCGGCCGTGGGGGCGGGCTGGGTGCCAGCCGTGGCGGGTCCCGGCGGGGAGCGTCCCGCCGCCCCGGGCACGGCCGTGGGCGCCGCGGGGCCGGGCGGGCCGGTGGCGGTAGGTGGCAGCATTGGGAAGTGTTTGCGGGGGGGTGGGATGGTGTGGGAGGCGGCTGCGCACCGGGACCCCCTGCCCACCCCCGCCCCGCTCCCAGCGCCGGGACCCGCCGCGGTCCTGCGTGGGGCACCCACCCGTGGTGGCCGTGGCCCCGCCGCGTCCCACCCGTCCGTGCGCGGCTTCGCTTCGAACCCTCCGGTCGCTCGCAGGCTTTTATCCGGCCCCGGGTTGAGGTGCCCTTCGCAGAGCTCTCCGGGGCAGCGGTTGTCTCCGCCGCATCCCTCCGTCCTCCAAGGCCGGCATCCAAACGGCCTTCCGCGCTAATTGGTGTTTCTAAGAGCTGTTAAAGGGGTTGGGATTTGCCAGGACGGGAAACTGCGACCGGCACCAGCGGCTGCTCTCCTGCCTTCAGCCTTCCAGCCTGGAGTACCAACGACAGAGCTCTTTCCCAGTTGCACTTCACCAGTTTGCAACCACTTCATCACGTCCCCGTCCCCCCGCCGACTTTGCTACTGGAAACTTGCTGCTGTCAAGGAACCAGGGAGAGGATTTTTCGCTTCGCAGAAGGACAAGTCGCTGCTACTGTGAGGGCTACGGAAAACACAGTGGGCCAGTGCCTCCCTGGGTTTGCATGTGGCCGGGCACACCGCTGCCGAGGCTGGTGAAGGAGCAGGAGGAGGAAGGCTCCTGTGGGGCCAAACCAGCCTGTCCCCGGGCAGGGTATGGCTCGTGCCTCTGCGCAGAGCTCCCAGGCACTGGGCTGTGGATGTACCGCGGTTCCCGTGCCAGCCGGGCACTGGCAGCACCAGTGTGTTAATGGTCAGGTTTGTGCTTTTCTCACAGGAGCGAAGGCTCATGCTGCCGAGTCTTTCCAGCTGCTGCTCCCGCAGAGCTGGAGGTAACGCAGGTGTGCTGGCGCTCGCCCCACTCAGCCCAACCATTCCTGGTATGGCAAGCTTATACCAGGAGCTTGCCAGCCAGCAACGGCTGGTGCCAAAGGACCAAAGTCTGTGCAGAGTGGAGGAAAAGTTTACACACAAAGTCCAACAAGAAGGAGATATATCTGGAAGACCATTGCTGAGTGGAAAGCAGGAGAAGGAGGCTTCTTGTGGGTACACCTGGCCCTGCTGGTGTTGCAAACTGGGGGGTTTCCGCTCCCCAGAGGAGCTGCTGCCACCTCCCTCCCTGGGCTCGAGCCTCACAGAGGCCAAAAGCAAACAAGGGCCATCGGAGGCGCCTGGGCGGCCACCGTGCTGTGCCCGTGCAAGCAGCCCATGCCTCTGAGAGGGCAGCGGTGATAACCCAGGGCTTTGCCAGGCTCCTGCAGCCCTGCCTGGGCCCCAGGTGGGTCCCTGCTGCCAGGCCCCCACGGGGCTCCCACATGGCATGACTGGCCCCAGCTGGATTGCCTCCATCCTGCTGCAATCCATGTTATCACCACGGCTGTAAAGATAAAACCACCTACCTGAGGCTGCCGTATCTATATCTCACTCTTCCCTCTCCCTTCTCCACCACCACCATTGCAGCAATGGGGCAGCTGGGACTAAGGCATGGTGACCACCCTCAAAAAAGGGTCTCAAGCCATGTCCCAACCCCGTTCCCCCGTTCTGTTTTGCTCTTGCTCACTCCGGTTAGCAGAATTGGGCTTGGTGGGGCTCCTTATTTCCCCTCTGTGTCACACCAGCCTCTCTGCTGGTGTGTTAATCCGTAGGGAAGCCACAATGCCTACGGATTACAAAGGCAAGGTTCCTCGCTGGGAGCATGGTGCCAGATGGCTGATGTGAAGTGCAGTGCCAGCTACTGAGGGTGGCTGAATTGCCCTTTGAAATACACTGTTCTTTGATTGAAAAAGATCTATTTTTACTTTTGGTCCTTTTCAATCAGACAGCATGTGACCCGGCTCGTTCTTGATATTATCTCCGGTTTCAGGTCTCTGTCAGACACACAAGGAGCGAGCGGTGCCAGCTGCCCAGCTAGCTCCACCAGTAACACCTTTCTGATGCCATCTTCTCCCAGTAGAATACCTTTTATTGCGTTTTTTGTTTTTAACTGGTGATTTTGGAGCTGCTTTGCAAAAAGCCCGCAATCACAGTTATCCCCATTTTACAGTAAGACAAGATGCAACACAGGAACTGGAGGTTCTGCCCTGGAAGACAAGGGCAGAGCCAGAGCAGAGCAAGAGTCCCCACGGGGGGATCTCAGAGCTTTTAGGAAAAGCTTATTCACAGAAAAGCTCCTGAGAATAGGTAAGGCACAGATCACACCGTGGGGATGGGTGATCTGCTCAGCTTTCTTCCTGCCCTGTTTTCTCCCATCTGGGGTCTCCAGTTTCTCCAGACAAACCCCACGGAGCCATCCCTGGACATCCACCTTCCCAGCTCCTGCTGGGGTCTGTGCCAGGACGCACAGCCCAGGGTTTCCCGAGCTGCCACCTTCCTCCCGCCCACCCCCAGGCTGGCGTCTCCCATTATTTTCTGGGACAGCAGCAACACCCTGCCCTTTTCCCCCGGCTGGTGCTTCTTGCACCCGCGCACCCACCTCCGCCTTTCCTCCTCGCAGGGTGTTGCTGGGCAGAGCTCAGGCACGGGACGTTGCTCTGCTGCAATATATTAACAGCAGAACTGACTAACAGCTGCGCGGGGGAACGGTGGACTGAGGCTGGTGACTGCCGGCCAGGTCCAAGTGTTTTTCTTCCACCTTTTACCATTCCTAATTCTCACCCAAATCAACCTGATGCTGCCCACAGGGGTCTCTGCCATTCCTCCTGGTTCTGCAACGTGTTTAGAAAGTTAGCTCACTTTCGGGCAGAGAAATGCCCCCGGAGACATGGCCTCACACATACAACTGTTTATGGAGGAAGTTAAATGCCCTAATGGCTTGGCTGGATAAGGACCAGGCTGCCAGCGCCACACTGGGCTGAGCGGCAGAACAATGCACGGCCCTCGTGCCCGTATGTGCCAGCCAAGGCTTACCAGCCCATGGAGGGGCTTATAAAATAGCTTTCCAAATGAGTCAGTAGACTTAAGGCTTCTTACGCAAGATTTCTGTCTGGGAATATTTTTGTGAGAAATGCTTAAAAAAAAAAAAAAAAAAGAAAAAAAGAAAGGAGAGTGACTTCAGCCCTTTTGCAGAAAGCAAATCCACTTAAAGCGTGGTTGTTTTTTTTTTTTTTTTTTTTTTTTTGGTTGATTATTCACCACCATGAGAGAACACCGCCATGGGGACGGTGGAGATGAGCGCTGCGCAGCGGCGTGCCTTTCTCCTGAAACAGCCGGGACGTGCGTGTTTTCTCTCACTCCGTGCACGGGCACCCTCATCCCTGCGGCTGCCGCAGCCGGGGGCACAGGCCCAGGGAGCCCAACGACCTCCCTCCCCCTTTGGCTGCCCCGTAGGTCAACGGTTCTGTTTATGTTACACAGAAGGGCTTTGGTTTGTTTAAAACATATACGCTGTTCCCCTGGAAAGCATTTCTTCCTCCGCTTCATCCGGCTGTCCCAAGGAGGAGCTTGGCCGCTCCTCTGCAGCCAAACACAACTCCTCATCTGTACCCCAGGTTAGAGCATCTCCCGAAGAGTAACCGGGGAACACCTGGAGCTCTGTCCACTCCACGCGCTCTGGCAGATGTGAGACGGTTTATTCTGACTTTACACCGTCACCCCCGCGAACTCCAACTCGCAGAGCAAAAGCGCAAGAAAAGAAGCTCAAACCCCTGAGAAAAAATGGGCGTACCGTTTTAGGAAGAGAGGCCCCGGTTACTCGGAATGCAAACACAAGCAGCAGGTAAAGCTGGAAGCAAGCACCAAAAAGGCCTAATGAGGACGGTGCCTGCGGCATCTGATAGGGGCAGGAAGCCGCGATTAGCTGCACACTGGAGCATTGTGTGGCTTTGTGCAGGATCTGGCTTCCCGGGTCGTGAAATCAGATCCTGAGTTATTTTAAAAATGAGTTGCCCTTTCCCATTATTTTTCAACTTGGTGTTTCGATATGCCAAGTCACATTTGTTTGGGTAAGCTCCGTTTTGCTCGCACACCCGCGGCGCGGCCGTCGCTGCATTCCTGGTGCTCGGGGGGGTTCTGGCTGGGAGCAGGCGCTGCCGTGGGGAGGTTTGCACCGGCAGGCATCGTCCTCGGGTACCAACACAACTGTCATTGGGATTTTGCAAAGAGGGAGGTGACTATCCATGGCCGTGAGCATGCATTTTCTTCACTTAAAACCACCTTCATAAATTAGAACCAAAATTAAACACCCCGCAGCAGTTTATCAATCAGAAAAATAGATGAACCTAGAAAAATAGATGAACTCTGCATCATTTCCATAGGAACAAGCAGCGAGGGTATTTTGGACAAAGAAACGAGGTGAACGCCCTGTCCTTGCTCTTCCAGTATGTGCTCAGTGGATTCCGGTTTGGTTGTTTCCCCTGATTTCAGCTGCTGCAGGGCAGCAAAAAGCACGAGCAGCCTTGCTCTTGGGCCATTTGCAGCCTGTGTCAAAACCAGAGCTTTAAATTCCAGCTGCGAGCCTCTCCAGGATCCAAAACAACAGCAGCACTGTAAGTTCTGGCAAAGCACCGTGTTTGCCAGATGGATGGCTGCTTTTGGCACCAGTTTCAGCTTCTGGATACATATTTAATGCAGCAAGACATATATATATATATACACACACACATATATAATGCAGCAAGACCTCTATGTACAGAAGAAAAATCATATTCTTCCAGACTCGGAGAGATGAAAAAAATGCCCCAGACACAACTGCTACCAGAAGCAACTGTTGCCTAAATAGACTTTTGAATGATAAATTTCAATATAAATCCCAAGACAAAGTCTTAATATTTTTCAGCGTATTTCTTGAGGCTTCTCTGCCTGAAGACATCCCTCTGTCCCATTTGGACCGAACTGCCGCTGCGTGCTCTCGTATTGCTGTCTTCCCTGGATGACAGAGGGAGGAGGAAAAAGAAGATGGAAAAACTCAGAACAAGTTGTATCAAATGTCCTAGCCAATATTTGTATAATGCAGAGCTCCTTCGCCTTCCATAGAGCTGCTGAATAAGCTGCAATCCATGACGCAATCCATTGAATTCATGCTTTGACTTGAACGACTTGTCTCGGTTTTGCTTCGCTTGGTAGCGATCACGGTAACAAAAGGAGAGGCTTAATGACTACTTTATCAATCGAGAAGAAACACTTCTATTGTCTTTAAAAACTCAGTAAATAGTGTACCGGGAGAAGAAAACGTGCGGTGTGTTTGGAAACCTTTGACGTGGGAGACCGGGAGCTGCTCCCGGGGTCCCGGCTGTGATTGCGGAGCCGGGATCGGTGCTGCCGGCTGCGCGGCGATGCCATTTATGGTCACTTAGTCACGAAACCCCATCAAGTTACGCTGTCTGCCGCGTCTGAAAAACCAAACCTTCAACTACTTCGAGCCGCAGCTTCTCTGCCTCTAACGGTGCTGGCTGAGTGCTGGATTAGCGGCCGAGTCTCCCCGTGGCGCTGCGAGGATTAGCATCTGCACAGGGTTTTGAATGAATGTGCTATAATTTATTTTATGGCAGGGGTTGCACATGGCTTTTGTTGCAGTGCACAATGCTGTCCTGTGTTTGGATAAGGCTATTACGTGCCAAAAACTTATAAATATTTAAAATCTCCTGATAAACTTCTAAAGCGGGCTGGGTGCTGTAGCCCATGGCCCACTTGCTCTTTTTCCAAGCCATTGCCCTGACAACTGCCAAGCTTCGACAGCCCCGGGGTACAAACCCTCAGGGTGCTGCGGCTTTGACAGAAGCCTTTGGAAAGGACGGACGCATCTTGCTGGCTTTTCACCGCACGTTTCTGCTGAGACGTGATGCATCTTCAAAGACATTTGTGTGGGGTCAGTTGTAGCGTGGCGAAAAACAAAACCAGCGCCGCTCGTGTGTATTAGCAGCACCGCTGAAATCTTTAAAAGATGACGCTTTTAGATCCTCAGAGAGGCGATAACTGAACCGTGGTCTGCCAGTGGTGGAGAAAAGCCCTTCCACCTGCGAAGGCTCAGCCCCGAGTGCTCGGCCATGGCCGATTCCTGCTCTAAGCAAATGCTGGAGTAACATTTGATATTAATTCCGACTCTTGCCCTCTTACGATCAAAGCAAGCTGTTGCTGAATAATGCAGAGAACACGTATGGTATCCCAAATGGCTGGGATCCCTCATAAATAGCCCATGGTTTGGAAGAATCCAAGAACATATCATCACGTGGGACCGTGATAAAGTCGATTGCCCCGAAGCAGACATCAGACTTCATTAGTCACCCCATCATGCGCTGCCTGTCCACTGATGTCAGCCGGGGCCCGCGCCGCTGCTCCCCACACCCTTCTGCTTTTACAAGCCAGGCTTAAACAGGCCTTTCCTGAGCGAAGCAGGCGGTGGTCAGAGACGCTACTTCCCCCTGCTTTTAGGATGCTCCAAAAATCTAATGGCAAAATGTCCGCTGCGGAGTCCCACCGTACGCTTCCAGGGCCCCGGAAGATGTGATGAATAATCTGCGCTGAGGTTAAATTTCCATTAAGGATCATCACAGATTCCAGCAAGAGCAGCAGCAGACCTGTAAAGGCCAGCCAACTTTTATTTACCTTTGCAGTTTAAACTATGCTCCTAATTTTTTTATTCCTGCCTGCAAAGCAGGAATTCACTCCCTGAAAATTCACAGAGCCTGGTCTCTCTGGTTTGAGAGGCACTCTTCAGTGTCTTTTTGCTAAAAATAGAGAAACCAAATGGCATTACAATTAATTCCGTTTGTCAAGGATGCATTTAAAAACGCAAAATATTCTGAGCGGTTCCATGATAAAGCATTAGGTACGTGGCGGTGGAAGACAGGGTCTTTTAAACACGGTCTTTTAAAATCCAGCCTTGCAGTGAATTATCATGAAGAGGGAGGAAGAGTATTTTTAAAACAGTGGAAAATATTCAAGGCTGTGCTTTTGCAACTGCTTCAAGAGAAACAAAAAAGCAACGACAGCGTTCTTCCTTCCTTATATCTGCATCTAGTGAGCAAAGGAAGAGCCGGGATGGAAAGATCTTCGTCATACAGCACGAATTAAAAGGGAAAAGTATCTGCCCCAGAGCGCAGTGTTGAAATCTCTCTCCCTCTCTGCATATACACATACATCCACCCAAACATCTACCCGTACACATATACACATGAGGTATTTCTGCAAGGCATACGTTAGTTCATTTGTAATAATCTACAGCACCAAGCCGGTATTCCAGCAAGTACCAATTCACGGGTTAGCTTGTTTTTACTTCTCTGCCTCCTGTTGAAGCTTGAAACATGTGTTCAAATGTCTCCCAACTTCATTTCAAAGGAAATCCAGTTTTTCAGGCCAAACGTGACCGCACGGGGCAGCCCAGGGGGACTCTCTCACCGGGGGAGGCGGACGAGGCGTTGGTGCCGGAGGAGCCTCCTGTCACAGCAGTCACTGCCACATCCCGCTGCCACACTTGTGGCCAGGCGGCTCGCAGACACGGTGCCTCTCCTGATCCCAAACGGCCGTGCAGGTGATGGGGGGCAGGCCGGGGCTGCCCCCTCTGCTGCTCAGATCACGGCTGGGAGGGTCATCTGTGATTGGGAAGGAAGGGTGGAAACAAGATCTGTTCCTCAGAGCAGAAATGATTTTGCTTTTTTTCATTCTCTTCCCATAAAGCAGTCTTTTTTTCCCAATAATCCCAAAAGCAACCAGGATGCAAAAGGCCGAATTCCGCTCAAGAGCCCTGTGATGTGCAGGGAAGGGCGGCTGCGACATGGGCTGCTGCATCCAGACCGCCGGCAGCCCTCCCACCCCGCGCGGTCCCAAGCAGCAACAGCCCCGGCTGCGCCGCTGCCCTTCTCCCGAGGCTGGCGGGGGCAGCTGGGCTCACAGCTCCGCACCGGCGCTTTGCCGAGCGCTTCACAGCTGGTTTTGTGCCTGAGTGCTGCTGGCGGGGTGGGTGGATGGATGGATGGATGGATGGACGGACGGAGGGACGGCCAGAGGGACAGACGGAGTGGTACAAAACCACTCAAAGAAACCTCTGTCCTTACATGTCGTTGCACAATACGTCGTTGGGATGAAAATTTTCTTTGCTGGGTCTATGGAAAAAATGGCCTCTATTGAAAATTTTAGCTAAATATTTAAGTTAAAAATGAAGGTCCTTTTCCCCTGCCTTTTCCCTGTTTAACTTCTATCCACTTCTTTTGCTGCAGAAAAAACTGGCTGAAACTTCAACTTTCACTGTGTCCCGGGCACAAAACGATATTAAAGAGAGTGTGCATAGCTAGGTGTGGGAGTGGGAAGGGACGGAAATAAAAGTGTTATAAGCAATCAGATAATCCGGATGTGGAATGGTTGCTAAGGAGTCCCAACCCAGGCCAAAGTCAATAAGCAATTAGCATCCATTAAAAGATGAAGTATAGGGTGGATGGGTGAGAAGACCTTGAAAAAAGGCTCAGCTCCATGTTTCCAGCCTGCTTTCTCGGGGCTGGGGCACCTCTACGGCCTGTCGCCGGCTTTGCTCTGTAAATAAAATCCCTTAGTTACGGTCAGTTTTTACTTGAATCTGTCTTGCTGCTTGGCTCGATGATTTGAGGGAAGAGCAGCGGACGCTGTGCCATGAGATAGACCTCATCATTTCAGTGTATTCAATCTGCTCTCTGATTCCTTCAGCAGTTTTTAAACAGGAGGTGATGCTGCTTACTGGTTGGGGAGCAGTGGAAGTTTAGGTGTAACTCCCACTTTACCTCATCTTTGGCTTTGCTTCTTTCTTATTTTCTTGTGAACAAAGTTATCTAATAAAACTCACGTAGTAGTTAGGTCACTGGAGAGAAACCACAGTGCTGTAGTTTAGTAAAGGCTTTAGAAAGAAAACCTTGAAAGAAAATCATTGGAAATCTGTATTCTAATTTTAGTGGCGAGTGGCTATGGTCATTTATCCGAATTAGACTTTATTGATTGTGTTCCAATGGATTTTTTTTCTCTGACAGACTCTCACATCTTTCAGTGTGACGGCCTTGATGTAAGTAGATACACACACAAAAACTTCGCTTGACGTCGGTGGAGCAGCCCCGGCAGCCGAGCCAGGACTGTAAGTGCGGGCGGGGGTTCAGACCCCAGGGGAGGGCGAGCGGGTGGGCACAGGCTGCCCTCGGGGCAGGGACACGCAGGGACACCTCGCTGCAGCTTTCACTGACACGATACGTGTCGTGGGACGTCTCGGCACCCTGTACAGAGCCAGCATGTAGCAACTGCAGATGGGGTAGTCCTGTTGACTCCTTGCTGTCGTCAAATGAGTCAGCGGCAAGTCACAGTCTGTATGTCGGCAGGGAGTGGCACGGCAGGAAATCAGGCACAAAAGTGGGGGGAAAAAGGAAAGACACCCCCCCTCCCCACCCCCCCCCCGAGAATTCATTTCAATCACTGGATTGCTTTTTGAAGTTTCTATTTTCTTTAAATGGTTGATAAAATAGTGCGTACCAGCACAGGGGGTGCGCTCCCTTAGCAGCGTGCTGCATCTTTGGCGAGCAACCATCACCCCCTCCCGACCCAGCCTGTACTTTGCACAGCGTTCCTGACGGCTGCAGGGTTTTACAGATGTCCAGAAGTGAATCCCCCCCCGCCCAGCCAGCAGAGACTGGGCTCTGCCGGCCTCCCCCGCANTTTAGAAAGAAAACCTTGAAAGAAAATCATTGGAAATCTGTATTCTAATTTTAGTGGCGAGTGGCTATGGTCATTTATCCGAATTAGACTTTATTGATTGTGTTCCAATGGATTTTTTTTCTCTGACAGACGCTCACATCTTTCAGTGTGACGGCCTTGATGTAAGTACATACACACACAAAAACTTCGCTTGACGTCGGTGGAGCAGCCCCGGCAGCCGAGCCAGGACTGTAAGTGTGTGTGGGGGATCAGACCCCAGGGGAGGGCGAGCGGGTGGGCACAGGCTGCCCTCGGGGCAGGGACACGCAGGGACACCTCGCTGCAGCTTTCACTGACACGATACGTGTCGTGGGACGTCTCGGCACCCTGTACAGAGCCAGCGTGTAGCAACTGCAGATGGGGTAGTCCTGTTGACTCCTTGCTGTCGTCAAATGAGTCAGCGGCAAGTCACAGTCTGTATGTCGGCAGGGAGTGGCACGGCAGGAAATCAGGCACAAAAGTGGGGGGAAAAAGGAAAGACACCCCCCCTCCCCACCCCCCCCCCGAGAATTCATTTCAATCACTGGATTGCTTTTTGAAGTTTCTATTTTCTTTAAATGGTTGATAAAATAGTGCNCAGCTGCTCCATGGAGAGTGGGTTGCCCACCTATAGTCCCCCTCAGCAGCTTCATGGTGGGCGGGTCACCCACCCATTGTGTTCCCCCAGCCACTCCATGGCGGGTGGGTCACCCACCTACAGTCCCCCTCAGCAGCTTCATGGTGGGCGGGTCACCCACCCATTGTGTTCCCCCAGCCACTCCATGGCGGGTGGGTCACCCACCTACAGTCCCCCTCAGCAGCTTCATGGTGGGCGGGTCACCCACCCATTGTGTTCCCCCAGCCACTCCATGGCGGGTGGGTCACCCACCTACAGTCCCCCTCAGCAGCTTCATGGTGGGCGGGTCACCCACCCATTGTGTTCCCCCAGCCACTCCATGGCGGGTGGGTCACCCACCTACAGTCCCCCTCAGCAGCTTCATGGTGGGCGGGTCACCCACCCATTGTGTTCCCCCAGCCACTCCATGG
>VXBH01001235.1:305811-322004 GCA_013400035.1 Rynchops niger
CACCCCCCTCCGCCCCCGCGGGGCCGGGGCGCGGGAGGCTGATGCAGCCGAGGGCGTGCCGCTGCCGGCGGATAAAGGCCGGGCGGCGGCGCGGGGCCGGCGCAGAGCCGGGGAGCAGCGCGGAGCGGGCGGGACGAGGAAGAGGAGGAGGCGACAGGACCAGGCGCAGGAGCGAGCGCGGCCGCGCCATGAGCACGCAGGCGCGGGGCCAGGGCGGGCGCAGAGCGGCCGATCCCGACGGCGAGATGCCGGCCACCGAGAAGGACCTGGCGGAGGACGCGCCCTGGAAGCGCATCCAGCAGAACACCTTCACCCGCTGGTGCAACGAGCACCTGCGCTGCGTCAACAAGCGCATCGGCAACCTGCAGCACGACCTGAGCGACGGGCTGCGCCTCATCGCCCTGCTGGAGGTGCTCAGCCAGAAGCGCATGTACCGCAAGTACCACCAGCGGCCCACCTTCCGCCAGATGCAGCTGGAGAACGTCTCGGTGGCCCTCGAGTTCCTGGAGCGGGAGAGCATCAAGCTGGTCTCCATCGGTGAGTGCATCCCCAGCGGGTGGGTTTGGAGGTTTTTCGCATTGTATTGCGTTTTCTTTTCTTTTTATTATTTTTTTTTTTTTTTNNNNTTGTTTTTTTTAATTCCCGCCCCGTCCGCGCCTGGACCTTTGCCCCGCGGAGCGTGGACGGTGCTGCCCGCGGCCGTGGGGTCGGGAACTGAGGAACGGCCGCTTTTTCCCTTCCTTGAAGAGCAAGCGTTGGGTGTAGTGTTGGTCTAAAACTGCGTGTGCGAGTGTGTGTGGTGGGGCCCGGCTGTCAATGCCGTCCCATCCTCCTCAGTGTCTCCCTTAGCCGCTGTCTCGTAGGTGAGGCTTTGCTCTCAGGTCTTTTCCTGAAGAAGCCCAATGCTGGGCACGGTCTCTCCCTGTGCAGCCCCTTTCCCCGGGCGCTGATCCCTGTGGCAGCCCTGGCCGGAGATGTGGCCGGGATGATGCTGGCCCCAGCGCATCCAGCCGGGGGTACCAGGGCTCTGGCAGGGTGCCTGGCTCTTGTGGGGCGAGCTGTGGGGAGATAGGCGCTGCCGTAGGTGGTAGAAGAGCGTGAGGAGGTTTTTCTTGAGCCCAGTAGATGATGCCGATGTTGTGGTTAGCGTGGACGCTTGCCTGAGCGCGGTTGCGGCTGCTGGACAGGCTGCGCTTTCTCCTTAATCTTTCTGCTGTGGCAGAAAAATGTACGAGGGCTCCGCTAGCTCCTGGAGGTGGGTGGTTTGAGCTAATGCCTGCCCTGGCTGGCGCTAGGTTTGACTCTCGGTGCCACGCTGGAGAGTCAAATAACTCAATCGCTAGATAACTGGTGGGCTGCTCAGGAAAACGAAAAGCTGTTGGCATGCACAAATGTCAAATTGCAGATGATCCCTCAGGAATGCATGTGGTAACCGTTTTGGGAATAGCTCAGGTGTGGCTGCAGCGCAGTCTGTAAAGCAATAATTTGAATGCCTGAGAGATCTCTGGGAAGGAATGCGAATGCCTTTTCTAGCTCTTTGCCAGATAACTCTAATTACTGCCTCCTGATGACTCTGGCCTCGATGAATTGCACAGCTGAATTTGGGTGAGTGCAGCTCTGCTCAGTTGCCTAAAACTCTTGGCCGAGGTGAAAGCTGTTTCCCTTCAGAGGCTTTAGCTACAATAGCAAGAAAATATAAACTTCTCCGGTTGGAAGAGACCTGGCCCTCTCTGGAAACCTGTGAGTGGGTGGGGTAGGTGGGAACCCTGTTATTTCTCTCTAAGAGGTAAAAACAGCTTTGGGCAAATGGGGACTGTTGGGTCCCGAATGGCTGATTATCCTCCTGGGGCAAAACAGCTAACGTGCTTGCAGCTGGGAAGGGAGCTGGCGCTAATTATTTACTGAGAGACGCGTTCCCTTCGCACACAGAGGGGTTCGAGTTGCAGCTGCTGACTCCTGGGCTGAGCTTGCTTTTGCTGCCGTCGGAGCTCACCTTTCTGCCTCGGCCACTGGAATAGCTCCTTACCAGCCACAGGGCTAACACCAGGCCAGTGCTCCCCCTCTGTTGTATTGTTTGTCCTAGAAAAGTGTTGCTGCTCCAGCTGCCTTCCTATTTGTCTGTGGGACTTCCCGAGGGCTGCGGGTTTGGGAGATCAAGGTTAGTCCGGTCAGGCCTGGCTTCCAGCGACTTCCTTCCTAGAAACACTGCGGCAGCAGCACCGCTCCCTCGCAGGAGGAGACTGAGCTGCAGGCTGGCCCTAATCGTTTAAGACTCGTCTAACTGTTCTGGAGCTTACTTGCATTGTGTTGGCTATTAAAAACAAAACAAACAACCCCCAAAACCCAACAAAAGAAACCCTAAAAACCCTGCAGTTGAAGCTTTGGAGGATGAAATAGGCGGCTTAGTGCCTTTGCATGAAGGGGTTTGCAGCTCCATCCGAGCTGTGCCACCAGAGCCAAGTGGCAGCACAGGAGCCCTGCTGTATGTACAGTCCTGGATAAACTGAAGCCTGAAAAAACATCCTGAGCTCCCTTTCCAAAAAAGAGGTTCAGAGGAAGCCTTGCGGTGCTCCGTTCGGCTGAAGGGGCCGAAGCCCACGCCACCCCTCCTGCAGGCACGGTGTCCCTGGGGTTCGCTGCCTGCCCTTGGGTGCGTTTCTCCCGGCGGGTTCTGAAGAACTTGGGGCTTTCATTTTGTTTGTAGTTTTTAGTCTCTTTTGTGGTGCTGAACAAAAGCAAGGCTGTTACGGGGTCTGGAGCTGCGTACCAGTAAAGGCGCTTAGGTAGAGAACTTTTATGACCAGGTTATTCTTTAGGGCCCGGGGTGTTTAGGGCCACCTCCGAGCCAAATCAGCCGGGAAAACCTGACAGCTGCGGCTGCTGGATTTCTGGCATTAATAATGCCATCAGACCTCTGCTAAGTGGATGCAGTGCCTGTTCCAGTTATTATTTAACTTCCAGGAACGTTTTGGAAGCCATGTATTATGGCTCAGCTACTGCTGCTGTACTGCAACCACACTTCTAAACTCTTTCAGTAGCAAGCTTTTGGCATTCACTTTTTGTCCATTTAAAATAAGTCTGCCTAGATGCAGAGAAGTCAGTTTAAATTTATAGTGTTTGACCACAACCCTTGCTGGATGCACAGTTAGGAGTCCAACCTCTCCTGCTGCTGTTACCCCTTGTTTAGTCTCGGCTCAGAGTCTGTTGGTAGTTTCAAGATGCTTTTCTTCTAGGCATGAAGGGCCGTCACTGCAGTGCAGATGTGACCACATGTGTGGTCTACTGTGTAAAAAAAAAAACCCCAAAAAAACCAAAACCCAGCCATAAAGCACATAGGTGCTTTGTGCCATCCAGCAAAGATGGGATTGAAAGCTCTGGAAAAGCTGCTGTTAGGGCAGGTGACTTGGACATGAAGGAGTTGACCAATCTTGTAGCCTTCTATGATGGCATGGCTGGCTGGGTAGATGAGCGGGGAGCAGTGGATTTTGTTTCCCTCGACTTTAGCAAGGCTTTTGGTGCTGTCTCCCATAATATCCTCATCAGTGAGCTTAGGAAGCGTAGGTTGGATGAGTGGACAGCGAGGTGGATTGAGAACTGGCTGAATGGCGGAGCTTAGAGGCTTGTGATCGGTGGCGCAGAGTCTAGTTGGAGGCCTGTAACTACTGGTGTTCCCCAGGGGTCAGTACTGGCTCCAGTCTTAGTCAACGTGTTTGTCGACAGCCTGGATGAGGGGACAGAGTGTACCCTCAGCAGGTTTGCTGGTGACACAAAACTGGGAGGAGTGGCTGACGCACCAGGAGGCTGTGCCGCCATTCAGAGAGGAACCTCATAAAGTTCAAAAAGGGCAAGTGTAGGGTGCTGCAAGTAGGGAGGAATAACCCCATGCACCAGGACAGGTTAGGGGTTGACCTGCTGGAGAGCAGCTCTGCAGAGAGGGACCTAGGAGTCCTGATGGACAAGAACTTGACTGAGCCAGCAATGGGCCCTTGCAGCCAAGGTGGCCAATGGCATCCTGGGGCGCATTAAAAAGAGCGTGGCCAGTGGGTCGAAGGAGGTCATCCTTCCCTTCCACTCTGCCTTGGTGAGGCCACATCTGGAGTACTGTGTCCAGTTCTGGGCTCTCCAGGTCAAGAAACTGGAAAGAGTCCAATGGAGGGCTATGAAGGTGATCAGGGGACTGGAGCATCTCTCTTATGAGGACAGGCTGAGAGACCTGGGTCTGTTTAGCCTGGAGAAGAGAAGGCTGAGAGGGGATCTTAGCAGTATCTAAAGGGTGGGTGTCAAGAAGATGGGGCCAGATTCTTTTCAGTGGTGGCCGGTGACAGGACAAGGGGTAATGTCCCTTCTGGCCCCTACCGTTCTGTGAGTCTTCTGCTCAACATGAGGTAGCTGCTATGCTACTCAAGTGTTAACAAGTATTAAGTCTGCCCTTTTTATTTTTTGTTTTTTGTCTGCTAGACTGAGCTAACTGCGGATTCCTGGGTGCTGAGTGGCGTGCGGCGTGACAGGCGCTGCAGAGTAGGACGCCAGGAATGCAGAGCACAAGGGCTTTGCTCTTGGCCGAAGGAGCCGATTGACTCCATGGATTACTTTGCGTGAGAGCCACATCGTGCCTTGGTGAAAGCTGCAGCAAGTGGTGGAGAAGGGGGGAGGGTTGAAGCTAATTTGGCACAGAGCTTGCCCCTAGAAACCCTGAAACCGGGCAACAGGAGTCAACTGATTTAGCTTAGAAACAGAGAAGTTCAGTGTCTGAAGCCTGGCAGGTGGTTTTGGGCTGTGACCTGGCAATTTGTACCCAAGCTTGTAGCCGGCAGGTCCTAGGTGTGTGCTGTGATGCCGGTTGGTGCCTGTTGGCAGTGTCTTCATGGCCACCGCTTGCCCAGCGGAGAGGCAGGATGGGTGCCGAGCGGCTGGCTTTTTTGTTTGGTAAAACTGCAATCTTAGAGTGCAGCGGTCAGATTGATCAAACTGAAGAACATGGAGCTTCTCTTTGCCGTGTTGTGCTTTCACCAGGTAAGCGAGCCCATCTGGTTTGCCTCCCAGCTGCAGGGTGTCGCTGGGATCCCGTGCCAGCCCCAGCTGCTGTTGTGTCATTGGTTTCAAGGTTTGTCTTTACGGTGGTCCCCAGTCCCGCTGCAGTGCCCGGATGGAGTTGAGCCGTGCCAGTGAGGAGAGGATGAAGTTATAATCACAGTCTGTTGGTACCTGCCTTGTGGAGAACTTGGTGGTCTTGGGATGTCCCAGTTGCAGGAGTAGTTCTGGAAGGGCTCTTTCTGACCGAGCCTAACCTGTGCATCGGGTGGGTTTTTGCTTAATGACCAAGTGCGTGATCTGTGCTCCAGCCCAGACCTCCAGCATGCTCTAAAGATTGAAATATCTTGACCTGGGAGTCCTTTGAGTACCTTTTTGAAATCTCACTTTAGGAAAATGGTTGAAAACCAACTAGGCTGTTGATATGCTCACTGAAGGGCGACAAAGCAAATCTTAAATTTTTAGAGGAATATTCATCTTTTCTAAACCTTGGTAAATGCATTGTCCTGTGATGCCTAGAGCTAGGTGCTGGAAAACTGAAAAAAAGGAAACTGTGTTCAGCCTGTATACACTCGGGGTCTCTCTCTCTGTCTCACTCCGGGTGCTATTAACACACCATAAGGAGGTAGTCTAAATACACCTGCGTTTTGTCTGCCACTTACCTGTGACTTCCCTGGAGGCTGCTTTCTGGAAAAGATCCAGTGCGTCTTGGAAGTAACTTTCTGAGTCTTGGAAACGTGACACTTAATCCTTCCCCTCGAAAATGATTTTTGATAGAGCGGCAGTGGGCCTCGCTGCTGGAGGTGGCTTCGGTTTCTGAGGGTGGCTGGTCTCCTCAGGACCTTCTGTGTCACTAGTTGGACTGCTGGTCTGCAGCAGAAGTGACTCTGCATGAGCCATTTGCTCCAAGTTACAGGAAACTTTAAGGTAGCTTACACAGACCGTTCTTGCATTCTTTTACATATGAGCGGAAACTTGTAAAGCGATCAAACTTCAGTAAAATTACTTGGGACCAGTTAGACTAATGTGCTAAACAGCTTTTTCGTTTCAGGCGCTGCACGCCATGCCAGCTATTCAAGGAGGACCGAAGCCTTAACTGCTCCATGTTCTAATGCCGTGTCCTGTATTGACTTACGTGGGGATGTTTAAATCTAAATGGGTCAGGATAACTTTTTCTAGCCTATAACTGTAATCTAAGAATGTGGTTAGCCTCGTGTGTGGCCGTGCTTCTGCGTTGCCAGTATTGTTCGGTGTCCGCTCCAAGCGATGGGAGGTAAACCAACGATCTCTGAATCCCCCAAGCTGCAGAGGAATTCTGTTTTCTCTCTGCCCCTCAGAAACAGACTTTGATGTGCAGCTACTCTGGGACCTGAACAAGGGCCTGACGCGTTTAGACCGCTAATACACGCTAAGCAAGCGCGCCAGAGCGAAGCAGTGCATTGCAGGTGATGCTGGTGTGAACAGACAGTGATACCCGCCAGGTCTCTACCACCAGCATCAGGCGGACCTGCCCGTGGACCCGTCTTCCTCAGTGGTACGCAGCTCACAAGTACGGCACCTGACCTGTCACGACAGTAATGAAGACACAGCGACCTGGCTCTGTTGGTGCTTGGTACCGGTGTGCCTGAAGAGCCTGGCCCAGCAGCTCTTGCTTACAAAGCGTCAAGCCTGACTTTGGCTCTTGGTGAGGTAGCCAGGCTACCTGCAGAGAAACCTGTAGGTTCCTGTGAGGTTTTCTTGCTTTTTGTGTGTGTGCTCTGATAGCGCCGTGGGTCCTGTTCTAAAGCACCCACCTGTGGGCAGGGGGAGTCATCTCCGTGCAGGCGCACCAAGGTAGTGATGGGCACGCGTGGTGGGTGGAAGTAGGGGAGGACGCACGGTGGAAGTAGGGGAGGATGTGTTCCTGCAATCTGCTTGGACTTGGCAAGACGAACAGTCAGGTGTTCCAGGAAGGAGATGCCGTGTAGCTGAGTGTTAACTGTCGGGGGGGAACCCAAAGCAGAATACATGTAGAAAAGGCTAAGGGAAGGCACTGCCCATCCTTGCAAGGAGATCTGAGCAGTCTTTGCTACAGCCTTCACCATACAGCACTGCTCACAAGGCTTAGTTTGCTTCAGGCCGAATTCATGCTGAGGGCAGGGAGGGGGAACAGCTACGTGCCTTCTCGTTGTGCTTGGAGAAATGAAACTAGCAGTTTCTACGAAAATACTGTGTCTGTGAAACCAGTGCTAGCTGCTCCCGTATCTTTTCTCGATAGCAGTGTGTGCGGTCGGGGTGGGTACTCGCCCACCCCTCTTGCAGCCGCCGCCTGGGTGGGGTGAGCAGAGCTGCCCTTGCTCTTCCTGGGAACCCACCTCGGGTTCAGAGTTGAGTCAACCGAGCTCTGAGATTTTTCTCTTCAATGCGCTAAGCGAGCTCTGCCTGTTGATTTGGATTAGTGCAATGAAGCTCGAGTGAGGGTGTTTTTTTTTTTTTTTTTTCCCCCCGAGGTCTTGCTTCTGGGAACTTGGTGTAGATTGTTTTCCCCATAAGGCAAAAGTTTCTTGCAGCTTGCACTCCTACCTGTTTGTGCTCCTCCTGAGGAAGGACCGGTACTCTGTAATCTAATAGGGAAGACTCTTTCTTCCAGGTCATCATTAGGAGATAAATCCTAGTTCCTGTACTTGAAAGCCTTGCAGTGAGTGTGTGTTGGATCATAACTAGGTGGTTCTCTGGGCTCTGACGTGCTCTCTAACCTGTTTGTGAGCCTCCCTCAGCTTTCTGCCCCTCCTGCAACTAACCTTGAGTTTTGGAGGTGCCTCCATAACATCTGGTACGTGTCAGTGAGGACTGGATCTGCTGTGGTGGGCTTTGGGCTCAGCTGGTGGGTTGCAATATGCAAAGGCTATTCTGCTGTAAGCAGTTGAAGTCTAATGTCCGTAGAGAGATGTGCTCAATGTCTAGTTCCTGCTGTGCTGGTACAAGGCAACTGTAGTACAACCGCTGCAGGAATAAACTGGATATTATTTTTTTTTTGTGTGTGTTAGCAAAAACAAGCTAGGCCACTTCAAACAACAGCCAAAGGCAGCTTTGCCCAAGTTCCTGGAGAAGCAGGGGTTGCCTTGCACATCCTCCCTTGTGCCGAGTGACACAGCAGACACTGCCCTGGAGCTGCCCCAGGGGTGGGCAGAGGACGGAGCAGCTGGGTCCTGCCTCTCCTGGTGTGATGGGCTGGAGTTGTTTGGACCTCCTGCTGGTAATGCCTTTGGAAGAAAGCAGCCGTGGGTCTCTAAAACCATCTGAGAAGAGTGGCCACACGTACAGCTGCACCGTCTGGTTGCAAATGGGGTGTTTCCTCCAAGTCAGATAGGTGATGGTCCTCTGCTGTTCCTTACAACTCGCATTAGACAACTAATATAACGGGAAGGAACCAATAAATACTGAAGGCGATCTCTAAAGCATAAATTCAGCAGATGTTTCAGAGTTCTTTTCTCTGGGTCACTAAAAGACAGCAAGTTTTACTCATCAGGCTGGTAAGTTGGTGCTGGCAGAGCTTTGAACATCCAGGCTGGGATCTGTCTTGCGAAGGGACAAGCTGTTTTCATCTAGCAGCAGCAGCAGGTTGCATGAACCCTCCTGCCATTGTTACCCAATTATTAGCACAAAAGTGGCTATGGGCCGCAATGACATCGCGGGCTGCGTCTCCTTCTCCCTTGCTTCAGGCCATGCCGTAAATCATGATGCATTTATTTGTCAGAGCGCTGAATGACTCCAGCGTGAGCTGGTCGGGCTGCGTGGCAGCACAGCTCCCAGACGCTGGGTCCTCTGGGGGCGAGGTGGGCATGGACGGGCAGACGGACTGCCACGCTGTCACCCAGCCCGCCCTCTTTGCAGAGGAAAATTGGGCAAGAGCAGTGGCAACGGCACGTCCCGGCATCGCTGCAGAGGATGCTCGCATGGGTGGGTGCCGTGCTGAGCAACCCTCTGCCTTCCCCACGCCGTTGGGGAGGCTCTTGCTGTCTTCTGCGAGCCTGGGTGGGGTGCAGGCGTCTGCGGCGCGGTGGCCGCAAGCAGCAGAGCCGCCCTTCCTGCCAGCCCACGGCTGCCGCGTTTCCACCAGCTTCTCGTGCCGAAATGTGGGGGGCACTTCACGCCGTCCGCGAGATGAGCTCCGGGCTGAGGAGTGAAACGCCGCCCTGGAACGCCGGCTCCCGCGCCTTGCCTGGGTGCTGCCAGCACCTCTGGACCTGGGGGCTGCCCCAGCCTGAGCCGGGGGTGGGATGCTGGCGGCAGGCTCTCCCCCGCGGCTCCCGGCCATCTCGGGCTGCCTACTGGTTTTGCTTAGTCTGTGGCTGCTGTTGTGAGGAGACAATGTACGGGTCTGTACGGCTGAGCCTACGTTAAAGGGCGCCGCCGTGGTTGGCGGGCCCAGAGCGAGCCGTAGGTGGCAACTGGTGAGCCGCGTCGTGGAAACGAGCTGCGACAGTCGCCTCGGGAGCCCGGCAGCAGAAGGCGCAGGGCACGGAGCTGCTCTGAGCAAACACCCGTGATATGCGCATCCGAAGGTTATTCAAACACAGAAGAGGAAATACTGTTCCCCTCGGCTAGATACTAACGCGCTCTATCTGTGCTTCCTTTAATTGTTATAATTAACTGTTTCACATTCCCCTTCCTCGCCACAGCCTTGCGGCAGTAGGTGCAGCAGTTTTAGTGGACTTCCCGTAGGCAAATACTGGCAGGCCAGGTCTCGGAGCTAGTTGAGGACTCAAGGCTAAAACGCTGATGAGTACGTTTCGGAGGTGACCTTTCCCTCTGTGCAGGTCCGCCCTGGGTAGTGAGGTGAGTGTAGCAGCAGGTCCCTCTGGGCTCGGACCATGGGAGCGAAGAGCTCAAACCGGGGTGCAGGGTCCCACATCTGGCTCCGGTGCATCTCCCTGGCTGGGAACTGGCAGGATGACAAATATTCCTTCTATCTGTCATGGTGTCAGACACAAACCTTGGATTAATGATCTGGCTGCTTTTGATCCTCGCTGCAGAATGGGGAACGCTGGCTTGCTCAACAAAGTTGGTGTCTAACTGTCATCTTGATGATGCAAGATACCGAGTGTTACTTCACCTTCATAGTTAGAGAGTGAGTTTCCATAGAGTTTCCTTCTCTCTGCAAGACTTGGAGTAATTCTGCCTGTCGGTCTCCCACATAATCCACAGCCCAGGCACCCTTGAGCCCGGTCCAACACCTGGATGCTCCCGCAGAGCTGCTCTTTGCTGGTGTCACGGTGGCTCTGAGCAGTTGTGCCTTGCTGAGACGCTCGTCTGGTTATCAAATTCCCCCGTGGGGGAAGAGTTGGTGTCTGAGCAGAATTAACGTACTGGCTGTGGGAAGATTTCGGATGCTAATTGTGCTGTTTCAGCTTTGTTCCGGCTGTTGATTAACAGTGTGGCTGGATGCAAATATCTGATAGCTTATGTAACTGCTTGAACAAGATCAATGATCTAATTAAAAGTCAAATAGAAACAGCTTTAGCTGTCTCTGAGAATTATTTCTTTTGGTAACTCTCTTAGGCTTGTGGTAAAAATGCAGCTATGAAGAAATAGGAAAAACTAGGCTGGTGACTGCGAGGAAAATATGTGGGGGCTCTTGAAAGAGCGGCGACTTCCAGTGCCACAGCCCGAGCTCAGCAGTGCCGGACACTGCGGCTGTCAGACGTCGGGACAAAGGGATGGAGGCTTTTAAACTGGGACCACGGGACCCTCTGTACTGGTGCTGTCGAAATGCTGCGTGGTTCTGTAGCCCTGTGGTATCCAGCGCTGGCTGAAGTGAGCCTGACGCTCGTAACAAAGGGCGCAGCGTGTGTGCTGGACAACTGAACAGCTACACCGAATTTGGGTGGCCAAAGGGAGGAGGGTGGCTCTTACCGCAGCTGCTGTCAGAGAAGTCCCCGGATGGCAGAGGTTGGCTGCGTGTTGACAAACCAGCTCCTCCAGCTGACCTGAGCGGTGAGCCAGAGCGAGGATGGCCAGCCCAATCCAGTCGCCAAAGGCCAAGCGGGATGTTTGCTTGCGGGGCCACACCACCAGGCTACCGAGGAGCGCCTGCAGATCGCCGCGGCCCTGGGCTGCAGCCCCGGTGCTGAGCAGAAGCCGGCGCAGCTCACAGGTACTCAGAGGTTTTACACCCAAAAAGAGAGTTGGAATAGCCTGAGATTGCCTTCCAGTGGTTCAGACTCTCTCCCAGTATATAGGGGTGAAGAAGCTTTAATGGAAGGTCTGCCTTCAGCTGGCGGTCCCAGTAAAGCGGCTCAGGCCCTTGGCGCTGTCGCGCTGGATGATTAGTGGCTGCTAAGTGCGCGTTACTGAGCACGCTAATGACTTGCAGACATCTGCAGTTATAGAGACAGGGGCATATGGGACTCCTGGACAAGGGTATTGCAAAGACCTTGTCCCAGAGAATTAACCGCATCCCTGCTGGGATCCTCGCTTGAGTATATCCCAATATCCCGCTTTGGGAGAGGAAACAGCCTGGAGCTACTCTGCGAGGGTCAGCTCGCGAAGGTGGTTTGCTCTGCCAGGAAAGCGTCAGGAGCAGCAGACTGGAAAACAGTGGGAATACCTGAGGTTTCCCGGGTGGAAAGCTCTGCTGGACAACCCTGGCTCAGCCAGGGAAGTGCCCTGAAGTTAGTGGGCACGTAAGTGAAGTACGTAAAACCGTGCTTCAACAGATCTACTTCAGATTTTGCTGTGGTTTTGCAGCCTAGCTCTTGTGTTCAAAACAAAAGAAATACTTTTTCTGTTACAGGTAAATAACCGAGGTACACAGTTTTCCTTTAACAGGTTTTTAATTGCAAGGAGGAAAACTGAACCGCTGAAGCGCTGCAGCTATTGGTCAGAAGCACTGCCTAAGGCAGAGGAAGCTTAAATATTTTAATTAACTAGCTTTGTTACTTACACATAGGCTGTAACAAACTGCAGAATATTTCATGCTCTACCTCTAAGAAAAGGAGCTCAGGCTTCTGAGGTGGTACTGGGCAGCAAAAGTGTTCAAACTGGGCTGTAGGAGCTGAAAGGAGCAGCCTAGGAGTAGGAGAAATGCCTGTTTCTGTCTGCATGGAGGGAATTAGCACGTTGCTAAACAATTTTCATGGTGAAATGGAGGAATTGGTAGCAAACGAGGTGGCCTAACGCTGTAGGTAACTGGAAGGGGTATGGGAGACCAGGCAGAGCAGCGTTGCTGCAAATATTCCAAAATTGCCCCTAGAGCCAATGCTTTTATTTATTTTTTTTTTTTTCCGTGTGTGTTGTGTTAAAAATGTGAAACACAATAGGCTTGCAAATGTGAACAATGTGAGACTGCAGATTGAAAATGAGATCTTGCAGCTGGTGAGGATTTGGGTAATTGCCTGCACCCTGCTCGGTCAGCGTGTGTGTGGCGGAGCCGTGTCCCCGAGGACGGGGGCGAGAGCTGCGAGCCTGTGAAGTCTGGAGAGCCTTGCGCCGAGCCTTCAGCTGGAAGGTTGGAAGCCCGGCCTCCGGAGAGAGCCCGTGCACGGCATCGGCCCCACGGCGCGGGAGAGCGGCCGGAGTGAGCCGGGGGCCCTGCGGGACTCGCACGTCCAAAGCAAAACTCCGCCGTGGGGCGAGCGAGTTTGGGTGGGAGGAGTGGGGGACGCGGTCTAGCGTGGGGACGGGCGTCGCGCAGCTGCGGCGAATATGTGCTCGAGCTGCGCCATTAATCCCATATGGTCCTCTTCAAGGTGCTCAGAGACCACCCGCGCGGTCCGTGCCCCCGCGGATTCAGCGCCGCGCTCCCGCTGGCGAAGGCTCCTCTCAAAAGAGGTCTGTCTGACGGGGGCTGCCGCCGGCCGAGGAATTACCTGGGCCTGAAGCCAAGCGTCTGTTCCTCCCGTTAGCGGCTTGTAGCTGAAACCATGTAAACACAGCGCTGTCCTGCGTGGGATGTCACACACGCACGGCTTAAATCTCGGCCGCGCAGGGGCGAGCCTTGCGCTACGCGCGGGTGGAAGCGTGTTTATGGCTGGGGCGTGCAAGTACACACAAATATGTTCAAAAAAAAACCACTTCACTCCTTTCTCTGGGAAGAGGGGAAAGCTTCTTCCTTCAAGCAGCGGCTGCACAACACTGAATATTTCTTATTTTTTTTATTTTTTATTTAAGGATTGGCATTCTGGGAAGAAAATGGGTCGCCTTCCTTCTTGGACAGGGCTGGTCATGGTTCCCGGTGGAGGGGACGATAGGTGTCTGTATGTGAAAGCTCGTGAAGAATTAACATCTAGCTGGCTTACGTACAAAAGCATTAACACGTCTTCATAGTGGTCATGGAAAAGCAACTGGAAAAACGTGGAAAATCCTGCCGGGGATGCAGGGATGTTTGTAGCGATGATGCAACAGCCCCGAGCATCCCTGCTCGGTGTGTGGCTGCAGATGGCAGCCTGCCTCGTACAGGTGTGTTGTCCCCCTCCCGATGGGCACGGCCGTGGCCGCAGCTCGGAGGCAGGACTACAGCTGCTTTCGGGGGGGGGGGTCTGCACCGTCACGGCAGCGCTGAATTGCAGTGGCGTGGCGAGACACGTTCTGGTGGCAGCGTGTGGGTGTCGGGCTGCTTTCGGTGCTGCGTGTTTATGTTAAGAGCGCGTACTTAGGTCTGAATGTCAAAATCAATTGTTGAAGTGGCTCAGATGCGGGGGGGGGGAGATTTTCAAAGCGGCCGTTCCTGTCTGCAGTGGGGGTGCAATTGCATGTTGGAGGTTAATCACCTTTCCTATTGCTTCGCAGGGAAAGGGTAGGAGTGAGGTAGCTGACCTGCTGATGAATTCTGGAATAACTTTGTCGCTAGGCTAAGGAGGGCCGTAGAGCTTCTGTAACAGCCTATCTGGGCTTAAATGCTTCAAAGAAAACCTGCGTGGAGCTGTGCCGTTCGGTGCTCAAAATCAGAGGCTGCCAACACTGAGACAAACCACAAATGTCTCGCGTAGCTAAAGTAACCGGCAGGGTGTCTTCTGATGTGTCACCAACCCCGAAGCTCCAATCCTGGGCGCTTTGGTGCTGCGGCGTGGAGCGGGGATGGGTTGAGCCATGCAGGGCTGGATGAATGGGGATTTCCTTCGAACAGCCCCGCGCGCAGTGAATCACAGTCAAGTGCAGCGATTCTGGTTTCGGATGGAAAAATTGAATCTTGGTGTCTGCCGTGGCCAAGGATTTCCCCAAACAGTAATCACTTCTGATAATTTCCAATGTGTTGGTTTTGGCCTCAGAAGCTCCATCCATTGCAGCTTTCGTGCCTGGCGGCTGCCACACAGAAGATGTAGGACAGCCCTATCTGAATGGGCTCATTTATCTCGGCAGGGTTTTACATGCTGTTTCTTACAACTATCTTGACCTTCCCCCAGTGTGAGTAAACACGCTCTTTGGTAGTGCCGAGGTCGCTCTGGCGTCTGGAAACCTCTGGATTCCTCGTTGCTCTTCGGCCTCGTCAAGGCGTTTCTTTTGCAGCCGCATTTCTTGCACCTTTTCCATCTCCAACGGGCGCTGGTGCCTGAGGGTGGACCTTCCCCTGGGTCTCCTGCGCTGAAGCTTGGTCACCTTCCTTCAGTAATGCAGGATACGAAGCAGTGCTAATGACTTGTCACCTAACGCCTCTGCCAGCCCCGGGGAGGTCTTTGCAAGACCTAGACAGGTTTTTAACCTTGACGCAACCTGAAGCGACCCGGTGAGATTTAGGATTACCTTAATCCCGCGGAGATGGTTACAGCCCTCTCGTCCTTCAGAGGCAATTCTTAGTTTTGTTGTGCGGCACTCGCAGAAATGTGACTCCGCAGCCGTTTTTATCAGTTCAGCCTTGCTGATTAAGGCTCGGCTGTCCAGTTGTGTGAGCACACGATGTGTTGTGAGGAGGCGCTTTTCTGTCTGCATGTGCATATGAAATAACAGCCTCCAGTTCATCAGCGTCTAGATTGGGCACTTCAGGGCATGCTCTGATGGGCAGAGATTGTAGGTTGTTGNACTCCTAGACTTGTATTTCGTGCTAAGCTTGGGCAATTTCGGATTTGACTAACCTTTTAATGTCTTGCTTAAAGTGGAACTTGTTTCCTGTGAATTGGGTGGCGGTGTTGCTGGCGCGGGTGTAGCTCTGGTGGGAGGGCAAAGCCTTGCAGTGCTGTGGCAATAACTGCAGTGACCCCGGGGAGCACAGACCTGGCACAGGGTCCTTCCCCTTTCTCTCCCGTCCCGTGCCCGGAGGAGGGAGGTGTACCTTGTGTCATGTCACTTGGTTTCAAAAGCCCAGCCAAGCATTTCTCAGCAGAGCGTGGCGAAGGTAGGAGGACTTCTTTCTTCCCCCCACTCCCTCCATCATTTAACAGAAATCCACTTTCTGGGATGCTCACTCCCCACTGCGGGGACTTTCCTTCACCAGTCATTCCTGAATGATTAATCATCACTTGAGCTGCTTGCATTGACCTGTCCCAGTGGCTTCCTGGTGCATCCCTCCTCTGGCTCTTGACCCTGGGGCGGTGGGTGCAATCCCACAGCCCTTCCCACGGCCCCATCCCATGCTGCCTGCCCCTTTCCAGGGACTTTCCCAAGCCGCCTGTTGCCCACGGGGCTGATGCAACCTTTCCTTGGGGTGCTGCCAGCCATGCCGCCCTGCAGGATGGGGGGTTGCTGGGTCACCCCGAACCCGTGGGGAGCAGGAACATCCCAATAGGACTTGGCCTCCTTTTGCGCGGTGAGGCACGAAGGGGTGGCAAGACCGTTTCTGCCCCTGCCGCCCACCTTCCACTCAATCCTCCTCCAAAATGCTGCCGCCGAACGCGGCGGTTGGAGTTCGGCGCCCTGGGTTGCAATGGAGAGCGCTGAACTCCTTTGGCCGGGGCGCTTCCAGCGAGCGGAAGACGCAGTATCCCGGCTGCTCCCGGGGCCGGCACCGGCACCGTAGGGGCGGTGGGATGAGCTCAGCAGCGGGGAATGCGCTTCGCTGGGCGCGAGCGGGGCCGTGCTCACAGGGCCTATTGTCGGGGCGGTTTTGGCAATGATGTCATGGATGGCGGCATGCTGCGGCAGGCCCCGCGCGCGGCGGGGAGTCCAGGGCCCGCGGCTCCACCAGCGGGACGCGGGCATGGGGGGTTTACGGGAACGGTACGGTGCTGCCGGCTGCTTGGCTGCTCTGG
>VXBH01001235.1:323512-381864 GCA_013400035.1 Rynchops niger
TTTTTTTTTTTTTTTTTTTTTTTCCCCCCCCCCCCCCATTGTCCTGTCTGTGCCCAAATAAGCACTCTCTTCTTAAAACTCTCCGGTGAGATGGCATTCCTCCTCTGAAAAACTCCCCTCGTAAAAAGCTTAGTGGGTCTGCTGTGTATGTGGTGCGTCACCTGCACTTCCTGAAGATACCTTTCCCCGGGGTAACGATCACCCTGGGCTCGTTAGTGAAGCTGATGGCTGGCCGTCTCCTGGCGTGGCGCAGGGGTGAGCTGGGAGCGGGTGGGCTGAACGCCGGCCGGTGTTCAGGTGAGCTGGATGCTGGGGAGCATCTCTCCTGTGGGTCTCCGCGCCGGCTGTGAACGTGACTGAGAAGCCGAAGTGCAGCGGGACCGGAGCACGTTGCCGTAGTTCAGCCGCCCCGGTGCCGGCTCTGTGCCCCCATGCCATTGCCGGGACAGCCGGCTGCGCGTGGCCAGGAGACACGCCGTGCGCTGAGCCCCGGTGAGCCGCGAGGTGGACCTGGCCTCCAGGGTCGCTGGAGGAAATGGCTGCAGTAGGTTCTCAAAGCACAGAGGAGCCCGTGTAATTGATTTAAAGACATAGTATCCTGGCAGAGGATGTGGCTGATGTCTTTAGCAGGCGCGGTGAGCCTGTGAACACATACCGTAGGCTTCAGCAAAGACTTTCCTTTGACAGCTTGCTCAGCTCCATCTCATCTGCATACTTCTCTTTGGCATCCACGCGGTGCGGAGCAGGGCTTTGGAAGAGCTCCAGTCAACGTGGAGTTCTCACTGTTGCAGAAGATTAAGCCCTAATGAGTGCTTAATTTTTTTCGGTCCCCCAGTTGTTATAGCTGTTTAATTAGAGGTGGGAAAGTGCTCGGAAACGTCAAGATACCAGGATTTGAAATTCCTACAGTCTGGACATAAATGAGCCATAACTGACCTGAATTTTGTGCGCTATACAGAGTTCCTTCCCTGTCTGGGGATGGAGAGTAAAGGCTGTTGTTGAGACTGCTCCTTTGTTTTGTATTAAGGGCCATGCATTTTGGGTTCTTCCTCCATACCGTGCATAAACCAAAATTGTAAATGGGGAAAGACCTCAAGGCTGGAGAGGGTGACTACTTTTTAGAGAAGCTGGACGCAAAGATCAGTGCTGGTTGTGGTAGAACTTCCACGTGTGAATGAAGATCAACAGCAAAACTTCTGCGGTGGCTTTGCCCAGGCTGTGAACGAGCCGCGTTGACCGCGGCCTCAGCCAAGAAGCTGTTTCTTAAAAAAAAAAATAAGTTCACTACTCAAAATTTGCTTTTTCAAGTCCTTCGTTTGTTTCACAAGACTTTGCGCAGGCTGTATGGCTAGCTCGATTTAGTAAGGAAGCTGTCTGCTGCGGTAGCTTATCTTGTTTCCACTAATTGTCCAACAGAAAACGACGTGCAGCTCTGCTGGAGGGCAGAGTTCAAGGAGCGTGGCCGCAGTTCGGGTAGCACTTGTGCTTAATCCGAATGCAAAGCAGGCTTGCACATGAGCAAAAGATACTAGTCGCTAAGTGGTTCGTAGCAGTGGATTTATTATTATTATTACTTTTGAAGAAATTGTGGGATAATTTAGTTTTGCGGAGACCTAATGAAAATCATGCAGTTCAAGCCCTGCGCTCGGAGCAGACCCAACTCGATCAGGTCGCTCAAGCGTGCGCCCAGTTCAGTCTGAGGGCCTGGGAGGATGGAGTCCTGATGGCCTCGGGGCTCCTGCCCCAGTGTGCGACAGCCCTCATGGAAAAGACTTTTCTTTCCCTTTTTCCCCAAAATCTGCTTGGAATTTTCCGTGTCGCAACTTGGAAACCCTTTTGAGCAGAGGAGTGAGGGGACTCCCAGTCTGCAAGATCTTTTGACTATTTCCACCCCCCCCACACCCCTACCCTGGAAACAGTGCTGCTTCCAGTAGAGCGCCACCTGAAATAAAGGGTGTACCCTGGGCTGGGAAGAGGCCCAAGAAGGCCAAGTGAAGCTGTTCTAAAAGATGCATGAGGTCGCGGGGACCTTGTCTTGCCGCACTAGCTCCTGAAATCAAGTGGTGATGGTTTGTAAGTCTGACAAACATTCTTACAGCTCTGAAGATGCCTAAAACTAAATTGTGATGTGCCCTAGGTGCCTGGGTTAAAGGCGAAAGATGCTGAAGTTAACTTGGTCACTGATATTGTGACTTAAGGGCCCTAAGACAGCTCTGTTTAAAGAGCCAACATCAAGTGAGAGACCTTGCCACCCTGCTGGCTGCAGGTAGAGTTTAGGGATGTCTCCTGGAGTAGATGGCTTTGCAAGCTCCAAATCAGTGCCAGCTTTCAGTGCTGGCGCTTGCTCCCACAAACACAGAGGACCAAGCTCTGCAGCGTTGGCAGTCTTCCCCTCGGTAGGTTGAGTTGGGAAGTTTTTTGCGGCCCAGGCTGTAAAAATGACACACGGTTGTTTCTCGAGACGGTCACGTTGCTGGCTCAGGCTTGTCACGCTGCTGGCTGAAGGCTAGGCACTTTAACGTCTTTCTTTGTGCTTTAAGGAGTGTGATATTAACAGTCCAAGAGTAACATATCGAATTAATATTTAGTATAGAGCAACAATTATAAATCAGCTTGAGCAGTTAAAACTTGGTTCCTTTTCAAGACTGAGACTGGTGGCATGTACTGTGGGCCTATGGAATCGCCATAATCCATTTTTTGGGCCGGTTGCCACTTAGTTAATAGGATAATAAAAGGGTAAGAATTACAATCTAGACTCGGAGGTGCGATGGGGGAAGCAAACGAGCTCTGTTTCAGTCTGTTTTCCTCTTCACCCTACCAGGCAGCCACTTAAATCCTAATAGCTGACTAAGAAGCAGGATACTCCTACATAAAACTTAACGTTGTAGGCTATATATAGGCGCTTTTTTTTATTTTATTTTATTAGGGAAGAGTGAGGGCTCGCTTATTCAGTGCTGGTGTTGATTCTGCAGAACAGCTTAAGTCTTGCTGGCAGGTTTTCCCCGGCAGTCAGCCCGCGGGTCCCGTCGAGCCGCGTCCTGACGCCAGGAGCTCTCGGCGGCGAGCTGGCCGCAGCGTCTCCCGGCCCTGCTGCACGGCCGTGGCTGTTCCATTGGCGTTGGGTTGCCATCGGGTGCTTTTCGACGAGGAAAGCAAAGTTAGAGTTGGGGTAGCCCAAGTTAAAATGCACATTGAACAGTGTAGGTGGGAGCGAAGGTTCCTGTTAAAGCCAGACTTGAGCGTTTCTGCTTCTTGCTGGTTCCAGACCGTGTGTCCTGGCTGTGGTAACTTGCAGACTGTCTGAAAGCGGTCATCTAACAGCATTCACAAACCTGGAGTCTGCAGCTATCAGCAGGACTTGTATGTAACAGCCCAAAAACTCTTTTGAGTTCTCATGAAAAAAACAATCCTCGCCCTTTGGCTGTTCCAGATGGCACCTCTAAAGGTGGTTGCCTGTGGTTCCCGCGCAGATGAAGTCCTCCGAAGTGCAGCTCTGGGGCAGGCGAGAGGTCCTGTGGCACTCCAGCTGTGGATTCCTGCTTCATGCCTGGGCTCCCCATAAAAACGTGTCCTTGGACAGTACAAGTCAAATGGCAGTCAGCAGGTATCCCGCTCCGCTGCCGGTGCGGTGGCGTGACTCAGCTCTGCAGGAACTTTGATCTCCAAAGCATGCATCTCCTACCGGGTACAGGGAAGCAGGGAGCGATTGCGCTCTGGCATGTGTGCAAGGGCGTCCTGCGGGTGTTAACGTAGACAACGTAATGTGAATAAAGCAAACTTTGCAGGTGACCACGCTTTCTCCAACAAAAACCCCCAAAAGTTACATTAAAGCTGTCTGCAGTGGTGCTGTAAAGAGTATTTTCAGCCCTGCTGAGTTATGTTGGCGGATGAGATGCAGCAGCTCGCTCCCTCCGAGCCGTGGGATGGGTGGCTCTCGCCTGCGTGGAGAAGGTTCCTTTAGCCTGCGGAAACTCGCCTGGTGCCGTGGAGTAAAACACACGCTCTCCGTTTCAGCTCAAAGCAGACAATTTGTTCCCATCTAGCGAATTCATCAAAGCTGCAAGCCGAACACCGCTGCTAGCGATGGAGGTGCGTCTTTGAGGGTCCGGGCACTTGCGCTGACAAGCGTGCGTCTCTGCGCTGCACGCGTACTGTGAGCTCCAGAGGAGGAATGGAGTCGTGTAGCTTGAAAGGCTCTGTAAAGCTTCTAAGCATAGTTTGTGTGAGTAATAAGTACGCCTAAAAGTAATGTTTGTAGTAGGAAAGCAGCGTTGCAAGATCTGCTGTTCATATAATCCGTTTTCCAGCCTGGGAGGGCCAGAAAACGTGTCTTGAAGGAGAGCAGGGAATGGGGGGAATCCAGTGGAAAGGCAGCTGAGCTGAGGTCCAGGGCAGTGCGGGCAGTAGTGATTGTCCGTGCTTAAGTGTCCTTGGAAAGACATATTTTTTTCACTGTTCCAAATTCTTGGCCATGCTCCGCTGGGAGCTGGTGGGGGATGCCTGCAAATGTGGGTGTCGGGGTTCTCCAGACCAGCTCTGTGCTCCTTGTGTAGGAGCTGTTAACAGATGCTTGCATCTTAATGCCTGAGGGACCTCACGGAGAAGATGCTGGATGTTTTCAGTTGGTTATTTAAGAAGGCAGCACCGAAGCGGAGGCTCTTCCGGAGAGGCTGAACGCCCGGGTGGAGCTGAGCTTTACACCAGCGGTTGGAAGCCAAGCCTGCTTTGGGCTGGACTCTGGTCTCTTCTTGAAACTGGAGGGTCTTTTTATATCATGACGGAGATCACGAGCCCAGGCTGGCCAGGGGCTGAGCTGCCGGTGGGATCCCCTGTGGCTGGGAGCGGGCGCCTGTGGGAAAGGCGGGCGGCTCTGCTGGGTGCTGATAAGGTCTCCTGTCCTGCCCGGGAGTTCTTCTCCCTCCCTCCTTCCCCACCCCAAATGAAAGCAGACAAGCCCTCCTACCAGCAGGCCTGGAAGAAATTACATCATGAGATCCCTATGCCTGTCAGGAAGCCGGGAGGCTGTAAGAGCTTGCTAACTTTGCTAACGAAGCGCGGCGGTGGGGGTGGCACCAGCCCCCGGGGAGGAAGAGCCATCCCGTTCCTGCGGTGACCTTTTCCTGTCATCGGGGCAGCGTCCCCACACCCGGCCTCTCTGGACGAGGCTGCTGAGACGAGATGTTCTTGCTGTGGGTCTGAAGCTGTCTTGTCCACGGGCTCTTTCCCCCCGGGTCGAGGACCGCGGCCCAGCCGTGCCCTGGGAGGTGGCGACGGGGCGCTGGAGGAGGCGCTGAGCACACGGCCGGCTGCTGCGGCAACCCCAGCGCGTCCGCGCACAGATGTTCTTTATGTGCTGTAAATACGAAACGGGACGTTCTTTGTCTCGAGTAACGTGCGTGTAGCAGCGTGCTCGAGGTGACTCCGTCCCGCTGGCTTTCCTCCCCGGGAATGAATGCTGGATGGCTTTCCGAAATGAGTGTACTCGCACAGCGTAGTAAATCATCACTGCGTCCACTCCACTAAAAATGCTGATGTCAGTATAAAACTGGAGCTCGGGGCCGTTTCTGGGGCAGGGGTGCTCTGGCGGGAGGGGTGCTGAGCGGCTGGTCCTGCCGTGGGGTGCAGGATGAAGGTGCTGCGGGATACAGGGAGCGGGCGGGTGGTGGGGGCTCACACTGATGGTCCGGTTTTGGAGGCCTCCAGCCCTTAATTCCAGCCTGCGGAGCTCAGGTGCCATGGTGAGCCTGCCGGCAGGGTTTGGGGTCTCTCTCTAAGGTAAAATGCAGCTTTTCCTTCTGCTCCGGTACCATTTCTTTCAAGGAAGCTTTCCCTGATAGTTTGTAAGGGAGTGCCTTCCCTCCCCTGACCAGTTTGCAGCTCAACTGGAAAGAGGGAGGGAATGGGTAACAGCAGGGACTGTCTGTTTAGCTGTTGCTAGGAGACACTACTTACACCATGCAGACTTTTACCTTGGAACCTGTAATTAAAACCCAGTGGGGCTTAATCACCTCATAGCTATCTATTGTATATCTCAGACTGGATGTGAAATCAGCAGTGAGCAGTCAAACGGCAGACACTTACCACAATGCTGTAAGTCTGGTCAAAACTAATGTTAAAAAAGCCCAGTACAAATAAAATCTGAGTAGAACCCAGACGTTAACTATCGAGAAAGGCCAAACACCATTCAAGGTCTGAAGTTACAGTATTATCTGTTCAGGACATACCGCCCTATTGTGAAACCACGTAAATATTAACCACTTCTCCCGAGCATTGGGTTAAAGGGAACACCCTGGTGCTTAATGTTCTTGGTCGCTATTCTGTATAATCACTTGTTTTGAAAGTCAGGAGATCTTTTTGTATTGATAAGATGGTGTTGGGTTGCTGCTGAGGTCTCTGTAGCTGAAGAGGAGCAAGTGAGGCATGCCCGGTGGATGTTGGGTGTGGTGGGGCTTGGCTTGGAGGGCTCTACCCGTAAACACTCTCAATATGAACTGGAGAAGGCCATCGAAGTACTGAACACTCATTAAGATCCCTGTACAATTATTTTGGTGCATGATGGTGAGTTTATAGAATCATTCAGGTTGGAAAAGACCCTTGGGGTCATCGAGTCCAACCGTCAGCCCCACTCTCCAAAGTTCTCCCCTACACCGTATCCCCCAATGCCACATCTAAACAACTCTTCAACACATCCAGGGATGGCGACTCCACCACCTCCCTGGGCAGCCTATTCCAGGGTCTGACCACTCTTTCTGGGAAGAATTTTTTTCCTAATGTCCATCCTAAACCTGCCCTGCTGCAGCTTGAAGCCATTCCCTCTTGTTCTATCGCTAATTACCTGTGAGAAGAGACCAGCACCAACCTCTCTACAACGTCCTTTCAAGCAGTTGTAGAGAGTGATGAGGTCTCCCCTCAGCCTCCTCTTCCTCAAACTAAACAGTCCCAGCTCCTTCAATCGCTCCTCGTAGGGTTTATTCTCCAGGCCCTTCACCAGCTCCGTTGCCCTCCTCGGCACTCGCTCCAGCATATACCACCGTAGTTGTCTTTACTCCCGCATCTCCTCCGGGAGCTGGAGAGCAGACAAAGGCTTCCAGGTCACTTGTAACTTCTGTTGACTAAAAAGGGGTTTCTTTAGTAGGTTCCTCCATTGTGACGGAGGAAAGAACAGAAAAATGCTCCGCTGTGATGTGTTGCTGTGAATGAAAGGATCAGTCAGGCTGAGGGCATCCCGTAACGTTGCAGAACGGCCCTGGTTTGGTTGAACTTGGGCAAACCGGAGCTGTTGCCAGTGTGATGCAGCCTGAGTATCAGCTACGAGTTCGGCAGGGGTGCGTCTGAGCGATGACTTGCTAAAACCAAAGTAAATTGCAAGAGTATTCACAAAACTGTAGAGGTCGTGTCGTAAGGCCAAACCGATGCAGAGAAATACCTTGCCCCTTCAGACAGCTCATGCGACGATCTCATCGCGATGCCCAGCAGGCTTAAGCTCAGCCACGTGGTGTGTCTTAAAGTAAAGCTGCGGCGTGGCCGCTGAGGTGATAAACTTTTCCTAGGCTAGAATGTTGGATCCAGAGGTGGGTTTTCCTGTTCTTCTGACTCAGTTTGTAGCGTGAAGGGATGACGTTTTGTGCGGGCAGGAGCGTGGTGGTGCAAAGGATGCCCGATGGGCCTCCGCTCCCCGCTGTGCCGTTTGTACCCGGGTTGTGATATATCCAGATTTTGTTCTAATTCCAAACTCTGGCTTTGCTGGACTTCATCATATAGCACTTTTTTTTTGCTACCGTTTTTAATGCAAACTATTGATGTGTGTGGGAGGCACGTTTCTGTATATAACTACAGTTTCCTAAGTGCTGCTGTAGGTACACCCTGTAGGGATGCTGTTCTTGTGAACCCCATCACAGGCTGTTTGGCCTCTTTTGTAAGATACAAATGCTGTGAAAAATACCAGGTGGCACTTATCATCCAAACGCAAAATACCAGACTTCTGAAACTGCCAGTTCTCCTAAGCTTAATGTTGTAAAGCTTCAAGGGCAAGTCGCACGACCCTTGGAGAGCACTGGGCTCTCAGAACAGCTGGAGAGCACCAAGCCTTTGGACTCCTCTCTTTCCTCCCATCCAAGAAGAATGGTGTCTCTGCCTGAGCAATTGCCTGCAGTGACCTGGGTTGCTTTTCGTGTCCTCGATTACCTGGGCACGAGTGCAGGCACAGTATTTTAAAAACATGCCTCTTTCCTTTAGGGTGGGAAATAATCAGATGTATGTCTTTTGCCTTCCAGATAGTAAAGCCATAGTTGATGGAAACTTGAAGTTGATCCTTGGCCTGATATGGACCCTTATCCTCCACTACTCCATTTCCATGCCAGTGTGGGAGGATGAAGGTGATGATGACGCAAAGAAGCAGACCCCTAAGCAGAGGCTGCTGGGCTGGATCCAGAACAAAATTCCTTACTTGCCGATCACGAACTTCAATCAAAACTGGCAGGATGGCAAAGCACTGGGGGCCCTGGTTGACAGCTGTGCTCCAGGTAAGTCCCTTGCGCTGATGGTTGGCGTTTTCCTTGCTCGCTGTCCTCGTGGCCGCTCCGCTGTTCCTGTGGGAGGTGGTGTTCACTGCTGGGCTGGAGACGGGAATGAGGATTTCAAGAAAACCTGAGTCCAAAGAGGCCAGCTGTGGGAAGCAGCAACTTGTAAACGACTTGGCCAAGAGAAATACTGGCCTAAAGCAGAATGTGTGAGTGCATTATTGGAGGCGCCGCGTCTGAGCTTTGTATTGGGTGCAAGGGACAAAGGCGCAAATGCTGGCTCCTAAATGCAAGAAAGGCTCGTTCCCACAGCAAGTGCCAACAACCTTTCAACTTCAGGGCGCAGCGGGAGGCTTCGTGTGTTCTCCTGCAGTAGGCTTGCAGAGGGAGCACAGAGCAGCCAGAAGCTGCACACTACCTGAATTTCAGCATGTAGCAAGCTGAGGCTGTGCTGCTCGGGGCGAGTAACGTGATGAAGTGTGAAAAAGGCAGTTTCCTCACCTTCTTGTAAAACAGCCTCGTTAGCGGGATTGCTGGTGTTCGTCTAATGCAATCTGGGGTGCTGTGGCAAGCAGTTGAAACTTGCTTTTCCAAATTCGCCGCAGGAGAGGCCGGCGAAACGTAAAGGATGGCTAGACGTATTCGTGCTGACTTTAGAGTGGTGTCTTGCACAGCTTAAATTTAAAGCCGTGCGGTTGTGTGGCTGACGGAAAAGCGGTACATCTTTAGTCGATAGGCAGGGTGGGTGGGAGTCTTTCTGAACTGGCTGTTACTGCCTGTGCCATAAGGGCCCCTGGAGATGCTGGTTGTTGTCTTAGAAACGTATCAGTGAGCAGAGCATCCCTGTCTTGTTTCGCTTACTTCTGCGAATCTTTGAATGTCTTTCTGTATAGCGGTGTAAAACGAGTGGCTGTGCAGTTCGTACTCGGTTTCTTCCGCCAGGGAAGCTCCTTTGCAGGTAACACCTAACAACTGACATGTGCTTGCAGGCCTGTGCCCTGACTGGGAGACCTGGGACCCGAAGAAGCCCGTTGACAACGCTCGGGAAGCCATGCAACAGGCGGACGACTGGCTGGGTGTGCCACAGGTAAGGCTGTGCCTGCGGGAAGCACAGCGACCCAAGCTTTGGATTCACGACTAGCTTCAACGTAGATTGAGGAAAGCAGGTGAAGTTGCTGGGGCGCTCCCAAAAGCTACAGTTTACTCGGGTGAAATTGCCCGAGAAAAGGCAAATGGTAATGAAACGCCCTGTTACGTTTCAGAGCTCTGGTTGTAAGATTTTGTGTAGGTGTCTCCGCTGAAGACTGCTGGTGTTGCAGCATCTCGGGTAGGGAGAGAAGTGCATGTGCCTGCTTTGTCAGCCCGCGGAGCGAGTTTGTCTTGCTGCATTGAATTCCACGGAAGAAAAGCGCACTGGCTTTGGAAATCACCTGCAAAGGTGACTTCCATGCAGGGAACAATGTATTTGCAAACAGGATTGTTTTCACGCTGGTGAAGTTGCGCCAAAGCGCCGAAGCTTCTGAAGCTGCCGGAGCAGCTTGTGTCGTGGGAGCAGGAGAAGAGACTGGTCACACGTTTCACTTTGCAAGCACCGCATTTCAGAGCTTTAGCACACAGGATTATGAACTACTAATTCTTTCAGTTGTGCCCGTGTTGCTTTTCCAGGGGAATATAGCTACCGTTGTCTTGCCTTGCTGCCGTTCAGTTTGTCACGGTCTCCCCTTATAACCAAGGCACAAAAAGCCCCCGCACCACATTTGGAACATAATGAGCTTCTTGATTTTTCTTGCCCTGAGATAATAAATGACGTTGTGTGTATCAAAGGGAAAATAACTGTAAGAAGTCACACGAGCATGCGGGAGTTTAGAAATCTAGGACTCTGTTACAGCTCTGTTTCTGTGTTGCCATGCGGTAACCAAGCACTGCTACAATATGCTTAATTGCGCTGTCTTTCAGGTTATTACCCCTGAAGAAATTATCCACCCTGATGTGGATGAGCACTCTGTAATGACTTACCTGTCCCAGTTCCCCAAAGCCAAGCTGAAACCAGGAGCTCCTTTAAAGCCCAAACTGAATCCAAAGAAAGCAAGGGCTTATGGCAGAGGTAAGGACTCGGCGAGCTTAAGCTGGGGAGAGCATTTAACTCTTCAGAAAGCTGGGTGGGGTTTCTTGCTTATGTTGAACTCCAGACCTACTGTAACTGACTTCAAAGTTTCACTTGTATGCTCTTGGTGTGGTGCCTGGTTTCAGAAATACGTGGATATAGTCCAAAAGGCACTCCTAGTTCTAACATGTAAATTCCCCAAAGTCTCGGAACCTGTTTTGCAAGCTGCCAGCCTTCCCTTCCACAGCTGGAAGAAGTAGCATGATACGGGGCTGAAACAACCTTGGCGTGAAATCGAAGCCAGCAGTATTGCTGCTGCCGGTGGGTGATCTCACGGTGAATGCTTCTTGTGATAAAGCACTCCTTCAAAAAGAGGAAAAACCGCTTTAGATCCCTGTATATCTCTGAGCAGCCTCTCCGCAGAGGCAGAGTCTCCCGTTTCCCAGGTGGCAGAGGTGTTATTAGGGTTGGCTAATTCTAAAGAAGATGTTTGAATTGATCGGTAGGCGTGAATACTTTGCACACGCGCAAAGGTGGGTTGGTAACCCTTCAAACACTAGTAACCCTTCAAACACTAAATAGTGCCAAGGTTTTGTTGTAGAGGCTGTGCTTGCTGATTGGAAGGACTTGTCCATAGATGTTTATGCCACTGGAGATCTACGTAGGCATTCGAATTGTTAACTTGCTTTTTAACGGATAATTCCTGTAACTTCTGAGGTGGTTCTATTCTAGATTGGAATACAGTCACAACTAAATGAATAACAGATTTTTACCTTTAATGTGCTTGGTGTGTAGCAAGGCGTCACTTACACATTAGACTTTGTTCTCATTTCCACCTTTTTAGATCTGGGGCCAGCTGTGGTCCTTCGAGATTTTTAGAATTTGTGGGTTTCAGAATTGGGTGCATAGGAGTATAATGGAAAGAAACAAAACTTTCCTTGTTTCTTTTTTTTTTTTTTTTTCCCCCAACCTGATTTTCCATTGAAACTTAAATAGTGGAATGAATGGACACGGACACTGTCTCTGCACTGACGAGCGGTCGTTGTAGTCAGAAGCGGGTTTAGCACTTACCCTCCTTGGGGTGTATGTCCTTCGTCGGTGTCTCCCACAGCAAACCACAGTACATAGACACGTTTGTCGGATCCCAAATACATGGACTACCTACACTCCACTTACTGTGGAAATGACTGGCCAGCCCGCCTCAGTCTATCAAGTCTGGCTTTACTCGCGTTCTTATTCTTTCAAAAACTGCAATTATTTTATTGGCTACTTTTGTGCATGGAGTGCTCTGGAGCCATAGTAATGGAGATCATAAGGTGTGAGCGGCTCTTCTTAAAAGATTGATGTTCTCCCAAAGTTGATTGCCAAAACAGAATCACTGAGTATAATTGACAATTCTGACTGCTAACGTGTGCCAGAACCGAAAGGTGACTCCAGCAGCAAGGGCCTCACTGCCGAACTGGGCAGGGTCTTTTGGACATAGGAATGACAGGTCTTCATGCTTCCAGAAAAAGGTGGTTGTCAGGTGTGAAGTTGGTCAGTCTTAGCTTTTTTTTTTTTATTATTGCTTTTCCATGTACTGCAGTAAGTTATTCCTAACCTCCTGCCGTGAGTCGTGGTTGCAGCGCATCACCACGGTTGTACTGGTGATTGCGCAGATCATCACTGGCGCACTAGGAGTTCTCATTCACCCAGCCAAGGCAGATCCCTGAGAAGAGAGTAAAATCTAGTAGATTAAGAGCAGGCTGAGAAAGTGCTGTGACTAATGCTGTCCTGGCTGAAGCTGTCATCAGGGGATAAGCAATCCTTCTCCTTGTGCTTGCAAGAAGGAGCGACACTTAACTCGAATACCATGTCCTAATGCTCGTGTGGTGGACCCAAGATACGCAGAGCGAATTTATAGCTGTTTAAACTAGATGATAATCTAGGGCTTAGTTTGAAAGAATGAATATGTCAATTGTTAACACCTTATCAGAATGCTCAGATTTCCTAGTAAAAACATGATCTTCCTTGCCTTGCTCTCAAGTTATTGTTTCTGAAGATAAACACGTTCAGGAATTCTGTTGTTCACAACCACTTCCTTTATAATCTATCAGACGTTGCACTTTCCACTAATTGTGCTATGGAGCAGTAGTGCCCACGGTTTTATGAATAAGCCGAGGTATAATTCCCTTGGAAGGAAGGGTATATGTGTTTGGGCTAGTCCGGAACCAGCAGCTTTGGGAAGTTCTTCCGCCCACTCAGTCTGACTCCACCAAGACAGGTGTCATGACCTGGGGCTAAGTATAGGGAGATGATGAAACCCTGCTGGTAAAAGCACGCTGTAGCAGGCCCTGTGCTGGAGAATAAGGAAACTCTGACTAAAAGTGAAATGAAAGTGACACTGAATTGCAGGATTTTCGTGGTTTAAAGAGACTCCTGCGTGCCATTTGTACAGCGTTCACTCTGGCAAAGTAAGTTGAGCAGCTTTCAAAATAATAAATCTGAGCAGTGCCTGTACAGCTGAGTTCTGAAAATGGAGTAAAATGAGTCAGTATAGGCAAGAACTGCCTTGCTTAAGTAAGTCTTTCACCTCTGGCTTTAGGGTAATGCCTTTACCAAAAGGCTTCCCAAAATTTCTCTCCTGCCTCCCGGTTGTCCTTCCTGCGGTGGAGCACCGTTGCAGCAGCATTTACCCATGTGAAGCAGAGCAGCTCCTAAAGAGCAACTCATGGACATACCCTGCTCGCTGTCAGCGTCGGCTGGGCGCTCACCATGGGGTGGCCCTCACGGTGTTGCTCTGTCAGACGGCGTAACTTGCTTTCACCTGAAACCAGATGCAGGTCAGGCTCCTGACTTGACTGGAGATCCTGTGATGAGCCGAGTGCCGATGATTCAGCCAACTATTAAAAATGGTTGTATTATAAAAGTAGGGTTTTTCACGAGCACGATGTTCTGGGCAGCTGGCGAAGAGGTGTTGTGCAGCAGATGGGGGTGGCTGGTGCTGGGGACTCATGTGGGAGGACGGGTTGGGCGGCTTGTGGGTAGTCTCTGCACTACCTTCTGGCTTTTGTAGCAAGAGCTAATGCCGCTCTGCCTCGCAGGGATTGAGCCTCATGGGAACATGGTGAAGCAGCCTGCCATCTTCACGGTAGACACCATCAGTGCTGGGCAGGGGGACCTGATGGTCTTCGTAGAGGATCCAGAAGGAAACAGAGAGGAGGTATGTATGTTAAATACTTCGTGTGGAAAAGTAAAGCTGGTCTGAACGCTGAAGATTTTGTAGTAACCTTCATCTTTCACAAGTGAGGTCTTAACAGATGAATTATCTAAAAGGAGGTTGCAAAAGAAAAAAAAAAAAAATCTATCAAAAGTGCAAGCCTCAGTCTTTTCCTCATAATTGCCTTACTGGATGAACTTGAAAAAATGTCACCATCGGCAACTAAGCAACACAACTCCAGTGTCCAGTAGTTGCGGTGCTTTAGGTTGACTGGCCAAGTACATTCTGACACGCTTTTAGATAACACACATCACTAAATCACTGTCTGCCCTTACTCATTCTGCAAGAATGGCTAAAGCAGCTATTTAGATGCCATGAATCATTTTGAGTTAAAATGCTGGTTTTAATGTTTATAGAAACTTCTCATCCAAAAGTGCTCCACTTGATCATGTTACAACATTCCAGAAAAATACAGCTGTACATTGGACTTAACGTCTCCTCGGTTTTGGCCTGCCTTAGTAGAGCAATTAACAGCAAGGGAGAGGGCTGGGGAGAAGGTAGCTTGTTTCGTCTCATGTGAGGACAAAATCAATGGGGTTTTTTCATATGAGAAGAGGAGGTAGCAAGTGTCCCTGCTCTCACAGAAGCATCTGTCTGATATGGATGACGCTGGACATAGTTTGCAGTATCAAGCACTATCCAGAAAAGTCTTATGGCTGGTATGCGTAAGCACAGCTCAGCGGTGGATGTGCTTTCTCTCCTAGGCGAAGATAACACCGTCCAGTGACAAAAACAAGACCTACTCAGTTCAGTATCTGCCGAGGGTTACTGGACCTCACAAGGTAGGTTGTGCGTCAGTAACCAGTTTTCTCTTGCTAAATGAGCTGCTGGGCTGGCTGTGAGCCCCTGGGGGCTGCCAGTTTACTGACGGTGTAATAGCCACTCTGGGCAGCCTGAGGAAAAGGTAACCTGATGTGGTGGCCTTGGTCCTCAGTCTGGGCTATCGGGCTGCCCCCTTCTCAAGGGGGAAGGGGGGGTGTGTGTTGGGAGAAAGTGTGTGGGTGTTTGGGTATGAAGTCCCACAGCTGGCTCTCCTCTCATGTGGGGACACTTCTTGCAGCTCATGAAGCCAGTTTTGTGGGTTGCCACAGAGGAAAGTACCAGGTTGTTGCTGTAAGGCGTTTCTTCGCTGATGATGTGGTCCACCATAGGGGTTTTACAGAGAAGGTTTCCCCACCCAGCTCTGTCCCTAGGCGCCTGCAGAAGCAGGTTTATGATGGGTGATCCCATTGCTTGGCACTTGCCTGAATGGATGGTCCTCCAGCCGGCCTGGAGAGATAAATGCAACTTCTGCTGCCACTTCATTGCTGGGTGGTGATATGCCGCTTATTGGCACATCCAGATTCAAGCATCTCCGCTGGTGGGGCTGGCCCTGTGATCAGTAGCGCTTTAAGGAGGTGGCCAGCAGTTACGCTGCATGGGCAGGATGAAGGTTGTGGGGTGGGTGGTGTCTCTCACCTCTGAGGCGTGGACTCTCTGTGCTAGGAACGCAGGGGCTTCACCCCTTGCTTGGCTCCGTGGTGGTGACACTGAGCTCTGCGTGGGTCGGAGCTGACGCTGTCTGTCTCTAGGTTTCGGTCCTGTTTGCCGGGCAGCACATCTCAAAGAGCCCGTTTGAAGTGAACGTTGACAAAGCCCAGGGAGATGCGAGCAAAGTAACAGCAAAGGGACCTGGACTGGAGGCGACAGGGAACATTGCCAACAAGCCTACCTACTTTGACCTCTACACAGCAGGTAAGCAGGACGAACGAGTGCCGAAATCCTGCAGCTTCCTCAAATGTGAGGAGAACCTAAGGCTTGGAGGAATAAACAAACTGAAAAGGGGACGAGGACTTGCAGCTCCATCAAGTTCAGAGGCGAAATAATAGCTCTGGAGGCTTCAGCTGTGTGTGAAACATGTGAACTATGGAGCTGGGCGGGGGCAGGAAGGTGCTAAGCATTTCCCAGCAATTTGCCATGAACTTGCTGAATGGCAGAGGGCGAGTTCCTGGGTGGTTTCTTCCCCCAACTCATTGTAAACAGGAATGTGAAATGCCCACCTCTGAAGGACGAACTGTGAGCAAACTGTAAACGCTTAACGTGTTCTGTATTTAGCTTTGCAGAAAGAATCTGCCACGGTGCTGCTTTGAGTTCATAGTTCAACGCCAAACTGGTTTCAACCTCTCTTGTACTTATTAGAGGGCTACTATCTTCATGAGGGCATCTCCATCACGTGGCTTGTTGCCTGCTATTAGGCCAATGCTGTAGCCTAGAGGAACGAGTCGATAAGATGCTACAAATGCTAATTCATTTAGAACAATGCGAAACTACTTAGGGCAGTTACTTGAAGTATTTAAGCACTGAAATATGCTGAGTAGCATATTTTAAATTGCCTTCTGCCTGAGGGTGCTTAGAAGTAAAATTAAATGTGGTTATAGCGAGGGGAAGTGTAATGCTCAGCTTCTAATTGGGAGAGGGAGCGGTCTGACTCATGTAAAGACATGTCTGGCCTCTGAAAGTGTCTGGAAAACTGTTTTTGTTGCACGATGAGTTGAATAAAATGTGAGAGGAGCAGGTGTCTGAACAGAAGTGGGGGTATGTATAGTCCGGCAGGGAAAGATCCTTGTCCAGACCAGCGTGCGCATTGTCTGAGCTCTTAATCTAAACCGCTTCAAAGCTTGAGAGGTGGAACAGACTGGTGAAGTTGTGGGCTAGTCCGTGACAGAGGTGCGGGGTGGCAGCAGTAGGGTAACCAGGCTCTGTGTGAGTGCAGTGCTATTATACTGTTGTGAAACGCTGTGAATGGAGCAGCAGAACCCTGCCGGTTTGATGGCTTCATGGAGATGCCCCCATCCCGTCTTGCCCCCCTCCCCACTGAAATGCCCTGGTGGCTGTCAGCGGAAGCTGAGCGTTTGGGCTGCGCCTGGGCATGGTGGCAGAGGAGGGGTGGCTGAGCCCACAGAGCTGGCTGTGATCCTAAAGGCAGCCCGTGTTGCTGTGGGGAAGCCAAGGCTCAGCTGGGCTTGTTTCCTTTGCAGGTGCCGGTGTGGGTGACGTGAACGTGGAAGTGGAGGATCCTCAGGGGAGAAGCCTTGCCGAAGTTGCAGTAGAGGATAAAGGCAACCAAGTCTACCGTTGCACCTACAAACCTGTTCAAGCTGGTCCTCACGTTGTCAAAGTGACGTTTGCTGGGGAGGCAATTCCCAAAACTCCTTGCACTGTTCTCGTCGGAGAGGGTATGCTTTTTAAAAATACACCTAAATGTAGAGGGCCACATTTTACCTTGGATGTGATCACAGAATATACTTGAATCTTGCCTTGCACCTTCTCTGTACCTTTCAACATCTTACGCCCGATGCAGTGGGTCACCTGGGTATTCACAGGGTAAACCAGTGCTCTCTAACAGTAATACGGCTTTTGTTGCTAGAGTTTCCTTTCTGCCTAGACCTCCGAATGTTAAGCTGCCCTTTGTATTTTTTTGAAGTGTTTTATGCAGCTGGGCAGCATCTTGCTGTTTTCCACCTTTGTTCCTCAGATGACTATATTTACTGGTTTCCTCCTTAACTGACACCTAACTTGCTTTCTGTTCCATCCTTACGTGCTCCTACGCTTTTAGATCTCTGCTCATCTCTCCTGAGCTACCCTCCATTTGTGGAATTTTGGACTTCACTGCTAATGGCTTCATAGTTGGTAAGAGGTGTGCAGGATGCTCCGTCATGTTTGCTTTTCGTAAGCTTCTAGCCTGCAGCTTGTCCCGGCCAAAGGGGTTTTTGGTTTTGTTGGGGTTGGGGAAGAAAGTTGCAAGCGAACTGGGTGCATGACGCAGGCAGTGAAACCGGCTTCACCACGAGCCGCCTGCCTCAGTTGGGTGAGGGCTCTGCGAGCCGTTCCCACTCCGCGTTGGGCACGCTCCTCTGTGCTCCCACCGCGTTTTCAGGGCGAGCAGATGGCACGTGATTTTGGCTTACGCTGTCCGGCGGAGTGACGTTGGCTGCTGCAGGCTAAAACTCGTAAGCTATCGAAACGAGTCAAAAAGCCTAACGAGCCGCTTGGCAGACTTGTGGTGCTGCTGTAAGCACGGCATATTTTGGGGAAATGCACGTTGGGTTTACACCGCTGGGAAGCTGTGGTTATTTGTAAGTCTCTTCAAACCCTTCAGGTCTCTGGAGTCGAAGACCCAGTGGTAGTGGGATTGTGTAACGAAAACTGTTCATAAGCGTGTGTTAGCTGATTTACGTAGCCACTCTGCTGGCCTGGAGAAGCACTTGGAGTCAAGGGGTCAAGCGTAAGCTTAAGCTCAGCCATATGTAACCTATTGCCCCTGCCCGTGGCTGCTTTGGTCTGCAGAGGGCTTGATGGCCTTGCTTCTGAAAGCGCTAACTGCGACGGGCAGGGGGTTTTGACATGACGTCTTTTAACGAAGCACGTGCAGAACTCGCTTTTGCGAATAGCAGTTATTCCAGTCACGTGCTTCTGAAGGAACAGCATTATTGTGCTCTTCACTGGGGCTCATCTGCACAGGGAAACTTCACCCCGTGCTGCAGCGTGCCTCTCAAAGGGAAAGGCGTCAACGAGATTGTGCCTAGTATGGTGAATATCTGTATGTGCCGGCCACGTACCAGTTCTGTATTGATAACTGGCATCAAATGGGAAATCAACAGGGCTTTGGGGTTCGCTTTACTTCTAAGAAATGGCCCTTGGAGGGGGTCAGTGTTGCCTGGCTGCATTGAACGCTATTGCCCGAAAGCCGTGGGACACAGGCGACGGCTGAGCAGACTCCCGAGTGTCTGCCTTAATGCTATAACCGTAAAACTTGCGCTGAAAGCTAAGCTGTGGTTGCCCTGAGTCAACATTGAACTACAGGTTGTTCCAGGCTGGCTAGGCTACGTGTATGTTGAGAATCAAAGACAGAATTGATGTCTGAAATTCCCTTGCAGCCTGCAACCCGAACGCGTGTCGTGCCACCGGTAGAGGTCTGCAGCCCAAGGGCGTCCGCATGAGGGAAACGGCTGACTTCAAGGTTGATACGAGAGCAGCGGGGAGCGGCGATCTTGGAGTGACTATAAAGGGACCAAGTAAGTGTTCGGGTGCATCTGTGCTGTTGGATACATTTTGGAGAACGGGGAGGAGGGGAAGACTGCAAAGGGAAGAGCAGTAAGGAGATGGTGGCCTGATGGAACTGGTGGGATTTGTATCCCCATAAAAAAAATCAGATTTCAGAAGAGTTTTCTGGTACTTTGTGTCTAGTGTGAAGGTTTCGATCTGCAGGGCTGGGTAAGATTATGCCTGGTTTTAGATCTCTCTGTTTCAATGCATATTGGTTAGCAAAATGGAGAAATTCCACACGTCTGCCTGCCGTGGCCTCCAAGCTTTATGGGTTTGCATTGCAACTTCATCTGATCCGTGGGAGCAAGTCACGCTCCAGGGTCTCTGGCAGGCTGGAAATCCTGCTCTCGTAAAGCTAGGAATGGCTGAGAGCAGCACTCCTGGGTGCTCGGGCGCATGAGCAGAGGAGGGAGAAGGTTGAGGGAACATGTAGGCTGACATGGAGACCTTCTGCCAGGATCCGTCCTCAGGTCCTTCGCTGTGTCCTGAGCTCTGGATGTGGCCCTCTGCCTGGACCGTGGTGGGCTGGGGCAATGGGAGCGGTGGTGGCCGCTGGCTCGCATGTGGGGCTCCTGGGGCTGCCAGCGGCGGCGGCTGCTGCTCTCGGGGAGCTGCCGTCCTTGAGCCCGTCACCTCCCCCCGGCTGGGACGGCATTAAAAGGTGCATTGTATTGCCTTCACCTCCTCCCCACGCACAGGGCTCTGACTGTGTGGCTTAATGCGGTTAGAGACGGGGTGGGGGAGCAACAGTCGTATCAATGTACATTTTAGTGTATTAAGCTTTTCTCCCTAAATTCTTCATCTGGAAGAAAATGAAAAGTAGGCATTCCCCGCATAGTTGTGGTTGCAAAGTCTGACAAATGTTAAGCTTTTTTGTTTTAACATATGACATGCATCATACTGCAGACTAAGAAAATAAAACACAAGGGAACCTATTAAGTCTGGTAACTTAAAATACTTTCTGCTGTATTTCTTCTGGAAGTGTTTGCTGTCTTTGTCCTAGAGGGCAACTAGAACTAACTTCCCTTATAACCTGACCTTTTTTTCTCTGGTGGAAGAAATTTATTCTTGCAAGCTAAAATAAATACTAGAAAACATGAACTTGTCTGAGTAATTGAAGGCAGGATGGAAGCTGTTAAGTTTAATGCTGAACTGATCTTTCAACAGAGGGCTTGGAGGAGCTGGTGAAACAAAAAGGCTTTATGGATGGTGTATATGCATTTGAATATTATCCAGCTACCCCAGGGAAGTACGTTGTCACGATTACATGGGGTGGGCACCACATCCCAAAAAGGTGAGTTAGAAGTAGCTATTTTGGAGTTTTTGTGCCCTTTCGTGGGTTGTGTAGTTGGTGGGCTTTTAAATCAACGCTCACCTTCAAAGAAACTCTGACAAAAGTTAACGGCAAGTGGTTGCTACAACAGTTTATCTACAGCCTGGTTTAGGGCTGCAGCGGCTTGTGTTGGGAAAGCTTTGACGAGTGATTCACATCAGTCTTGCTAAACTCAAAATGATGAATACAAAAAGTAATAAAACTTGGTGGATCACGCAGCTTGGACTTCGCTGTGAGTTTGGTTTTTTTTTTTTGTTTTTTTTTTTTTTTTGAAGGGATCTGTTCTTTTAATGTCCAGGGCTACAGCAAACAGTGCAAGCCAAATAGTTGACGCTCAGGATTTGTGGTGCAAGACGTAAACACGTGATGGTTTGGTTGACCTCTCTGCTAGAAAGACAGTCTGCTGGGCACTGTGCCACCGCATGATAGCTTCTATTAATTTGGGAAATCCAATGTAAAACCTCATTAAAATGCCCGGGGGGGGAGGGGGAACATGCTGTTTTTGTCCTCGTTTCTAATCCCGTGCTTTGCTTTTCCCTTGTAGCCCCTTTGAAGTTCAAGTGGGTCATGAAGCAGGTCCTCAGAAAGTGCGAGCCTGGGGGCCAGGGCTGCATGAGGGGATTGTGGGCAAATCGGCTGACTTCGTGGTAGAGTCCATTGGCACAGAAGTCGGCTCTCTTGGTATGTTACATTGCTTAGTTTGTCTGAAATATTTATGTATTACAACACTAGCGAGGCGCTCATGAGAAACAATAGCTTTCCCAGCAGGGAAAAAAACATGTAAGATATTTTGGTCTAAACACAAACTTACATCAGAGTATCAAAAGCAAGTCCTAGAGACGGGAACATGTATGACGGGTAGTGTTAATCTGTGGTTTTGCGAGATGAGATCCAGAAGGGAACGATGGATTATTTCCTATATTGCTGAAGAAGGGTGATAGAGAGCATCAGGCCTTGTTATGGCTAATAAAAAGCAGTCTGGGGAAGTGGTGTTAAATTAGCAGCCACCACAAACCTAACACGAGGAACCTACTTGTTCCTTTTTCAGGCTTTGCAATAGAAGGCCCTTCTCAGGCTAAAATTGAGTGTGATGACAAGAACGATGGCTCATGTGACGTGAAGTATTGGCCCAAAGAGCCCGGTGAATATGCTGTGCACATCATGTGCGATGATGAGGACATAAAAGACAGCCCTTACATGGCCTTCATCCGACCGGCTTCAGGAGACTTCAACCCTGATAAGGTGGTGTATAAAAGCTCGCCCATGGCAGAGCACGTCATTGGTATCCATAGCAGAGGCGTTTCCGAAGGCTTCTGGTGACAGACCTGACTCTTAATCTGTCTTTTCTTAAAGCGCTGAATTTGCCGTGCTCCAGCCAGATATTACTCAGCTTTTTCTAATAACACTGATGTGGTTTTGATTTAATGTAATGAAAACTTGCTGAATTAGTCCAAATTCTGAACTTTCACACTAGCCTCTACTTGCATCCCGTGCTTCATGGGTTTTGTGGGAGGGGGAAGGTCTTCAGAAATAAATCACTTAGTTTTACTTCTCTTTCTGAACTGCAAGCTAAGACTCTTGGGGTGGTTTTTTTAGGTGAAGGCTTACGGCCCGGGCTTGGAGAGGACTGGCTGTATAGTGAACAATCCTGCTGAGTTCACAGTTGAAACCAAGGACGCTGGGAAAGCACCTCTGAAGATGTATGCACAGGTAAAAAGCCAAAGGCAGCTCTGTGGAACTTCAGCAAAAGGTCTTTAATACTGTTGAGAAAAATGCCTTAAGTATTTCTGCTCGCTTACACACCACTTAATTCTGGGCATGTGTAATTTTCTGAGAGCTCTGTGCTTTGATCTGTGTAATGTAGTCAGGCAGCAAACCTCACTCAGGACAAGGTGACTTCTTCCTGGGATATGAAATACATGGCTTTTCTTACTCACTTGGAGTCTCCTCAGCAAAGCACGCTGTAATTTCCTGGAGTTGTCATTTGGAAGCACTCGAAGTGTCCCCGAGCTTGTTAAAATATGTGTTGTTAGGGTGGTGTTAGAAATGAGCAAGTGCTAGATGAGGAAGACTTACCGGAGTGCAATTTGCGTGTTTCTTCGGTATTTCTGAGATGCGGTTCTGGAAAACCCCCCACATTTTGGAACAGTCTTGGGCTATTCAAGCTAGACAGACATTTTTAAAGTACCTGAACTTTCTGCTTGTATTACTGCTTTTTAGGATGGAGAAGGAAACCCTATCGACATCCAGATAAAGAGCAAGCCTGATGGTGTGTTTGCCTGTTCCTATGTGCCGGTTAAACCAATCAAACATACAATTTCTGTTGTCTGGGGAGGAGCCAACGTGCCCAATAGCCCATTTAGGGTAAGTAGAGATGGATTATTACTAGTTCTAGCCAAGTAGGACGTTCGTGCTCACAACTACTCGTCATTACAACTATGATGATAAACCCCTTCTGTGAACTTCAAGGAGGTGTGCCCTTCTGCTCCCTTTTTTTAGGAATCTATCCACGTGCAAAAAGCTTTCTGCTTTTACAAGCTTAGACATCGGAGGTCTCCTGTCAGTCCAGCCGCAGCCTGGGGGAGTTGGGGCAACTAGTTCTTACCTTGGGACTGTTTTCCTGTAGCCTCTGTCCAAGCAATGGACTTGTGATTTGATCTCTCGACTGTGATTTGGAGCGTGAGAGAGATGTGTGATTCTGACCCTTGTGAATCCATGTAGGTCATTATAGGTCAAGGGAGTCATCCTCAGAAAGTGAAAGTATTTGGACCTGGCGTGGAGAGAACTGGCCTAAAAGCGAACGAGCCGACCCACTTCACTGTGGACTGCACGGATGCAGGAGAAGGTAAAGGCAGGCTGGGCTGCTGTTGTGGCATCAGAACCACAGGTCGTGCAAGGGCGGGGATTACGTCCTGTTTCATGCTGGTTTTCCTTGTTTCATGGAAAAACCTTGGGAAGCAGAACATTGCGATGAATTGTGATGAGATCTGTTACATCGATTAACAAGGTGACTTGAGCAACTACTGGAAACGGGAATGTGTTGGCTGTTTGGCTAGCAATGTCTGTACTGTCTTGTGGCAAAACCTCCGTTTGCCTTTCCTAGGTGATGTCAGTGTTGGAATTAAGTGTGATGCTCGTGTGGTCAGCGATGAGGAAGAAGACATAGATTTCGACATCATTCACAATGCTAATGATACGTTCACAGTGAAATACTCACCACCTGCTGCCGGGCGCTACACTATTAAAGTGCTTTTCGCAGGAGAGGTTTGTAATCTTCATTCTGCAGCCTGATGTTTCTAGGGTCTGTTTATCTGCTCTGTGATCACCCAGCGGGTACCGCTCCACAGCTGGCTGTGCTGGCTTACAGCTGCCTCCTTCCACTTCAGCTCATGTGCACCTTGTCTGACCACTGTTTTTAAAAACACTTTTGTAGTACTCGAAGGTACGGAAATGAGAGGGGTTGGCTGGAGACAATGAAGTTCAGGCATGTTCAGAAGAAGGACATGGACCTGCTGGAGCGGGGCCAGAGGAGGCCACGAGGATGCTCCGAGGGCTGGAGCCCCTCTGCTGGGAGGACAGGCTGGGAGAGCTGGGGGTGTTCAGCCTGGACGAGAGAAGGCTCCGGGGAGACCTTAGAGCCCCTTCCAGTCCCTGAAGGGGCTCCAGGAAGGATGGGGAGGGGCTGTTTGCCAGGGCATGTAGCGACAGGACAAGGGGCAATGGTTTAAACTAGAGCAGGGCGGGTTTAGATCAGACATTAGGGAGAAGTTCTTTCCACTGAGGGTGGTGAGACGCTGGCCCAGGTTGCCCAGAGAGGTGGTGGAGGCCCCATCGCTGCAGACATTCCAGGCCAGGCTGGATGAGGCTCCGAGCGACCTGATCCCGTCGAAGATGTCCCTGCTCGCTGCAGGGGGGGTGGGACTAGATGGCCTTTAGAGCTCCCGTCCCACCCGACGCATTCTGTGGTTCTATGTAGTGTGTTGAGGTGGCATAATGAGTGTGGTCCCAGTGATGGGGCAAAGCTGCTTTCTAAAGGATAGAAAACCGAAGTGACTCCCCAAGGGACCAGGGGAAAACAAATAGGTTTTCCTTAAAAAAAAAAAAAAAGGCAGGGGGGGCGGGAAGAGAGGCCTGTGCAAACTGCCCGGCTGTTAACTTTGCCCTAGACTTTGAATGATAGTACTCGGTAGGGAAGAGCGGAGCGTTTAAGTGAGGTGAAGTTTTACTCAAGATGGTGCTGGAGTTAAAGCAGGAGTATTTTAAAATTATTATCTGTCTAGTTTTAACCATGTCACTCTTTGGTAGCCGTGTTTAGAGCTGTGTTTCTGTTGCAGGAAATCCCCGCCAGCCCGTTCAGGGTTAAAGTGGACCCCTCGCACGATGCCAGCAAAGTGAAAGCTGAAGGACCTGGGCTGAACAAAACTGGTGAGACCTGGGTTGAGGCGGTGTGGCCAGTGCTGGACCGCGAGGGGCTGTTGGGGGTTAGCCACCGCCTGGCTGAGCATTGCTGGGATGCAGCGCTGGATACAGCGGGGCGCGGTGCCAGGCGACTGGAAACGACTCCGTTCCCTTGGCATTTTGCTTGACTGGGCTTTGTAGGTACCCAGTGCTTCTTGGGAAGAGTTTCTCTGTGTGAGCTCTGCATAAATTAGAATTCACTTTTTTTCTTCAGGGGTGGAAAATGGCAAGCCGACGCACTTCACTGTGTTCACCAAAGGAGCTGGAAAAGCGCCGCTGGATGTGCAGTTCAGCAGCCCGGTGCCAGGAGAGGCGGTGGCAGATCTGGATATTATTGACAACTATGACTATTCCCACACTGTTCGGTACACTCCGATACAGCAGGTAGGTCTGAATCCTGTAGGAATACAAGAGTGAATGGCTCCTGATGCCGTAGTGCTGTGACCTCCCTCCCTGCTACCTGTGCAGAGAGGAACGAGCAGATAAACTTGTCTGTGATCCAGCAGGACAATTGGGATTGGAAAGCAGTAATGTGTGTTTTTTGGTGTAGTTACTGATAGCTTGTCACTGTTTTCTTTTCTTGGAACAAGTGAGATATGGAAGCAGTAGCGCACAGCTCATGTTGTCATTCCACACTTTATCAGTGGAAGAGGAAAGGTGGTGAACCTTCCCGGGATCCCAAACGGAGCTGGCGCCTGCTCCGGCTGCTCTGGGCCGCTGTAGTCCGGCAAAGCCCAGGGCCGTGCGCTGCCGCCTCTCGGCAAGCTGCTGTTGTCGAAGGAGCTGTAGTGCGAACCCGAGCAGGGCCAAAACCCACAGCGTTTGGGTGATGGGGCAGCAGCTCCCAGGTAGGAAAGTGAAGGAGTCGGTGCTGAGGAAGGGAGCTGGGCTGCAGGTTAAGTGCGTCAAAGTATTTGTCTGCATTTGAGGGTTTGCCCTTGGGTTGGAAAAAAAAATTCAATCGAGCTCATTTTGGTTCACAGGCAGATGCTTCCTGGCAACACCATTAAAGAGCTGAAAGTGGAAGCTGCTAATTTCTAGGAGTGTTTTTTGTTATGCTCTGCTTGCGCGTTTGTGAAGGGCCATTACACGCCAGAACGCAGGCATCTCATGTATTTCTGCAGGCGTAGGTGCTGAGATTAAAGTGTTTTGCTGCCCTTGTCCTGCTGAACAAACACACGCAGGAGCTCCTCAGTCCAGCTTCCTTGAATGTAGCTGTGTTAAAGTGGACTGATACGGAGGACTGCAGCATTGTTTGTCTGATAATGCTGGATTAGCATTCTTGGAAGCACCCTAGAGGTAGCGTTTGTTTTTGGATAAAGCAGTTGCATGATCTCAGGATGTGGCTGGTGTGCCTGTTTGCAGAAGCTTTTGCTTGTTCAGTCAGGGTTGGTATGCAGAAGGGAGCAAAGTCGTCTGAGCCCTGTGCGTGTGTGTGTGAGCAGTACCAGATTGCTATGTTTCACCCAAAAAGCAGTGGTGAAACAAGCCAGGACGCCCAAACCAGCTCCCCCAGATGGGAGACCCAGGTGGGAAAAATACCTTGGGTCACGGAGGAGCTGTGGACTCACAGGAGATGCTCGCAGATAGCGGTGGCAGGAAAGCAATGGTTAACGAGAGATGACAGCAGACTGCGCAGTAATTAGAGTAGCCTTGTTGTCCCTCCAGGCTGCGAGGAGGTGGGTCGTTCCTGGACCTTGCCTTTCTCGGCTTCATAGGCGGTAGCTTACGAATGAGACTCTGGACCCTCCAGAGCGGGGGACGGACGGACTAGGTAGTTAAATTCCTCAGGGGCCGCGTCAGCAGCAGGGGAGCCTTGGTTTAACGCTGTTTACTCAGCCTTATCTATCTCGCTTGTGGTGTTGCTACAGCTACCCGTGTGTGTGTTTTCTAAAAACAACCAAGAATAATCATGGAAGCTATTCACTAGCTTGTGTGAAACATCCATGATTATTTCACTTGGGAGCTGAACCGGCCAAGAGCGAAAAGTAAGCAAACAGTGAATATAGCTAAAATATGGACTGTGGTAGGAGAGAATAAAAGGAGCACACATCGTGGGCTGGAGCTTGCCATGGCTGCGCGGTATTCCAGCCAAAATACACAAAAGCATTAATCTTTCTGACTTGTATGGCTTAAAACCCCTGATATTTCAAATGCTGTAATAATATGGCCTCTTCGCAGGCTTGGCTTTGGCCCGGCCTCTCCGTGCGGTGGGAGGGGATACCTGGTCTGCAGCACTGGGACGTTCATTCGGCTGTCGGGTCCGAGCGCCGGGAAGGTGGGAGCCAGCCTGAGATCTGGAGGTTTTGCCAGGCAGCTTGAATGTAGTCTAATTAAATGTTGGAAAGAACTGTCTCTTTCTCTCTTCCTGTGTTAAATAAAAACCATTTAACGCTTTGAAGGGCTGCAGCGGGATGAGAGCTTGAAAGTCCGTAAACCAGTAAGTCTGGCTGTGGTCAGCTGAAATGGATTAGGTGAAGAGGTTGATGTACTGCTCGGATGTTAGTGCATCTGTGTGACGTGAGGAACTGAGCTAACTTGTCAATTCTCCAACTAGGGTCCAATGAAGGTTTTGGTAACTTACGGTGGCGATCCTATCCCTAAAAGCCCTTTCACGGTGGGCGTTGCTGCTCCGCTAGACCTGAGCAAAGTTAAAGTCAATGGACTCGAAAACAGTAAGTACCTCTGGGCTGGAAGCCCCATCGCCTGCCTCTGGCGTGTCTCCTGAAGCTGTGATAGCTGACGCGTTCTGCTGGCACAGAAGTGGGCAAAACAAACTTCTTTTTTAACTTGCTACAGCTGGGGATCAACCAGCTCCAACCTTATAGCTTGGCCGCTCTGACTTAACTGATGCTCTTGAGGACTGCATTTTGATTTTTTTTTTTTTNACATAGCAACGTGGACAAAGTTTGTGTTGGGGTTTGGTCCCTTGTGGTGAACAGAGCTGGACTCTTCACCAGGCTGGGAACCTGCTGATGAAATCTGGTTTCCCTGGGGCTGGATGGCTGTTCGGTCCAATACATGTAACTGCAGTGCGGAACGTCATTCATACAGTCTCTAAAAGCAGAAGAACTTAGGGCTGTGAAGTGTTGTTGCGTTCCTGAAAGGAGCCTCCGGTGTTGTCAGGCCATGTCCTCCAGGCTTGTTTAGCACTGTAGCTTTGTAGTTCCAGTTAACCAAAGCACTTTTTTTTTCTATTATTACTATTTTTTTTACTTGGTTTGGCAGGTTTTTTTTTGCATGTGGAGGGATGTAGACTGAGCAGGGCTCTGCCAGTGCTTGCTCCCTCGGTGGTACGTGCATGAGAGGTTTCTTGGAGCACTGTCTGACGTTGTGTACTTAACGTAGTAATGCGGGTTTTGTCTTTTTCAGGAGTGGAAGTAGGGAAGGACCAGGAGTTTGTAATTGACACCAAAGGAGCAGGTGGGCAAGGTAAACTGGATGTTAATATTTCCAGTCCTATGAGGAAAGCTGTGCCGTGTCTGGTGGAACCGGTTCTGGGTAAGGAGTGCAGCACTGCAAAATACATCCCAAGGGAAGAAGGACTGTACGTGGTGGATGTGAGTTACGATGGCAACCCAATCCCAGGGAGCCCCTACACTGTGGAGGCCACGCTACCTCCAGACCCCTCCAAGGTGAGTGAACGGTTTAGGGCTGTAACAGCAACTGATACCTGAAAACTGAACTGTGGGCTGTTGGATGAGACTTGGCTTGATTTTGGCCAAACCAGACCCAGGAGCATCCTTACGCAGGGCGCCGAGTTGTTCCTTTGGCAGGCTCTGTGACTCGTGCAAGTCATTCCTGTAACACTGTATTTGAAAAACCATTGAACAAATTAAGAATACTGCAAGCATCCTGCATAGTGTGGGAAATACAAGCATTGCTCCTAATTTAGTAGAAGTTGGCCTCATGAGCATCTCACCTGTATTAACTGAGATGCTTCTTTCTAAGGAAATGGATTTCAAGAAAAAGCGTGTGTACAGCCATCAAACATTTTAACGTTTCTGTCTTTTGTATCCCGTGGCTATAGAAAAACAGCTATGGTGAGAGTATGAGTATCCTTGCCTAGAAACCTTTGGAGAAGAGATACCAACTTCACAGTAAAACTGGGAGGAGGGGCAAAGGACACGTTGCTTTCTGTGTATTTTGAAGAGCTTGTTAATCGAATCCCACATACCGACAAGTCTGACTGGGCAGTCTGTGCTGGCAGTAACACGAAAAAAATGAGTTTAGCTCAACTGCGTTTTCTCTTCTAGGTAAAAGCTCACGGTCCAGGTCTTCGAGGGGGCCTCGTTGGAAAACCAGCCCAATTCACGATAGATACCAAAGGGGCAGGAACTGGAGGTTTGGGTTTGACGGTAGAAGGCCCCTGTGAAGCTAAAATTGAATGCTCGGACAACGGCGATGGAACCTGCTCCGTCTCCTACCTGCCTACGAAGCCTGGAGAGTATTTCGTAAACATCCTCTTTGAAGAAGTTCACATTCCTGGTTCGCCGTTTAAGGCAGACATAGAAATGCCATTTGATGTCTCTAAAGTTGTTGCTACGGGCTCGGGTCTGGAACGTGGTAAAGTAGGTGAGGCAGGGCTGCTGAACGTCGACTGCACGGAAGCGGGTCCCGGGGAGCTGCGGGTGGACATGGTGTCGGATACCGGTTCCAAAGCTGAGGTCCAGATCGATGATAACAAAGATGGGACCTACGTTGTAACGTACGTGCCGCTCTCGGCTGGCATGTACACGATCAAGATGAGATACGGAGGCGAGCAAGTGCCTAAATTCCCAGCCCGGGTCAAAGTGGAGCCAGCTGTGGACACAAGCAGAGTTAAAGTGTTTGGGCCGGGAGTGGAAGGGAAAGGTGAGAATAACCGTTGTTATCAGAATTCATAGGACTTGTGGTCCTTCACCCTGCACAGAGTACTCTGAGCACTGAAAGTTGTAATAGCCTTGCGTGTTCCCACGCTGACCCTCGGACGGGGGTGTTTTCATTATGTTCCCAAATGAATTGTTTATCGTGCTGCTTCACAAAATATTTTGTCATCGGAAATACATGTGGTTCTTGAAGTGACTCTTGAAAATGTATCCTGCAGATGTCTTCCGAGAAGCGACAACCGAGTTCACTGTGGATGCTCGACCTCTAACGAAGGCTGGTGGTGACCACATCAGGACGCAGATCACGAGCCCGTCTGGCTCCCCCACGGACTGTCTCATCCAAGACAATGCCGACGGAACGTATTCAGTAGAGTACACGCCGTTTGAAAAGGGTAACCTCTGGGATTTTGTTTGTTGGTTTCTTTCACTTGAGGGGGGAAAACCAAGAGCAGGCAGCTCTTCTGACACTTCCATTTGGCAAACTGCTGAGGTCTGCCAGTAACTTGTTGGCATCTTAGCAAGACCTTTGCCAGTAGAGGAGCTAATTCTGCAGGAAGCGGCTCTATTTTAACTTGAAGAACTGACTTCTCCAGTAACTTGGCTTCAGAAGAACAGCGTGTAGATGGCAGCTCGGTTATGAAACACCAGTGAAGTCTTGTGAAATGCAGGATGAAGCTCTTGCCCGTATACTGACATTTAAGTCTGTAACATCTTGTAGAAGTGATGTTAAGTGATGAGAATGCTTAAGGAATTTGGGACCTGTTTTCCTCCTCTTAACAGGTCCGCACACAGTCAGTGTGACATACGATGATGTACCTGTGCCAAACAGTCCCTTCAGAGTGAACGTGACAGAGGGCTGCCATCCATCACGTGTGAAGGCACAAGGACCGGGACTCAAAGAAGCTTTCACCAATCAGCCAAACGCCTTTTCAGTTGTCACCAGGTAGCTGGGCCTACTTGATCCTTAAGGGATATCGGAGGGAGGGAGGAATGTAGTGGGCTGTGTGATGCAGGATGCTAAACCCAATACAAATGTTTATGAAAAGGCCAAGCTGTGTCCTTCTGATTACTGTGTGTGCTACCTCATCGCATGCTGAGCATTCCGCTCTGCGGAGACAAGGGGTTGATAGTGGTTGAGGATAAAATTCTAGGAAAATGCCAGTGAGGTTATACTTGAACGGTTTTGCATGCCAGAGCATGCCGAAGGCTGGACATCAGAAGTCAAGGTTACTGCACTTCCAATAAGGGTAAAAATGCAGCCAGAGCACGCGAAGCTGCTGTTAGAAGCAGGGAATTCTGACAAAGTGCATTTCTGTCTTGCAGAGGGGCAGGAATTGGTGGCCTTGGAATAACGGTTGAAGGGCCTTCAGAGTCTAAAATTAGCTGTAAAGATAACAAGGATGGGAGCTGCAGCGCCGAGTATGTTCCTTATGTTCCAGGAGACTACGATGTTAACATCACGTATGGGGGAGAGCATATTCCTGGTAAGAGTTCTTGCTCGGTGGCTTTCAGAAGAGGGAAGGCGTTGGGCTGAGGCTCGGTGCCTTGGCTGCGTCTCACTCGTGCTGGGGGATGTTGAGGTTTTGACGTTCTGCTTTTCCTGGGAATCCAGGCAGAAACAGCGGGTGGCGTTTGTTCCTCGCGCCCGGCAGGGAAGCGTGGAGCGCTTTGTGCGGTGGTGCGGTAGTTTTTGAGGAAGGGCTGCAGTCCCTTCTCGTTTCGGAAACGGCCTCTGTGGGGATGTGGAGGAGCCTCGTCGAGACCATAGCACCCGCAGGGGGGGAACAACAGAGCGGGTACAGGTGGGTGGGACAGGGAAAGGGACACCAGCCCTTGGCAAATAACTGGTATTATGCCCAAATGACGCGTAATACATGAGGTCAAGAAAATAGCCTTTTGGTATGTGGATGCCTTCAAGACTGTGTTCTGCAGTAAGGTGGTCTAATGGGAGAGCTTGTCGTGGGGATTACATTAAACACTGCAAGTTTTGGTCGCTGCAGAAAGCATAGTAACTGGTCCCTAAACCAGGTGTTTAGCTGTGTGTGCGTTTGCACCGGATGTTAAGCTGATGTGAAGTAGGTTTAAGGAATCTTCCAGGTACATCTGGCATCCCGCAGTTCATGATTAAAAGAAAGACATTTTGCTCGATACCAAGAATTAAATGCTTCTAAATGCCAGACGCATTTTGCTGCCCTGTTCGAGTTCTTCCATGCTGTCGTACAGCGTACATCTGGGTATTCCTTCCTAGACATTGTGAGCCAGCCGATTCTTTCCTGTTGGTCCCGTTTTATTTGTCAACATACTGAACTTGGTAAAATATGAAGGAAACAAGTGTCTGCGCGTCACTTCGTTTGCCCTTCAGGTTTCTTTCCTGCATTGTTTTCTGAGGTGTGAGAAGCAGATGGATCACAACTGAGTTGTTGGGCAGACAGTGGAAATGTAGAAGCACCATCATTACACTTCTGGCTTTTGCAGAAGCAGAGAAGGCGGGTGGAGGCTGTGGGGTTGTCATTCCTGCCTGAGGTTGAGGGGTAGTAATAAGAAAGCCCAAAGAAAAGTAGGGGAAAAAGACCTTTGGTTTCCTGTAACTCTGTGGTGTCTAACACTTCCTGTGGTAACTTCCAGGCAGTCCTTTCAAGGTTCCTGTGAAGGATGTTGTGGATCCCAGCAAGGTGAAGATAGTAGGACCAGGTCTGGGAACAGCTGTTCGAGCCAAAATCCCACAGTCCTTCACTGTAGACACCAGCAAGGCAGGAGTAGCACCCCTCGAGGTGGTGGTGGCAGGACCCAGAGGTAAGAACCGAAGTACTCCATCCAGCTGTGCCCCCATCGCTGTGTTTGGGTGGGTAACACCGTCCTGGCCCTGTCTGCAAAGGTGGTGATACTACTTGAATGAGCATTTCCCTCTGTTCCTGTTCATCCGGTGCATGCACCATGACAACTGACCCGTGTGTCATGGTGTAAAAGAAGGAGAACTGTGTCCTAGGTAGTGCTGCTTTGGGCAGTGTCTTTGATGGCTTTATCCTAATCTGTAGAGCTGGGAGAAGTGACGTGAGTAACCATCGCTGGTGAACAATTGGGGCTTAGATCTAGGCATCAAAAAATAAATCCAAAGTCTCACGTGTGAATGGTGACTTGGCAAACCCGTGTCACTGGGTTGCAGGAGACTCTGAAACATGGTGGAGCCCCTCAGTGGTCCCCAGAGAGCAGCAAGGCCCTCGAGCGATAGCGTTAATGATGTTTGCATTAACCTGGGAAGCTGTGTCTCGGTGGCACAGTGTCTCAGCAGCGAGTACCTTTTGGCTGCACGTCTCACCTTGCCGGGAGGGTGAGAGCTGCTTCCCCACTCGAGTGTCAGCTCACGCTGGTGCGGGTGCCCCTCAGGTAACCCTTCTTTAATTGTAGTGGATGAGACGGATTCCCAGGGATGGCGCTCCCCATTGAAAGCGATTTCGGATTTCTTTAAAGGTGATCCAAAGGGTGACACTGAGACAGGTTTGAACTCTAACTAACTACTGGCAATTTTGGCTCTCGGAAATCCAACTGCCAGCAGCAAGAATCATCTGGAGGAGGGAATGGGAACCAACGGTGTTGGTTTTAGGCTTTGCATGGCAACTATACATTTCTTTGGTGCTTGCTTTCCTGCAAATCCTTCCTGTGTTTTAAAGCTAACTTGTAATTGTAGACTGCTTGGTGCGTTGATCTGAACCAATATGCCACGTAATCTGCTGTAGATTTAGCTTAATGCAAATCGAAATAATTGATCCTGCTTTCTTTGGACTTTGGCAGCTCCTGCCCAGGCAGCGAGCCTGCCTTTCCAAATAGCTAATTGTGAAAGACTCGGCTGGTGAATGCTACACGCCAACTGGCTCTAGGGCTCAGTTCTGTGCAGTGAATCCCAGTACCAGTATGTAATCTTGTAAATGACAGTTCAGGCAATTATAACCATTACTCATTTTCTTTCTCGAAAGGTCTTCAGTGTATTTTGAGCCATTGCTCTTGAACTGGACTGTACAGAAAGGCAGATTTTTCTCCAGTATTTTCACGCTAGCTTTTGTTTACAGCGAGAAGATGGGAGGTCGGAGAGCGGTGGATAATAAATCTATCTCGGGTCAATGGCTCATGAATACAAAATAAGGGAAACTGATTGCTAATCCATGCCCATTGCTTTCATTAAAAAATAAGATAAAAAAATTGAAATTTAGCATGCTGCAAACGGTAAATGAGCAGTGCATCTTGGAGCTTTGTGCAGCAAATGGCTGGTGAGGAACTGAGTTTTAATAGCACAGCTGAGGAAATTGTCTATTGCTTTTTTAGGAGTTGTGGAGCCCGTTAATGTAGTAGACAACGGAGATGGCACCCACACGGTGGTGTACACCCCTACGCAGGAGGGACCCTATATGATCTCTGTGAAATATGCTGATGAAGAAATTCCTCGCAGGTAAGGTGATGAAGATAAACTTAGATGAACTGAAGATTTAATGACCTGATCGCACGACTGCAGGGTTCAGCGGTGGTTTGAGCCTGCTGCGCCGACAGCAGAGACACCGTAGGGGAGGTGCCTCCACACCTCAGCGTGTCCTGCAGTAACTATCAGCCACTGACTTATGAGGAGGGGTGGCAATAATGGGTTTCTCTTTAAGTCCCTTCAAGGTGAAGGTGCTTCCTACGTATGATGCCAGTAAAGTGACAGCGAGCGGACCAGGTCTCAGTTCCTACGGCATACCAGCCAGCCTGCCTGTGGAGTTCGCTGTGGATGCCAAGGATGCCGGGCAGGGACTTCTGGCTGTACAGATCACTGTAAGTAACTGCAAAACCAAGCAGGAGTGGAAACACGTTGTTCTAGGTGGGCACAGGTGGCTCTTGTTGGAATTGTCCACAGCTGTGCCATACCCAGTGTCCTGGAGGCTGGGCCGCTGGCTGGACCTTAAGCTCTGGCACCGGAAAGTCTTGCACTCTGCATTTGTGAACTCTTGAGGTTGCTTTTATGAGACTTCTGTTTTAAAGTCATCACCCATGCTATATTTGGCCCTTGTTTAACCTTGCACTCTGTGAATGCACAAAATGAGATAAATAGTTTCTTGTAAGATTATGAAAATGCTGGAATTTGAAACGGAGACAGCCTTCTCGCAGTGTAGTTCAGCAAGGCCGTAAGATACCATCCACACTGATCCTTACATGATAAATTAAGAAGCAAGTCTCCCTCAAGGTTGCCAGAAGTCATGAGCTGCTTGAGGAGATACTACAGGAATGTTTTTATTTGAGTTTGTTATTGGTCTTCCTGAAATTTCTGGTGCCTGGACTCTGTGGCCTCAGCAAAAAGGTCTCTGGTTAGTGGACCGTAAAGCAGGTTTCTCAGTTCTGGCATGCCTAGGTCATGGCATGGCCGGTTGTACCTGCCCTTCTGCGTTCTTGCTCCTGTGCTGTCCCGATGTCTGCTGAGGTGCGCCAAAGCAGTTGCCTTTATTCTGGCATGCAAGTGCGCTCTCAAAGGATCCAAAGGGCTTATCAGAGCTCCCAGCCTGGCTGTGCCTTTGAAGATGATATTCCACAAGTCCTGCATGGTGGGAGTGCATGGGTGATCCTCCTCACGGCATTTGGTTGCTTCCCGTTCTAAGCTGTTGAATGTCAAGCGTTTCACAAGCCTTCCTGAAAGAAGTAAGCTCTTTCGCGCTGTACCTAGAATCTCAAGTCCTTTGCAGCTTATCCTGTACCCCAGGCAGTGTTAACTCATGAGATACAGAGTGGGGTCAACACGCGGCTCCCTGTAAGCAGGCCTGGAAGACTTTCTGAAATACTTCAGGCTTTGCAGCCCACGAAGGCTGGGAGTCGCTCTGTCGGGAACATCATGCACTGGTCTTGGTTGTAGGTAGGACAGCTGGATGCTGAAGCTCGGATCTGTATTGCTTATGCATCTCCTTAATTCCTGTATTCAGTGTAGAAATGGTAGTTGAAGTGACCACGTAGACCTGCTTTTAACCATAGACCTTGCAGGAGGGCTGACAGCAGCCTCCGGTAATGCTTCCCCCGGCCGCGGACCTTTCGGGGAGCAGCTGCCCAAAGCTGCCCAGTGCTTCGTCAGGACAGAGCTGCGCAGTCTGGCTCCCGATAAGTGCCTCAGGGACCCGGGAAGTGTTCTTCATTTCCAGCAGCGATATAACGATGCATGAAGCCTGAAACTTCATACGATTAATATAAAGTTCGTTAAAATGGCTTGCTGCGTCTTATAAATGTTCTCACGTCAAACAAAGGGTAGTTAACGATAGCACTGGTTCACTGGTTGTTTTACAGTGGTCTGATACCTTTTTGCTAAGTCTGTTCCTGGTAGTAGTCCCTGAGGGAGATATATTTAATCCTCCAAAAGCTGCAGTTCTGTATCTGTTTGAGACTATCTGAATACGGTTGTGAACAGATTTGCTGCCCTGCTAAAGGAATTCGTAACTATCTTCATAGCGCCTAAATCTTCTGTTTTGCGTTCCTCAGGACCAAGAGGGCAAACCCAAGAGAGTGGACGTTCACGACAACAAGGATGGCACTTACACAGTCACCTATGTCCCCGACAAAACGGGCCGCTACACGATTGGCGTGAAGTACGGCGGAGATGATATCCCGTCCTCTCCCTATCGGATCCGGGCGTCTCCAGCTGGGGATGCCAGCAAGTGCTTGGCCACTGGTGAGTGTTGGCTCCTCTCTCTTGCTGCTGTTTGTCCCTGGTGCAAAGCTGCCTTCTGAGCATGGTACAGCTGATGTAGCGGGTGTAGAAGATGTTGGAGACTTGTGTAAACTGGCTGCCTGTACAAGAGGGGTTTTCTTAAAGATAAAGCAGCATCCACCCTGCGGGTGAGCAGGAATCTCTTGCAATCTCAAGCAAAACCTTTCAAATTGTCTGGGTTGTTATAAACAGCCAGATGCAACCAAAGTCTGATGCTTATTTTGGCCTGGATAAATCCTGCTGGGAATTGCAGTGAGGTTGATTTAAAAATAGCGCGCCTGCGCACGTTCAGTGCATCCTGCTCCTTGCGCTGCGGGTGTTGCAAGAAGCTTTTTGTTCTGAGCAAGAACAGAATTAATTGTGAGGATGTAAATAGCTGGCCACGTGCTTTTCTGCATTAGCAAAGCCTGTTCAGGCTGGGTGTTATTAGTGGAGGTTCCTGCTGCTTTTCTGTCTGGTCAAGGTTGGCTGTGGTCTGAACAGACTTTTGGAAGGCGTGGGTAGAAGGAGAGAACCTAAAGATGAGAAGTTACTACAACTCAAAAAAAATCATTGCCTTGGTGTAGGGGAGGGACTCCAGATCTGTTGCTGTAGGAGCCCACTTATAGTTTCGACCCTTACCCGTTCTCAGGGTGGTGGTCATCAGGCAGCTTTGGGCTGGCCACTGGGGCACGTTGCCACCTCCCAGCCAGCTGGAGGCTGTGGCAGAGAGCAGAAGTGACAGGAACTAGTTACAAGAGCACCGCTGAACGTTTAAAATAAATAAACGTTTTAAGAGAGAGGGTTGGGGGTGTTCAGCCTGGAGAAGAGAAGGCTCCGGGGAGACCTTAGAGCCCCTTCCAGTCCCTGAAGGGGCTCCAGGAGAGATGGAGAGGGGCTGTTTGCCAGGGCATGTAGCGACAGGACGAGGGGCAATGGTTTAAACTAGAGCAGGGCAGGGTTAGATCAGACATTAGGGAGAAGTTCTTTCCACTGAGGGTGGTGAGACGCTGGCCCAGGTTGCCCAGAGAGGTGGTGGAGGCCCCATCGCTGGAGACATTCCAGGCCAGGCTGGATGAGGCTCGGAGTGACCTGATCCCGTCGAAGATGTCCCTGCTCGCTGCAGGGGGGTGGGACTAGATGGCCTTTAGAGCTCCCGTCCCACCCGACGCGTTCTGTGGTTCTACATTAGGCAAGCCCAAATTGAACAGGGAAGCTTCGTCTGTGGTTGTAGGCCTGGGAGAGTGCCTGGGCACTGTGCGGACCTGCCTCCTGCAGTCAGAGCGTACCCGGTGCCCGGCCGGCAGCTGGATGCCTCCAAGCCTGCTTAAACACAAATACCGTCCTGGCACAATGGAAACACGGAGCGGCAGGTATCCCCTTTGCTTCAAAATTTTGTTTAAAAGAGGCCTTAATGGCTGAATCCGATACTCTACCGAGTAACTCAAGTCGCTAGCTATTGAAAATAACTGCCATGGTGATTGCTCTCAGATGCCGGCTTAAATTTCCCCTTTCCAAGAAGTGCCTCTGACTCTCCGCTGTAAAGCTGAAATACAATCGCCGTAGGAGTAGATGCTGGAATATTGTCAAGGTATTAAAACGGCAGGTTCGTTGCCACTTGAAAACGGGCCGTTTACCTGGTAACAAGTGCCGATCGAAAGCAGGAGTATTAAATATGTACTGCAAATAAGACTCAATAGTTCTCATTTGAACAGCGTTCTTCAGCCTGGATCCGATTGCTACAATTTTGGCATTGTTTCATGATTTTCCTTTTTTTGGGATGTGTGGCAGAACAGTGGAAAATCATTTGTGGGTAATGGAGTAGGAAACGTGGCCATGGCTGCTACTGTGCCCTTTTATAGGGGAGGTTTCTGTTAAAGCCGTGGCAGCCGAGTCGCTGGCCGGGGCAGAAATAGTGCCTTTGGCTCTGCGTAAAGGAGCGTGACGATAAAAGTATGGGTTAAGGCATTGCTTTCTTCAAACTTACCTTTTTTCCCCCTCTGTTCTCATCCAGCCTCTCCGATTGCAGAGGAGAAGGGAGGCTGGTGGCCAGCTCTTGCGTGCCGCTGTGCTGACCAACGCTACGGACGTCCCGTGTTGTACATCTGCTCCCAGACCTGCGTCTGTGGCTCCCTGGGACCGGTGTTTTGGTGCCGTGCTTCCCAGGCGCCTCGCGGACGGCCTTGCCTGGGAAAACTGTCCTTTGAACGCTGACCGTAACTAAAATTGCCTTGTAGGTCCTGGAATTGCACCCACTGTGAAGACTGGTGAGGAGGTTGGTTTTGTGGTAGATGCCAAATCAGCAGGGAAGGGAAAAGTGACGTGCACCGTCCTGACGCCAGATGGGACAGAAGCTGAAGCAGATGTTGTTGAAAACGAGGACGGGACTTATGATATCTTCTACACCGCCGCCAAACCAGGAACCTATGTGATTTATGTCCGCTTTGGTGGGGTGGACATTCCCAACAGTCCTTTCACCGTCATGGTAAGCCAGCTCTGCTCTGAAAATACCTTCCACTCGGATTCCTGCTGCCATGTTTTATTTAGTGATAGGTTAACTCTGTGTGTAAACGTTTGTTTAGGCATTTATTAGACTAGGAGGAGCTAATGAATCCTGGTTACTTGCAGAGCTTATTTTGAGCAGGCAATGCAGTTAAGTGAAGAGGGATAGAAGCCATCAGAGGATGAAGACTTGGCTTCTCTGAACAAGTTCGTTTTTCATTTCCTGACCACGTATTTCTTTTTCTAAATGATGTAAGGGTGGTTGTAATCGGCTTCTACAACTAATTACTTCAGCCGTTGTCAGATACGGTGCTCTGACTTGTCTGTCTCTCACTTTTTACAATGCTGACCCCAAAATAAGGAACGGTCTGTTGACAGATCCCAGGGAAGCGGGCTGTTAGCTCACGCTTAAAAATGATTTGCAAGTGCTAGTCAAACTGTTATAGCCAAATCCCCCTCCTCCTAATTACGTTCCTTCCAACGTGCAGTACTTCAGTGTGTTTAGGTTTAAAAAGCAAACAGAACCCCGGCCTCCCTGAGGAGCAGACAAGGTGCCTCTCAGGGCTCACAGAAGCCCTTCGCGTGAAGAATAGCTCTCGGTGTTGGAAAAGTCTTGGTCTTGTAATCACAGCCGAGACGGCCTCTGGCACATCTCAGTCCATGAAGCCAGGTGGCCGTACTTGTGCTGAGTGTGGCCGGGGCTGGACACGCCGTCGAGTCCTACCTGCCACCCTGGCAGATCGCTGCCAGCGTCCATGAAGATTTCCACGAGAAAAACGACTCCCTTGGTCACTTCTCAAAGCTCACTGCAGGAAATGTCTCTCGAGGTCGGGGAGCCCGCTCCTGGCCAGCCAAAACTCCCACTTCCTAGCTGGCTGATAGTACGTGTTTGACTTGGGTGTCTCAGCTGGGGACAGAGAACAGCGAAACAGCGGTATTTCTGTTTTGCATTGGTTTTCTTAGTGGAGTCTTTCCATGCCTAAGTTTCCGGCGGGTAATTTTGTTCGTGTGGTTTGCAGTGGTGTGAACGGGCAGGAGGAGCTGGGGTGGCCGAGCCCGGTGGAGCTGCGTGCGTGGGTGTCAGCCCCGGCTGCTCTGGTTGGGATAAGTGGGAGAGATGGGAATTTGCAAGTCATCCTCTTGGCATGCCCGGTGGGAAGGGAGGCTGCGCCGGGGGAAAACACAGTCGGTGTCTTGACGACGCTATCCCAGCTATGAATCAGAAGAATGGCTTCGCAGCAATGACTGGACGTGGGCTGGGTTCCTTCACCCGAGCACATGAGCCGGGAGCAGCCTTCCCACGGCGGCAGGCTGCCCTGCCTCCCAGCTCGCGCTCCCCGCTGGGGACTCGCATCTTTAAACCTTTCGCTTCCCACCCTGCGCCAGTCCCATAAGAAAAGCAACTCTGAAATTCAGTTCCGGCAGCGTTCAGGCTGGTGGTGTTCAGGCTTTCCAGCTTTTCTCCCAGGCTGCCCTTTGCTGTGCCACTCGTGGCTTCCCCCAGCGCCCAGTCCCTGCGGATGGGGGCAGTTTCCCAGCTCCCCTGGCTGGATCCAGGTCCTTGCAATGGCGAGAGGACTGTGGGAGGGCTGTGCGATGGGAGGGAGGTGTTGAGGAGCTAGAAGGAGCTGTGGGTTCTGCACTGTGAAAGGTGGGATGCCTCCGTGCCAGGATAACACCTAACCTGCCTCTACCCCTGCCCAGGCCGTAGATGCAGATGATGCCGTCGTGCGGTCGCAGGAGCCAGTGGGCGCCTCCCCCCCCGGATTCCGCCCTTGGGTACACAATTTTTACGTTTTTTTTCCCCCCCATCTGTGTTCCATTTCAGATGACAGCCTGCTTCTTGGGACTGCTTGAATCGCTCTGGTCATTGTGTTCATTCTTTCTGTTCGATCAATCGTTCTTTGGGATCCAGACCTTGTTTTTTCTTTGCTGCTTGAATGGAGTCTTCAAATAAACTCTCATTTAAACACGAAGAGGATCATTACACCTACAGCTTCTACTTCTGCAATGTCTAATGTTGGCACAAGCAACCTGAGTGCATCGCTTTGTTTTCTCAGTCAAACAGCAGTGTCTTGCGTCCCGAGTCGCGTTGTGAAACTTGTTTCTTTTGTCCGTTTTGTGTTGCAATCACTCTGCCCCATTCAAAAATCACTTTCTCTTCCAGGCCTTAAGCAACTAAACCCTTTCAGATGGAGCCACTTTGGGTCTTGCGTGCACTACGTTGTCTTCCATCCCTTTTGTGTTCCATTTTTATCTCTCAGCTTTTTTCCAGCATGTCTTCCATTCGCACCGTGTTTGATTGGCTCTGCTCTGCGGTGTGGTGGTGTCGTGAAGGAGAGCTCTGGTTGAGCCCGATCCTGTGGCTGGCTGCGATAATCACCGCACGCTCTCTTCCGCTTGCGCCCGCAGTGGAGTTGCTCAGTGCTCGCTTGGGTCTACCATCCTTTTTGAAGTGACCCATCCTTTTGCTTCTTTTAGGTCACGGAAGAAGCGTACGTCCCGGTTGGAGACATGAATGGCATGGGATTCAGGCCCTTCGATATGGTTATCCCTTTTGCCGTAAGGAAAGGAGAAATAACAGGTACCTGGAGTGCGCGTAAGCGTTTCAGGGAGGTTTTTCTTCTTGTTAGCGTGATTATCCATTTGCAGCTAACAATCTGGGTGGTCTAGACCGCAGCGTGTGGGGGAGGATTGTATCCTGCCAGCAACTTAGTTGTTTAATTTCACATCAAGTGGCACCCGCTGAGGATGAGTGGGATACGCCCCGCCGATGATTTGAGTTAAAGGAGAGGATTCTTGGTGCTGCCGTGGTCCTCAGTGCTAGGCTGCGAGTGGCTGCACTGTGGGACCAGTTGCTGCTTTTCCCCCTCTGGAGCAGCTACATGATAAGCGACTTGATAAGCTCCATTATTTATGTTGTACAGATGCTGCAAAACAGTCTAATCCTGCGTGGCTGCCACATGCCCTCCCCAAAGCAGGCGACCCCTCTTCCACACGTCTGGCAGCTGAGAGCATCACCCCAATAACCCCCGGCTGCACCGAGCTCCTGCACGCACGGGCTGTGTCCCCTCCTGCCCTCTAGCTCAGCAATCCCACCCCGAGCCCTGGTCTGTCCCTGCTGAAGGGACAGCCTGGTTTTTCCTTTTCCAAAGAGCCGCAGGAGAGGGAGCGTCTTGCGACGAGGTAGATCGGTCCCTTTCCTGGGGCTTGCCGTGGAAATTTCAGTGGCTGAAACAAACAGCCCAGCCTGCGGAGTTTGTAAGGCCACAGGACTGTTTGCCAGATGTCTACCACTGCGCTGTATTCATGTAGCTTAAGTAGAAAACATGTCTGGTTAGTGTTCCCATTAGTCTCCTATTTGTGCCTGTGGGTAAGGAATTTAACAATTTACAATGCTTGTTTAAAATGGCTAGACAATTCTTGGTGGGTGGGAGAGGGGAAGGCGGGCAGCTTCTCCTTCTGTAACTCCCACGGTGGCTTTTTGTAGGTGAAGTACACATGCCCTCTGGAAAGACGGATACGCCAGATATTGTGGATAACAAAGACGGCACAGTAACAGTGAGATATGCTCCTACGGAGGTCGGGCTGCATGAAATGCACATAAAATACATGGGAAAGCACATCCCAGGTGAGTCTGACAAAGCAGGCGACACAAATCTGAGCGCAGTGTCCTGCTGATGCATCTGCTGCCTGGTGAGGTTTCTGTAGCTTAGCCGTATACACTGCAATAAGAACTGCCCGGGACGTCTTGCCGTTCAGCAGCGACTCATCTGCAAGCGGTCCAGAGAGCAGCCAGAGCGAAGGAGTAAGTGCCGGCACATGTGAGCCTCCATTGTGGTTTGATAGTACCGGCCAGGCTTAAAATGGATTTTGGTTTTGGAAACCAGCTTTTGTGGCATTTTATTATGAAGAAGAAACATACAATTTTCTAGCTACCATTTTTTTTCAGGTTGAAATTTACTGCCGTGGTGCTCAACAAAACTAGTGGTTACAGTGTGGGTTTATCCTTAAAGCTGCATTGGCATAAAATCTCCCATCTGTGGGGAGGACAAAGTGGCTAAAACACTATAGTTACTCTTTCCATCCCATTCCAATAAAATAAAAGACACATGCACGCTTTGCTGTAATCTTTCTTTCTTCCCAGCTGCTGCTTAACAAACAGAATCCACTGCCTTTCCTTCCCTTTCTCCTCCCCTCTTTTGTCCTTACTTCGCCAGCTCCCCAGCCGAAGCTCTACCTTTAAGGTCCCTTCCAACCCAAACCATTCTATGATTTTGTAGAGGCTGGGGCTGCCCCGCGGTTCTCCGGGCATTTCAGCGGGCTGGGGCTGGGGCAAAAAGGGCCAGATCTGCAGAAGGATGTGTAGACATGAGACAAAATACCTTCAGCATTGCCTGAACTGGGCTGCGGGCTCTGCTGGTGTACAGAAACACGGGATAACTCTGGCTGAAGCAGGGAACTCGGTAACGTGATGCGTGTTGCTCCTGCACTTGGTATGGATGCATATAGCACCTCCATAAGTGCCAAACCGTTGGGTGTGTCGGTTCGGTAAACACCACTACCCTGCACCTGCACAGGGTGATGTGCCGTAATGTTTCCTTCTTGAAGGCTATCGTGAATCAAACTTGCTACTGTCTCATCTGCAAAATCTAACTTTGGACATAAGAGCTATCTCTGCCTTTTTTTGAAGCTGCTGTTGGCTGTTGGAGACTGTACTTTTTGTTCTTGTGCACCAGCTTAGCTAATCTGAGGCTGGCAAATATGTTTTTGGATACCCTTCAAATTTGCTAGTTCAGGTTCATTGAGACAGACAATGTGCTGTGCTAGTTCCTAATTCTAAGCTACCAAAATTCAGGATCTGTGCCTGAACTGAAAGCCTGCTTCTGAGTCATGTTCTGATTTAATGTGCTAAAAATAAACTTGAAATGAATAAGACCCTTTACAACATCATTGAAGCTTATCTCTGGTAATTTGAGTAAGAGTTACTTTGTCATGACTGAATGTGGGACAAATTGTGGAGAAGTATTTTTTGAAGATGAAAGGGGAGACTTACTCGGGGTTTTTTTAAGTGCATTACAGTCACATAAAGGTTCTTCAAATATCAAGCAGTGAGAATGGCATTGAAGAGCATGGGTATCAGTAAGAATAAGATCCCGTTGGGTCGGAGCAGCTTGTTGTCTGTTTTGTTCTTGCAGTCCAGGCCGCACATCCTTAAAGTGCTGCTTTTGTTTGGTTTTTTTTTTTCCCCTTTAGAGAGCCCTCTGCAGTTCTATGTGAATTATCCAAACAGCGGCAGTGTGTCTGCTTATGGGCCTGGCCTCATTTACGGGGTTGCCAATAAACCAGCAACTTTCACCATTGTCACGGAAGACGCAGGAGAGGGTAAGTCTGTTCTTTAAACCCATCCTACCCGAAGCTAGGAACTTCTTGGAAGTGCAGTGCGCATTGGCGTTAATTTGCATTCATCCGTCCAACTGGGAATCTCTGGTGCGACACAAAGGACTTGTGCAAATATCCGGTGAAACGGATTTCATCAAGCTGCAACTTGCAGTAAAAACTGTCTTAGTACTTCTTCCTGAGAGCAGTAGATGTACCCTGTGGTACAGGCTGCAAATGATTCATTTAATTAAAAAATTAACTGAAGGATGATGACTGCATGTGGAATCACTGTTAGGTAAATCTAACAACCTGATTAGGGCTGTGGTCGTAGTGGGTTGGCATGAGCTCTTTTTGCTGCCGTCCTTTGAAAACGTGCATCTAAGCTGCATTTTCACTACCAAGTACTGAATCTTTGTCTTTGGACCGAGTCTTTGGACCAAACCTGGTACAAAGATTTACGGTGTGCTGTTCTCCTTGTTTCCTAGGTGGGCTGGACTTGGCTATTGAAGGACCTTCAAAAGCAGAGATCAGCTGCATTGATAACAAAGATGGGACGTGCACAGTCACGTACCTGCCTACTCTACCTGGGAACTACAGCATCCTGGTCAAGTACAACGACAAGCACATCCCAGGCAGCCCATTCACCGCCAGGATCACGGGTATAAAGTTTAGACTTCTGGAAGCACTTCATGATGAAAATTAACCTCTGATAGCATGGGGGACCTGGGTTGTGGCAGGAAGATGAAGTCCTCTGACTTGTCCTGCACTTAGCCATGTAATATTTTCTGACTCCTTTCTCTTTATATATTCAGATGATAACAGAAGACGGTCCCAGGTTAAGCTTGGTTCTGCTGCTGACTTTCTGTTGGACATCAATGAGACTGATCTCAGTCTCCTGACAGCCAGCATTAAAGCCCCGTCAGGTCGTGATGAGCCTTGTCTTCTGAAGAGGCTGCCCAATAACCACATCGGTAAGCTCTGACAGTCTTGATCTGAGAGAGTGGCATAGTGGCCTCTGCTCCGGTTTGCTGTGCTATGTAAAATGACTGACTTCTCTGCTCCCTCCCAGGAGAGCGTTGTCAAACTAAGTGGTTGATATTGCGTGGTACAGTTGGCCAAAGACAGAAGAGTGTGAAGAATGACCTCTTGTGTTAGCGTGCATGTGATACGCCAGGTTGTGACTGAAGTGCTTTTTGTCAGCCTACGTGAATGGCTTTGTGGCCCATTTGAGAGCAACACTTCAACATGTGTAAAGAGAGTGCTCTTCCAGTATTTCATTTCTGGGTGTGATTAAAGCATTTAAATCAACTAAAACGTGCATAAGAAGTGAATAAGTTTGTCTGTCACCTTTCTCTGCCTTGTAGGCATCTCATTCATTCCACGGGAAGTAGGAGAACATCTGGTTAGCATCAAGAAAAACGGGAGCCATGTACCAAACAGCCCTGTAACAATCATGGTGGTCCAGTCTGAGATAGGAGATGCCAGACGAGCAAGAGTGTTTGGGCGTGGCTTGGTAGAAGGACGAACCTTTGAAATGTGTGACTTCATTGTAGACACACGAGACGCAGGTTAGTTCCATCGCAACGACGCTGTGAGATATGTCTCCTCTCTAAATTGAGAGCGTTGTCTCCCCCAGCGTGCGACCACCAGGTCACAAGCCGAAAAGCAGCAGATGCAAATAGTGTAGCAAGCATGCACGGTCATTATTGTCAGTTATTAACTACAGACAGTGCTATTAACTTCTGAAATGCTTTGCATTGTCTTGGCTGATGTCTTCTGTTACAGCCAACGGGAACTCACTGAGGCACCGATGAAGCTTTTATTTCATTTGCTGGTGCTGGTTCTAGTATCGCTGTGTACAGCAAGAAGGGAATGAGGAAGATATGTCCCTGTTGGTTTAGCGTGGAGCCTTGGCCACAGTCTTTGAAGCTAACTTTTCAACATTAATGAAATCAAAGAGATATGGTCAGAGCGTTTTAGGAGCTGAACACGTGCTGTGCGTTGAATATCTGACTGATTAGGGCTACAAAAATGTCATCTAGGCATCATGCAACTCCCACGTGCCCATGGGACTAGCTACCAGCTAGCTACTGATACGAGTTTGGACTGTTTTGTGTCACATTTATGTGGAAATCTGCAGCTAACTTAGCTGTATTGCAGGTTATGGTGGGATCTCACTGGCAGTTGAAGGACCCAGCAAGGTGGATATCCAGACTGAAGACCTAGAAGACGGAACTTGCAAAGTGTCCTATTTTCCAACTGTACCTGGCGTATACATTGTGTCCACTAAATTTGCAGATGAACATATTCCAGGTAAGCAGAAGTGTTGGGCAACTTTTTGGTTAGGACAACAAAGGTCTTACCTAGCTGTCCTGCGCTCTGGAACTGCGGGGGGGCTGTGTGATCTGGGTTGGACCATAAGTCCCAAAGATTCAAGGAGGTCTTACCAGTACCCTCCACAAGCAGCAAGGATCCAAAACTGTTCTGGTTACATGGGTGTATTTCGCTTGGACCTGACAGTCCTTAGCTGGCTCTAAAACTTCCCCTGTGATCCACTACAAGTCAGAGGAAGCTTTCGCTCCTCCCCTGGATGCAGTGCGTAATGAGCAGCGGAGGAATGACTTGCTGTGGTACTTACAGGCAGCCCGTTTACTGTGAAGATAAGTGGTGAAGGAAGAGTAAAGGAGAGCATCACACGAACAAGACGGGCTCCCTCTGTTGCCACAGTAGGAAGCATATGTGATCTGAACCTAAAAATTCCAGGTAAGCAATGTCCTTATCCTCATAACCAGAACTTGCGCTTGTGTAGTGTGGCTGTACCTGAAGCAATGGAAATAGGAACTTCAGTGGTAAGAAATCCTCATATTAAGATAGTTTAGGGAAGACACGCTGGCAGTGCGGGCTCTTTGAATGGTTAAAAACAAGCATGACCATGGTCAAGATACGGAAAAATAAATACCAGGGAGGCCTTAACCTATTCTGTGTACAGCAGGCTGGAGAACGGGCGGCAGAGCTCACCCTGCCTCCAGGGTTTTAGGATCATCATGTTGGCTGTTAAGTGTTTGTACTGCTGTCCGGCAAATGGGGATCACGTAGGCCAGTCTTACCGGGCTGCACTTATCCAGCCTCTTCATCTGCCTCCGCAGCACCTGGTGAGCTGCAGCTGGCTGGGCTCGCTGCTCAGCAGCACACATCTAGCTGGGCGTACAAACTCACCTCTGTGCCTCTTCCGTCGTTTGTACTGTGGAATCGCTTGAGCTCAGGTCCTGCTTCCAGAAACAAAATACTAACCCCCTTTGTCGCTTTCTAATTTGCTTTTTTTTTTTTTATTATTTTTATTTTCTTCTTGTTAGAAATTGATTGTGGGGATTTGACGGCCCAGGTAACTAGTCCCTCTGGAAGAAACTTTGATGCCGAGATCGTAGAAGCTGACAAAAACACCTATTGCGTCCGCTTTGTGCCACAAGAAATGGGGGTCCACACTGTGGATGTCAAATACAGAGGACAGCCGGTGCCGGGCAGCCCCTTCCAGTTCACCGTGGGGCCGCTGGGCGAGGGAGGAGCCCATAAAGTGAGAGCCGGAGGGCCAGGGCTGGAGCGTGGAGAGACGGGTGTCCCAGGTGAGTCCTCTGCTCTCGCTGGGCGCCAGTGCCCCCCGTGCACAGGTCTGCAGTGCAGCGCTTTGGTTTCTGTTGGCCTCTCCTCTGAGAGCTTGAGCAGAGCTTGGTGTAACACTGTAGGGTCGCCCCAAGCCAGGGGTGGTCAGTGGAGAAACATGGAGAAGTAATATTCCTGCGTCACGTGGGTGGAGAAGTCTGGAAATCCACATTTTGGAAACTGACTGCTCTCACAGGATGAGCTTGAGGTCGTAAGGTGTGTTATACAGGGCTAATTCAAGGCTAATAGGGACCCTCTTGGAGAAACTGCTAAGCATTATCAGCCAGGATGATGGGATGAGGTACCGTTCCTCATACACATCAGTATGGGATGCCGCATCGTCTGTTAGGAAGAAGCTGCAGCCCAGCAGCAGCAAACTTACTGTTGTGTGTGCTCCCCTGTGCTTCAACAGCCGAGTTCAGCATATGGACACGGGAAGCTGGCGCTGGAGGACTGTCTATTGCTGTAGAAGGCCCAAGTAAAGCAGAAATTGCCTTTGAGGACCATAAAGTTGGATCTTGTGGTGTGTCGTACATAGTTCAAGAGCCAGGTATGCACCAAGACCAATTCATGCTAAAATAACACCGAATGCTACTTTCAAGGACATTAAGGGCGCTCACTGCTTTTTTTTCTCCCTGCAGGCAACTATGAGGTGTCCATAAAGTTCAATGACGAGCACATTCCTGAAAGCCCCTACCTGGTTCCCGTCATCGCCCCCTCCGATGATGCTCGCAGGCTCACTGTCACTAGCCTTCAGGTGAGACATAAGGAAACATCTCCACAACTTGCCACACAGACTGATTTCGTCCTTGTTCTCCGAGACCAAAATGGTTGTCCTTTCTTCTTAGTAGCAGCCTTGCCTTGGTTGGTGCTTGTTTTCAAGCTCAGCTTGCAGACAGAGAGCTTTTTGGCAGCTGGTCCTGTGGTAACTTGGGCCAGTAGAGTTGGCCCAGCTCTGTCGAGCCAGAATTTGAAGGCAGAAGGCTCAAGTGAGTGTATTACAGGTTGTGACGCTTGGGAATTAAGAATAAGAGGCTCTAGAAATAGCATTGGAGGAGCTAAAACTCGCTTTCTACCCCATCAGCTAGGGGAAGGCCAAGGAGAACTGAAACATGAATGTGAGCCACCAGTGATCACGCTGGTTCCGAGTTACTGGGTTGGCACGTGGAGTGAGGAAGAGCTGGGTTTCCACAGGCGAGGCAGCGTCGGGCTGCCTGGCTGGGGTGTTGGTGGAGCATTGGCGTGGGCGGATGGAGGGGGCCCCGCCGTGAAGTCGGAGCGCAGATTTGCTCTGGCTGATGTCAGGAAACCACACAGTCGCAGCTCAGATGATTCATGAACAGTAGCGGATCTCAGAGTGAATCACGGCTTTGTAGTCGGTCTGGGCTCGTCTGTTAACCTCACCGTATCATTTTTCTGTGTGTGTGGTTACGTGCATTAAAATACAAGTAACATTAAAGGCCTGACTTAAATCTCCAAAGCCAGAAACTTGGACGTGAGAGTGAGGGTTTGTGTCTAACTATACTGTACCTCAGTCCTCATCGAGTTGTGATAAGCAATTAGTACTTCAGTTGAGGCTTTTTTTTGGCTGTGTCCCAGCTGTGGTCCCCAGGAGTTTGCCTGGGCTGCAGGACTCCTTCACCTTGGCTGTGTAAATGAATCATGACAGCCTGATCCGATAGTATCTCTTCTAACCAGGAGTTACAAGGGCGTTAATTAGTCGCTGTGGTATTGATGTTTCTCTTGTGTTTCATTTAAAGACTCTTTGACAGGAATACTCGCTTCAATTAAGTCCTGGAGAGGCAGATAAAGCTGAGTATTCTGTAACAGAGCGCGGTGTGCAGCATCAGCCTCCCCTAAACCCGCCTCAGGGACTTGCTTTATACATTGTACCTCAGTTCTGCTCAGTTGCATTTATTTCCCTCTTCAGGATTTAGTTGAAAACAAAACCAGGTAAAGTATGTTCAGCGTAAAATATTGCTGCTGGATAACTGCATGGGCTGCGCCGGTGAGGACGGGTGCAGCAGGGATGCTCAGCTGCCTCCGCCTTCCACCGATGGCCTGACAGCGCAGCAACATCTGGTTTCGTGTCTTAAATTACTTTCTCATGTTAAGACGTCTTGTGGCGGCGTTCTAAATGCAGCCTCTTGTGGCAAATATAAACATGCACATTACTCTTTCAGACAACTGGATTATCAGAGGCTTTTCCCCTGAATGAATCTGGAATGCATGAATGGGCTGAAAATGAAGATAGATCTTAAACATCTTCTAAATTAAGTGCCTGAATACTGGGGGCTGACCTCAGTGATAGCGGGTGACTGGTCTCGGAAACCTGCCTCTGCTTGATTTGGCAGAGTCGTCTGGCTTCCGAAAAGGGTTTGTTACCATGGGAAAAATCAGCCTACCCAACGTGGGCGACTCCTAAATCAGCCACCCCCTAAGACGGAGGGAACTTCTGATTTGAGAGTTAACCCAAGTCACAACTTTACGCCTTTGGTTGAAATCTTAAAGAAAAAAAAAAAAAAATTGCGCTGAAGTGGTTATTTCCCTGCCACAAACCTTGTGCTGTCTGAAACGAGAAGTTTAAATTTGATAATCTGACTGTTGCATTCTCAGGAGTCTGGATTAAAAGTTAATCAGCCCGCATCCTTTGCTATAAGGCTGAACGGGGCAAAGGGCAAGATCGATGCTAAAGTCCACAGCCCCTCCGGAGCTGTAGAAGAATGTCACGTGTCTGAGCTGGAGCCAGGTGAGCACGGCTTTACGTTGGTCAAAACAAACTGGGTGACCTCCAAAACACGCTGGCTTGCCCATCATCGCGAGGGGGTTTAGTCCCTTTGGCTCGCGAACAGCGTACCCAGGGGACAAGGACCTCGCGTGGAGAATGACTGCTTGGTGTCAAGGGTTGTTGGGTCAGGGTTATGTCCAGGCTTTTCCTAGATAGCTCGGGAAGTGACTGAGCCCTAACCTTGTGCAAGATGCAGATAGTTAAGTCTTGGCTTGCCAGGGAGGGTACAGTGACATTAGTCATAAATGAAATATGATGTGGTTCTTGAATTTAGCCGGGGAAGAAGTTTATTTTTCAAAGCTATGCTTCCATCTTTGACTAATAGTTTATTTTTAACTCGCACTCACTCCTTCATACTAAACGTCAAGGAAGCTGAATATAAGCAAACACCACAGAAAGCCCAACACCTGTTTCAGGAATGAGCTTTTCTTTTTCGCTTGAGGTCTGAATGAGTTACGGTCTGTGCTATGGACAGCCAGCAGCTGTCCGGCTGGGGCCGATCAGTCCCTCCCCTGGGCTAACACGCAATCAGAAATAGTAAATAGCAGCAAATTGCTAAATGACTTTATTAAATAAAGGTGCATGCGCAGCCCGCTGGTGAGAGTTGGCTGGGTCATGCCAGCTGCTTTCCCTCTCTGCGCGGCTCCCTCGGCCGCCGACAGGTTGGGCTGTGATTAAGCTGTCATGTTTCGTGTGGGTGCGAGGCAAATAACCCTAAAAACCCACCCCGCAGACGAGATGACAGCTCGGATCAGCTCCTAGCAGACAAGGTGAACATACAACCCGTGACACCTCCTGCGACGAATGCAGCGTTTTCCTGCTTAAATATGAGCGTAGCAGCTCGTGTAGCTGAGTTTGCTTAAGCTGGGACCGAAATATGTTGAAGCGTTACAGAAGCCTTGTTTTATAGAATGTCTCCGGGCATGGGGCCTCCACCACCTCTCTGGGCAACCTGTTCCAGTGTCTCATTGTAAAGAACTTCATTGTAAACAACTTGTTTGGGTTGCTTAGCAGCCCCGGGTTTAGTTCTGTTTTATTGGTTTATTGTTATCGCTGATGTGTCAGAAGAGCCGCTTCTCTCTTGCAGATAAGTATGCCGTTCGGTTCATCCCCCATGAAAACGGCGTCCACTCCATTGACGTGAAGTTCAACGGAAGCCACGTGGTGGGCAGCCCTTTCAAAGTGCGTGTTGGCGAGCCGGGGCAGTCGGGCAATCCCGCGCTCGTCACGGCCTACGGATCCGGCCTGGAGAGCGGTACCACGGGTAACCCTTCTTTCACAGCTCTGATACGGGCCCGTTTGCGCTTTGGCTTTCTGAGAGAGACAGAAGCGGTTCCTAGGCGTATTTTTACATGACTAACCCACATTCTCTGCCGAGCTGGGCCCAGGCTAATTTTGCTTTCTCGCATGCTCCTCAAGCCTTATAACCATCAATCAGCGAGTCTGCGGGCTGTACTGAGCCTTAACAAACCTAAAGCCTCTGTAAAGCAGCAACTGCAGCAGGAGTTCCCTTGAACGGGTCAGCGGCTGGGCTGCAGCTCTGCCGCGGAGCTTAGCGCCCTGTTGGGCGTCCCTGGGAGCTCCGGAGCTTCTCTAGCTCCCTTCCACGCGTGAACACGATGTCTGCAAATTCGTGAATGCAGATAGTGAGTTGGGTGTCTCGTTGAGGGAGTCTTGTTAAAGGGCGTACCTCTGTTAATTAAACGGGTGTGGGGGCGCGTACCCAGTTACCCCTTCCCCAGTGCTTGCACCTCTGAGAAGTTGCACGTTAAATGCAATGTGATGTGTAACCTCTAGGGAGAACGGTGGGTTGTTCTGTTTGTAGAGCTTCTGTTTCTTGAGCTGCTGGCTCTTAGAAATCTGCCACCTACTTACCTGCTGTGGCTGCCCCACCCGATAGTTCTCAACTCAAGAATGTAGGGTTTAGGCATTTTTTTTTTTATTTTTTTTTTTTCATTTATATGATTTATGGCCTTTTTAAGAAAGTATGAAAGCATTCCAGGGTATGCGCTTCATTTTATTTAATTGGGTGCTTTCTTGGGCCGCGCACGCAGGTGAATAGCAGAGTAAAACTGATATTATCTTTTTTGTTTGCATATGCAAGGCGTGATAGCCGGTTCCTCTTATCCTGTCTTCTGCTGTCTTTTGTGGCTTCCATTTCATACCTTTTTTCTCCCTGGGGGAAAAAAAAGAAAATAAATAAAATACCGCAGTTAGTCAAAGCTTCTGCTGTTCTGGAGAAACCAAGCAGTTGGTTTTGGAAACATGCGGATATACTATGTGAAGTAAAGATATTGTCGCCTGTGCGGCTTTAATAGGTGGAAACAAAAGCACTCATTAATACTAGCCACTGATGCATCAGGGTCAGGGGAATTTTTCTCCGTCTGTAAAGGTGCTTGGGGTTGTTTTTAATCTAAATAGACTGTTTAACTTCAGCAAAGTTACTCTGTGCCCCCTTGTTGAATCCTGGCCGCTGCCGAAAGCCGAGTGCCCTGGGAGCTGCCGAGCAGCGTTTCCGAACAATGCTCCAGTGTGGAGGTTTCAATACCCGCTGGCTGAGCACCTGAAACGGCCCCCCCCCGGGAGGGCAGCGCGTCTGCAGCCTCCAACAATGCCAGCCTTCATCTGGGGCGCGGGGGGAAAGGCAGTGACTTCGGGGCGAGAAGCCTTCGGTGGGAAGCTGTGAAGCTCGCTGGCTCTGGAAATTCATTTTGCTCTGGTCGAGCGGTGCCCGTTGCAAGCTGGCTGCCCTGCCTCCCCCGCCGGCGGTGCCAGCGAGGTGTGCTGCTAGAACTCTGGAAGATGGTACCCGACCCCCTGTGGGAGCCGGGTTCTTCCAGCGTTGGGACACAGCAGCCTCCTGCCTGGGGAAGCTAGGAACGTCTCCCTCGTTTATCACCACGCTTGCATGCCTCGGTCGCAGCTGTAGTAAACTTTCCCACGGCCGTCCTGGTTTTGATTGAGCTCGAGCACTTCATTCCTCCTCATCGGTGTCTGATACAACGGCCCAAAGATCATAAATATTTGAAGCCAGAGTTTGACAGTAAATTATCCGGGGGCTGAAAGCCTTGCTTAATTTTTTTCTTGTGTTGCTGGCATTGTGTCATTGGCTTGGTATTAGCAGCAATAATTCAGCTGTGTTAACCAGATGCTGTAATTAAACAAGCTTTTGTTTCCACAAACTGCTTGGAGTGCCCTTGCCGAGCAGTTCAAACGCCCGTCTCCTCCAGGAGAGCTCCTGCCCCTCGTCTCTCTCCCTTTCTTGTGGGCTCTGTGCTGCGGATTTACGGTCCGGGCAGTGGGATGGCTCTGGGCTTTCCCGAGCTCAGCCACGCAGGTGGCCGTGTCAGCGCGGGTTCTGCTGCCGAGCAGGAAGGCTCTTCTAAGAGTTTTCTCTCCAAGCCAGTCTTTTGATGCCGGAATCCTTCCAATTTGGCCCTAAGGGGCTCTCACGACCCGTTTCCCCCGCAGCCGCGCGGCGGAGGGAGCTGAGGTGCGGAGCCCCCGGCTGGGGCCGGCCCGTGCGGGGGTGCTGGGGGGAGGCGCGCCGTCCCTCCCTGCCCGCAGCCTTGCGTGGCCTCATCTTGCACCCAATTACCCGTTCGTATTTAATAACAGGCGGTTTTTGTAACACGGGGTGTGAGGGGAGAGTGTGTCTTACTGTGCTCCGTCTTTCTAGGATTGCAGTCGGAGTTTTTCATTAACACGACCAAGGCTGGTCCAGGTACCCTCTCTGTTACAATTGAAGGGCCATCAAAGGTGAAAATGGACTGCCAGGAAACTCCAGAAGGTTACAAAGTCATGTACACACCCATGGCTCCAGGAAACTATTTAATTGGAGTTAAGTATGGTGGACCTAACCACATAGTGGGCAGCCCCTTCAAGGCAAAGGTTACAGGTAAAAAGCTAACCAGTATTTACTGCGTGCCTGAAGCAGTTTGCGTCATTCGGCAAATATGTCCCTCCGAGACAGGGCAGCGTTCAGCTCTAGAGGCCCCTCCAGAGCCTAGAGGAGGGATCTCAGGAGAGGCTACAGGAGCATTAGTCATGGAGCTTGCCAGCTTGGCTCAGCGGAGGGCCGTAAAGCAGCTTCCTGGGGGAATACTAAATCCTGAGATAGTGCTAGGGTGTTGCACTGGGAGTAGGGAAATAGGATTTATTTACCCATTTTTCCCTCCCAAAGCCTGAAACCTGGTCTCCTGTAGCATAAGTGTTGCCCCTCCTGGTCTCATTTTGGGGCAGGTGTCACCCAACCAAAGGTCAGTTATGTCTGGGAGGCTTTTAGATGACGTGAGGAAGGCCGGTTTAGGAAACTCTTTTTCTCTTCAGTGCTGTGTTTAAGCACAGACTGGAGTTCATCTCTCCTCCTGCCCCTGAGCTAGTGAACCCTCTCCTGGTGCCCGCGGCGCGGTGATGTTCTTGGGAGCGGCGGCGGGGACTGCGCTCCCCCGGGCTGGGCCATGCTCTGCTTTCAAAATGGGTTATTGCAAAATCGCACCTGCTTTTCTGCCAACTCGAGTAATTTTTGGCATTTGGTGATTGGAGCACAATTAACTCTTCTGAAGCAGCCAGCTTTGCTTAATGAATCCTGAAGTTCCTGTGGTCCTTTAACCACTCAAGGGCTCTGGGATGGGGTTGGTGCCAGCGTTGCTGGAAGATGTCGGCTTAAAAACCCAAGTAGGAAATTGCTCCCCTCTGAAAATGCATTTTGGATGCAGAATGCTTGCTGGTCATTAGGAGGGTTTCGAAACCTCCTTGAAAATGCCTTTCAGATGGGGTGAATCTGAATGTCAGAAGTCTTTTCTTTTTCCAGGACAGCGACTGGTTAGCCCAGGCAGCGCCAACGAAACCTCTTCCATCCTGGTAGAGTCGGTGACGAGGTCGTCGACTGAAACTTGCTATAGCGCCATTCCCAAATCCGCCTCGGATGCTAGCAAAGTGGTTTCTCGGGGAGCAGGACTCTCAAAGGCTTTTGTGGGTCAGAAGAGCTCCTTCTCCGTGGACTGCAGCAAAGCAGGTACGGCTCCAGGAACTCGCTGGATGTCAGGGTGGTTTAGCTGGATGTTTTTTGCCCTGAACCAACTTGAGAAGTTAAAATTCAGAGCGTGGGGAGGTGATCTGGTTCTAAAGAAAAAAAATCTAAACGCTTACATGGTACTCAACAAATCAGTCCTAATACAGAGGCTGTAAAGATGCCAGTTCCTCTCCACATGCCTTTATCCGAACAAGGTGCACCTGAAAGAAACCACAGGGTTATGGCATGAGAACGAACAGGTTGCTGAAGTTACGCAGCCCTTGTGGTGCGTTGTAGCGTGTAATGCAAGGTGTTCCCGTAAGCCTCGAGCGCCGGTCAGCATCGCCGGGGAGCGTTGCGGTGGGAGGATTACAGGGCAGCTGTAATCTTCATGGTCTCTGTTATTAACTTCTAATGAAGAACCTGAAAGGCAGCGCCTGCTCGCTTCTACAAGCAGTGTCAGTATCTCCTGTGCACTGGTTAGATCGTGGTCCGTCAGGTCTGGCGAAAGGCACAAATAAACCCTTGCCTCTATGAGGTTGAAGGCTTTTTTTAAATCAAATTCCTTCTTACACCAAATCAGCTGAGCCACACCTCAGACTGCCACTCTGTGAATTGAAATAACAAAATCCTGGTGTTACAGAGCTGAAGTCTTAGGGTACATCCGTGCTTGTTTGTTTAAGCTTAGGAATGCTGACAGTCTGTTATTTTGCTGTAGGTTCAAACATGTTGCTAGTTGGCGTCCACGGACCTACAATACCCTGCGAAGAGGTATCCATCAAGCATTTGGGCAGCCATCAGTACAACGTGACGTACGTCGTCAAGGAAAGGGGTGACTATATACTGGCGGTGAAGTGGGGTGACGAGCACATCCCCGGGAGTCCCTTCCACGTCACCGTTCCTTAAACTCGTCCCGCGTCAGATCGTTGCGTTTGCGATTCAGATGTAGAGTTATACGGGGTGCAGTCCTGTCGCAAAGTGCAGTATCTAGATACACACGGCTCACATTTCAATACAGTCAGAAGTAAACTCTGTAACTTCATTTTTTACAAGCATTTCACTTCTATCCTACTTACCAACCTAATGTCAATCTATTTAATGTCCTCCTCAAATTGTACCTTTGCAGTGCTGTCCGGGTCACTGTTAACGTTTGGATAATCATGTGGATAACTAGACACTAATTTCCCTTGTGGATGTTAAAGACTTTAGGTGTTAATTGAAAACTGGAATTTGTCTTTGTAATTGGGTATCTTAACTACTGATTTTATTTGACTGGAGACTTTGCGTTTTAGTTATGGAATATGACTTGGGCTGTCCCCAGTTCAAATTCTTTTCTGTAAAGAAATGAGGTAAAACTGGTACTATAATGGGTGCCTTTGTATACTTGACCAATTTTAACGCTTAACATTGTGAGAAGCTACTAAAAGTGGCTTTACCACTCAAAATCAAAATGTTTCTGAAAATGCTTTGCTAATGGTTTACATTTAGGAAAACTTTATATTTTATAGCACACCAAAAGCAGACTGAAAATGACTTCCTGGAAGCTTTCAGCCTTTCTATGTTAACGCTTTGTACATCTAGACAGGTAGCTTTTTGGCCGTGATGCAAGCAATGCGGTTTTTAATTAGCTTGGGATNGTTAATACCCCCCTTTTTTTTTTTTTTTTTTTTTTTTTTTTTTTTTTGATTTATTTTAAGAACGCCCCCCCTTCTCCCCCGGTTTGGCCGAGTTAAATAAAGCCCCTAAACGTGCCGAGCCAGGCGTAGCTCTCGCCTGCGTGACCCAGAGTTGCTGGAGGTGGGAGCACAGCGGTGTGTTGGGATCGGCGGTTCCCCTGGAGGCTGTGGGCCAGGCGGGGAGCTGTGACGGTGCAGAGAGGCCAGCCTGGGCACGGCACCCACGTGTGTAGTGGGGTATGGGGCGGGAGGGAGGGCGGGTGTGCCAATTTACCAAGAATAGCAATACCAATCAACAAAACCCATCTTTGGTGCAAGTCGTTTCATTATATCTCAGTCCGAGGACACATGCTTGAAGCACACTCCTCTCCCCTGAAATCCCCTTCATGCTGCAGAAGGCATTCCTGCTGAGGGTCAGGGAGTGAAAACTTCCATTATAACTTGTCTGTTTGTCCTGGATTACTCTGTGCTGCTTCCCAAGTGCGTATCTGAATTGCTGTCAGCTGCCGGGGCTTTAATAAACTCTCCAAATGAGCTTTAACTCTGCAATTAGGAGAAGGTAGGATTTGTTGAAAACCTGTTGAAACGTCACTGTCCCTAGGGAGAAGTTCACGCTTACGGTTCTGTAGTTAACGTGTGGATGCACTACTCTCCAGCACAGTCATTGGGGAAATAAAGGAAGGTTGGGTTTTTTGGTTTTTTTTTTTTTTTTTACTGTGCTTTTTTTGTGCCTTAATGTGAAATGCTCATTACATTGTAAACTAGGAAGTAAAAACAAAATAAACTGGAATAAAATGCAGGATTGTAAAATTGTATCTTATAACTTATTAAATAGAAATGTTTGCTTCATTAAAAATGTGCATGTTAAAAACAACAACATTGGATTCTTTTCATACGTAGTCAGTAAAGTTGAAACTAAAACTACAGGCAGACCGGCTAACCCCCAGCCGTGAGCCGCCCAGGTAGCCCTGAAAAACTTGGCTGTAATCTCAGTGCCATGCTTTTTTTTTTTTTTT
>VXBH01001235.1:385640-404513 GCA_013400035.1 Rynchops niger
TTCTTATTTTTCCTTTTTTTTTTTATTTCTTATTTTTCTTTTTCTTTTTCTTTTTTTTTTTTTTTTAATTTTTCTTATTTTCTACATCTCCTGCCTGCACCCAGAGTAGCAGAAAGGAGTGGCTGAAGTTTTGTCACCGCCAGTGGCAGGACGAGCCGCCGGAGCAGCCAGCCCTGCCGCCGAGCTGGGCCCGGAGCAAACCTTCCTGGTACCCACGCCCTTTAAACACCAAACTCCCCAACTCCTGTAAGCAAGTATTTATTTTTAAAAAGCAGTTTTCCCCTGTGTTACAGCAACTTGGAGCCATTCCCCATCCCGCCGCAAGGTGACACATCTCCGCAGCTCCATCCGAGCTGAAGAGGAAGCCGCAGGCCGGGCTACAGCAATATATTTTTTTCTCCGCAGCCTGCAGTAACCATTAATATTCAGCAGGTCCCTCTCGCAGAAGGTTATCAAAACAGCCCCGCTGCCAGCTCTCCTTCTTGTGCGGGGCTTTTTCCCCGGCGCCTCCTGGGAAAATGCTTTTTACATGGCTTTTCAGAATTCCTCCGACTTTCAGGGTTAATTGTCGTAGTCGCGAATTTATGTTGCGCGCTTAGAAAAAACATTGTCACTAAATCAGGCTGGATTTATAGCTTGTGTCGCTATTCATTTGACCAGGATTTAAAGCGCATTCTTTACCTAACATGAATGAAAGGCTAATATATGGAATTTAAAAAAAAAAAAAAAAAAAAATTAATTATTGATAGGCAAAATATGATTTAGCAGGACCCAGAGGTGTGTTTGACAGCTCTTTCCTGTGATGAACTGCCTTTCTGCAGGACCTGGGTACTGCAAATATTTACATCCACGCTCAGCTGGAAGCCTGGGACTCCTTTGAGCCCTGTGGAGGAGCCGGGAGGGTATTTCTTTCTGACAGGGATATCCTGAGAGGGTGTTTTAATATTTTTTTTTTGGGGGGGTGGGGTGGGATTTTGCATCTGGCTTCACTGAAAATGGCTGGGGTCAGGCCCCCTCCCAACTGAGTCGCACAGAAAGCAGTCACGTCTCAAATGCCAGCATTTGCAGAGCTTTTCAAGGAAGGTTTCTGGTTCCTTTGCCAATATGGAGATTAATTCCTATAAATCTGTCTCCGGATTCACAGAAAGTGCCCTGCAAACGCAGACGGCTGAGGCGCTGTATTTAAAATGACACCTGAAGTATTTAACCTTGTTTCTCGCGCTGCCCAGAAGGCCAGGCGGCGTAGGGAGGGCATTCATAGTTCTACGCCAGGTGATCGGGGAGAGGTTGTGTCACTTAGCCCTTGCGATGGCAGAGAGGAACACGGGCTAAATCTGGCCACGGGGGTGCAGAAAGAGCCTCCAATCCAGATCTCAGTTTTGCCCAGTGCCGGAGAAAGGGGTCTGGGGCGCCTGGTGCCCGGCAGCGAGGGGACGGTGCCGCTCATGCCCGGAGCAGCCTTGCATCAATCCCGAAACCAGGTACAAGCCATCAAAGGGCAGAAGCGGAGTCACTGAAAGACATCCCGAGGGGCCGGGTGGGCTGGAAAAGACCGGGATGCCTGCTGGACTAAGCCAGCTGCCCTGCTGCTCGTGGTGCAGGGGTGGCAAGGGACACCAAAGCGTCCCCTGGGTGGATGTGCCCCGTGACCTGCCAGCGCCTGGTCCTGGGAGCCACTGCTGGCAAGCAGGACAGTCTTGTAAAGGTCATCGCAGCACGTTTCCTAGTTAAATAACTGTGGGCAGTGAATAAAGAGGCCTGGAGCCAAAAAATGTGCTACCTTTTTGTTGCAAAACTCATTTCCAGAGCAGGGACACCTTGGGGTCAGCTGCGGGCCAGGTCTCGCCGGTGGAAAGCTCTGCATAGAGGCACGTATGGGGACGCAGGTCCACCAGCTCCCAGCAAAGGATGAAATCATGTTTCCACAGCCAGGTTTGCTGCCTTGTGCCCTGGCGTCTGGGACTAAATACCGTGGGACAACCCCCTGATGATGGGATTTATGGCGGTGCCACCAGAGGGTGCCACGATAACACGTAACGCGTGACGGCTCCGCGCCGCGGGGTGGCCAGCAGCCCTCGCAGAACCGAGAAACCTGCGTTATCCTGGGCAAGGGGCTGACAGAGGTTGTGGGAGTGTTTTTAATGAATATAGGTGGAAGAAGAAAATACAGAAAAGTGAATTACCACGTTGTTTTTCTTTTTGAATAAAGGCAGGGAGAAGATGACTGCCGTCTTCCCCTTCTGCTCTCCATCTCCTTGGCTTCTTAGCAGAGAAAAGCCTCACCAGGGACCACTGAGCCCTGTGCTCGGGGGAGATTGAGAACAAGCTCCCCGTAGTGCCATGTGAGCGCTGCCCCGGGAGCCCCTGCTCCGCTCTTGGTCCTTTGCCGTGGCCGGTGCTCCATCAGTGTGTGGCCAAGTCCAGCCTGTGGCACCGACTGCTCCCTGCGATGCCTCCAGACACCAAGGGAGCTGTGAAGCAGCCAAGCTGGGGCCAGCTGCTGGTTTCGGTAGTCCCGTGCTGGTAAGCTCTTTGATTTTTCTGCTTTTGATATTTTTATCAGTGGTACCGGCCCTGCTGTGCGACAGCACCACGCAGCCTTTCTCGGGGCTGCAGCTCAATTGCTTCCTGCACATCTGTGTGCGGCCGTACATCTGTACACGTCTACATCCGTATGTCCAGGTACAGGATGCATAGGGGTCCCAGCCCAAACCCCATCAGTGGTGGCTTTGGGACCTGCTTCTCTTTGCCCATCGCCCACGCGGCAGAGGAGCAGCAGGAGCTTTGGAAGGTGTTTGGGCTTCAACTGCTCATGTCTGTGTGTGTTTGTGCACAGTTAAACTTTCAGCAAAGCAAAGCAAATGGGGACCTAAACCCAAATAAAAGAGGCTGAGCTGCACACGGGTATTGCCGTGCCAAAGGGTTCCAGAGCTGGGGACACCTGCCCTGATGCAGAGAGGGGACGGCCCCCGGTCCTGCCGACCACCGTCCCGTGCAGTTTGTTAAACAGCACATCCCAGCTTGTTTGTGTGATTGATGGTGGTTTATATATCATTTGTTAACGTTCCCCTAATACCGCATGTTCAATTGCAGTGCATGCTGCCTTGGTCTGTGTTTGGGGACCTACAGACCCCGAACAAACAAGCCAAGTGGGTCCCCGTGGGGTTTTGTACCAGCTCTCCTGTGTCTTCATCGCTGCCAGTTCCTAAAAGGAGGCAAAAGGAGGTACATGGAGCCCTGCCCGGGGCCAAAGCGTGTCTCACCCTGTAGCACAGACAGAGACGTGTCAGGGCCCTCGGGGGTCAGTGGGGAGCGGTGCCAAGGCCAGGAAGAGGACACAAGCCCTGCTCAGGCGAGTCCCGGGCGCCGATGGACAAACCTAGCCAGGGGAGATGATGGAGGCTATGGAGAAATAGTCCTGCCTTGGGCTGCTGCTGCGGTTTCCTGGGGGTTTCCCTGCCAAGGGACTCCCCCAGGGCAGCAGCAGCCGTACTCGTGTGGGTTTCTGTCTCCGTCCCCAGTGCAGGGACCATTGCTCCATCCCCAAAGCAAGGACTTCCCGTGGGGCTGGGGAGAGGGGTCTCTGCGAGGTGGTGGAAACCTCGGGTCTGTGGGAAGTGAGGATGCCCCCAGCGTCACGCGTTGGAGACGGGCTTCGCAAGGACCCAAACCTGAGGGATTGAGGGGTCTTGGCAATTTTTGTTCAGCTGAACCCTATCTGCTCTGCGTTCTTGCCTGGCCAGGGGTGCTGTGGAGGAAACAGAGTTTTCAGCTTCTGAAGAGTCTCTGCTTCTCTCCCAGCCATGACCCGAGACCTGGCTTGCATGAGACAAAGCCTCCCTAGGCCATTTTGGATTCCCAGTGTGAAACTTCTGTTTGATCATAAATAAAGCTCGAGAAGCCTCATTCATCGAAAGAGAAGCTTTGTTCTGGCTGCAGAATACGTCGAGGCTCCTGCAGGCTGGAACAACTTAAAAAACCCTTTGCAGTTGGTACAGTCGGGTCATGATCCCCTGGCGGGGAAAAATCTAGAGATGACATGAACTGTTAAATGTTTCAGGATGTGATTATAATGCTGTCTAATGTCTGTGTGGAATATACACAGGAATATCTATAGAGACCGACCGTGCTGACTGTACGAGCCTTGGGCACCTCCCGGCCCCTATCAAATGTTATGAACCCAGCGCAGACGCTGTCTGTCCGCTTTGAGTCCCACAAAATCGTGTCCCAGCTCTCCACGGAGGAGCATCATTTCGCATGAAGATGTCTCCCTGCCAGTCAAATGCTCAGCCTCTCTGCAAGAGCATCTCTGGGCCGACAGCCGCTAACATCGTGCCTGAGGCCGCAGCCGCTGCTCTCTGGTCACGTCTCTAATCTTCAGACGCTGGGTAAGGGAATATATTCAATGTCACAAATAAGGACAAAGCTTTTCCAGTAAAACTTAGTCATATTTACGTGTTGTTTATGATTGAATGCATCCATTACTGCTTTCCTGGAGTGGGATTTATTCCTTTGCGCATTGCTTCTTTCTGAAAGCCAAAAGAGAGGGGGGACTTCTGTAGGACGAAGATGTGAGGCCAGAGACATCGACTGATTTCAGCCTTCACATGAACCCTCGCTGCTGTCAGCCCGACGGTGGCATTCCTATAAAAATCCCAGCGTAAATATTTGTTCTAAATCAGGCTCTTTCCTTTTGCCTCGACTGGATTAGGACCGAGGGAGCTTATGAAAGTGCTGTATCGTTTCAAGACGAATTGCTACTGAAAGTCGGAGGATTTGTTGTCTGCCCTGCATGCACCCCCCCCCCGGGATAATCTCGTCTCGATTTAGTTTCTTTCCTCAAATTCTTTCTCCCCAGACAGTGTGTTTCGCAAAGGCCGAACTGTTTTCCTCCCCTAAAAGCGTATCTCGTTTTCTAGCCCTCCCTGCCCCGCCGGCAGACTGACCGGGGGGTGCCGATGAAGGGAGATGAATATTTGCCTCTCCTAACAGTTGGATTATTCTCACTTCTCAGCTGCCATCTGTGTGACAGGGTTTGGTTTGCACTAAATACAGCCTGTGGGCCGAGCTGAGAAAACAGATTGCCGCACCACCTCGTTAAGTAATCATCATTAAAGTCCGGTTCGGCGGAGAACTTCAGGCTGCCACGGAGGATTTTTTGGGGGGCATGGTGGGGGACGCAGCCCACTTCCACGTCGGGATGCTGAAATCAGATTTTAATTTAAGTTTTGCTGACGCTCTCTGTTGGCAGCGCTGTCACCCGGGATCCGCGGGACTTGTCACCTGAGGTTGGCGGGCAGGGTGACAGCGGCTGGCAGGCAGGGGTGGGAGCACCAGCCGTCTCCGGATGGGTTACTGCAGAAAAGGGGCTCTCGCTGCCTCTCCCTCTGTCTTTTCTTTCTCTCTTTCCCCAAGCCCTCGACCCTGTGAGCAGTTTCAAACCCGCACCCATCAAACGCTCCCAAGTTCAGCAACATTTCACATGGCAAATCACCAGGCACAGACCCGCGTCCCGCCGGCTGCAGCTCTGAAGCATCCACACAGACATCCGTGATGCAGAAAGGTCTCTTTAATCCCCCTGCCCCTGCAGAGGAACGGCAGAGCTCCAGAGCCCAGGTGAAGTGTGAGATCCCTGCCCTTCAGGGGTTACAGATAAAGCACACAAAAGTGTTTTACCCTCGCAGTAGCTCCTGGCATTTGCGATCAGTACAGTAAGTACAGTATGCTGCTTCTAGCTGATATACCTTTGCGTACAATGAGGAAAATAAGCTGAAGGTTTGATTTACCTTCTTCCCCCAAATATTTGAACTTTAACAAAATATTTGGGGGTTTTTTTTCCACTAAGTATTGCACTTGCTCTGAATGTATCTACACTAGTCTTCTACAAGGTCTGTTGGCATCCGTGTATTTCCACGACACGTGAGGGGCCTCAGCACGCTCATGAGCTCAAGCGGTGGCTCTTCCTTGGTCTCCTCTTCCTTGAAAACTGTGATTTCAGCCAGTTGAAGAAGCCGCCTTTTGCTTTTAACTCAAACTCTACAGGGAAGTGGTCGCTCACCCCCAGCGCCTGCAAGACAAGGGCACAGAGGGGCTGGGAGCCGGTCACCCATGCTCTTTCCAAACCCTGTCCCAGAGGGTTTCACCGCGGCGGTGGGGAGGTGGATGTGCAGTGGTGGGTGTGGGGGGGTGCAGAGGGAGCATTGCATCACTTTGGGAGGATACAACGGTCTTACGGACAAGACCATGTTCAAAACTGCCTGGATACCGTTGGCTTTGCCCTCCTGTGTTAGCCCTTCTCCCATCTCTGCAGCGGCCGTGCTGTGCCTACCTGCTCCTCGGTCATCTGAAATTCCTTCTGGAAATCAAAGATGTTGACAGAGTGTGGCACAATGGCGTGGACGAGCTTCTCCCCGCTGACCACGATCCTACAAGGGGCAAGAGAACGAGGTGCTGTTATGGGGTGCTCAACCAGCGGCAGCCATGCTGCACCGAGCCGGTGGCCAGCGAGGTGGCCTTGATGGAGTCACTGCTGCTTATGGTTTGTCCTTTCCCATGTGCTGCCTACTTAGAGATGCCAGCATACACCTGCTGTCTGCTGAGTTTGGCTGATTGCTTTCCTTGGGAGTGAGATTCCTAAATATCATGGCGTGTGTTGGCCTTGGAAGCCAACGTTAAATGACTTGTATCTAAACACACCCCAACAGTGCTGCAAAGTTCAAAGCTGTACTTTGGATACCAAAATCATAGGATACCAATGACCGGAGTCTCAGTGAAGTCCTGCTTTGATCCAGAAGCTCGTTGTGCAAGAGGTTTAAGTCTTGACTTCCTCTGGGCTCTAATAAGCTGATGTATTTATTGTCGCTGCTGAGGGACCTGCAGGTACCAGCCAGACCTACCCCGTGCCCGGGGAAGGCGAGGTGTCCCACCTCCTGAGAGAACTGGATTCTGCATTTGTCAATCCAAATTACCAATGCGAGAGCAAAAACGGTGGCACAAAGCCAGCAGGGAGGAGGCAGCAGAACCTTCCACCTGGGTGCCCCCAGGGCTCCCTGCAGATGAGAAGTGCTGCGAAATCACCTGTCATTTACATCCACCTAAGTCACAACAGCTAGTTCTTGTGCGAAATCTTGCCCTTTTTGCAACACTACTTGCCAACAAGGCGGCAAAGTGCTTTGTGCTCCTGACTAGAAGTGTTCCGATCACGTGTCCCCTTGGACACCGTTTTATCTTTGAAGGCTCCACGCACATTTGCTTTATCTGACAATCGCTGACACCTTTCCCTATATTTTTTTTTTCTCAGAAAGTCATAAACATGGAACGGTTTGGCAGTGAACCCTTTACCTGTCATACGGGCAGCTTGTGCTTCCCTTCACTGTCGTGTCATTTTTGTCGCCGATTAGCCAGACGAATTTGGAGTAAATCCTCAGCCGGATGTTCTTCCACTGCTTTTGGGGAACGTAGCTACATCCAGCATTAAAGTCCCCCATGAAGATGAAGTTCTGGAAGGTAGGAGGGTTTTCAAAAGAAATCGCGAGGACAGATCTCCAAAAGAAGACCCGCAAGGACTCTTAGGATCACCAGGTGCTCCCAATAGCCCACACAGCTCAAATAGCGAGCGCTCATCGCGTGCAGCGGGGCCTCTCCCTTCTGCTGGGCTCACCACCAAGGCATGCTGATGAAACGGCAGTTTTATCGGGAGCTCAAGTTTACCAATTAAAATGTGGAGAACTTGATGAAAAGACATCAAAGAGATACTCAAAATCTGGGGCTTGTTATCAATGGTTTTAAGGTTATCGGGCTGTGAAGACTGTGCCAGGTGACCCGGTACCAAAGCTGCTGTTAGTAACGTAGATGCGTCAACTAACCTCGGTTTTCCAGCGCTGTTTTACATCTAAGTACACATCATAGAGCTCATCAATCTCCCGCACTGCTGTCTCCGGTGTGGTGTGCAGAGGGATTATAGCAAACTCTTTGACAGCTTAAAAACAAGGCAAAAGAACAGGAAAAAATGTAACGGTTAAACACACGCTGAGTCACAAAGAAACAGAGAGTGACTTGGAAGGAAGAAGGTTTTTCTGAAGAAGAAACAGCTCCTGTTCTGGCTGCGGATCAGAGGCGATCGCTGTGTGGTTGCACGGTGCTCGCCATCAGCCGCCCAGCCGATGCTGAGCTGCGACGTGGTGAGGTGCTGTGTCAGGGCAAACCCCGCAAAGCCACGGCTGCTCCTGGGGCTGTGCCAGCGGCATGGAGCGCACCCACCGAACCACTGCCCGTGGCGGCGGCAGAGGCTCTCCTGGGGCTGCTGGCCACGGGGCTGCGGCGTGCACCCAGCTGCGGGCCGTGCCGGAGGTGGCAGCCCCAAAGGCGGATGCTGCTCTTGTAAGGAATGCAGTGTGGAGTCAGGATACGGCCCCTTTCGCCTGCCCCCGCCACACACCCGGGTCCAGCCGGCACCGTCGCGCTCCATCCGATTCGCCAGTGGGAGAATGATTTGTTTCCGAAAGGTCTCACCGGTTTTTGGAGACTGGAACCAGACGGCAAAGGGCTCTCTGGAGAAGGCATCCTCGTCCCCAGGCTGGGTGTCAGGGTACTGGTAGGTTTGTTTCACCGATACCAGAGGATGTCTGCAGCAGGATAAAGAGGACAGGGGATGTCACGCTCGTAGCTCGCTGGGACACGTCTAATACTGACTGCGAGCTCTGACCTGGAGCCCGGGCCGTGGTCCAGGACGGATACAGCCAGGCTGGGGGCAGCGCCTGGGACGATCACGCACCCAGGGACACATCCCACCCGCACAGCCTGCACCTCCCTCGCAGCAAAGCCACCTCTGCCGTGCCTGGCGTGTCTCTAGGGCAGCGCGAGGGGCCGGCTGGTTGGCGAGGGGATCTCGCTCACCTGTAGATGAAGGCGTACTGCTCCTTGTAGCTCTTCCTTCCCAGCCTCTCGCTGACCACGCAGCTGTACTCCTTTGACCCCTTCAGCTGACTGGAAGGAACAGTGGTTTTCCTGAGTTAATTTTTGCATTCGTAAGGGGTGATAATTTTGCCTGTGCCCAAGGGTACGGGGACGTTTCTTGCCTGACCTCAGAGGCGGGTGGTACAGACAAAAAACCTTCTCAGGACCTGTCGTCTGGACCTGTGCTCCCTCAGCAGCTCTTTCACCCTACCCCCTCGCTGCCTATGGCACCCTGCTGGTGCAGGGCCCCACGTCCAGGCAGGCGCACGCTGCTCTCTCCTCCGGACCCTCAGTCCAGGCGGGCAATCCCCAGTCGCCCAAAGCAATTCCCAACCCTGTGGAAAGGCGGCTGCCCTGCCGCAGCCGGTGCTAGACTGTCCCTCCCTTCTGTTTCCTTTGGAGTATTAATCTTTAACAAATCGAATCTTATTTTGGTTTAAAAATATGCATCCTACAATGGTGTGGAGCTGGCTTTGCTCCTGACCTTCAATGAGGCTGCTAGAGCCTGGTTTTCCTCGATGGCTGGAAGAAGAAGAGCCCAGACACTGAGCTTTTGCCCCGGTAAGGCGGCGCTGAGCAGAGCACGGGCTCTTGCCGAGCATCTTTCCCAATCTTTGCCTACTTGCCCGTGGCCACCCTACCTGGTGAGCTTCTGCACCAGGAGAGGACAAACGCGGTTCTTGTTCTCCTTTATTTCCATCAGCAACGTGATGTCACAGCGAGAAACGATCTGCAAGGGGAAGGAGCAGAAGCGAGTTTGCACGCGGTGGGTTTTGGGGCATTAGAAAGACGCCAGAAAGAAGTGGCTGTTGGTGCAGGGGAAGTCCTTTGTGGAAGAAGCGGAGCCCAGCCTGGGGTTGTAGGAGCGGGGCAGTGGCCGGAGCGAAGCCCTTCTGCTTTCAGAGCCTCGGCACGCCCCCACGGGAGCTGGGAGAGGGAACTCGGGAGCAGAGCGGTTTTGGGTTTGCTGATAAACTTTTGTGTCTGCCCCTGAGGAGGAAGTGTGGAGGGGAAGGGGCAGCGAGAGCCGCTGCTGCGAGCCCGCTCTGCCCCCACCACTGCTGGCGTGCTGCTTTCAGCCCCCCGCCGTGGTTCTACAGCCGGTTTCTCCCCTCCCTGCCCCTCGCCACGGAGGTTTTTCTTCTCCGCTTGGGACCAGTGCTGCGCACGAGCATCCCAACTCACTGGGTGCCCAGGTGGACGTGGCGGGAGGTTTTGGGAGGGCATCGAGGGGAGCCAGTTAGGGTCTGTCATCAACCCACTGCAATGGTTTTCACCCTGTTCCTGCTGTATATACCCCTAAGGTCCTACCGCTATGCCATGCCTTCTGAAAGCTGCGTGTGCCGTCAGCATCCGTCTGTCCCGGTCATTTGTTTCAGACCCCTCTGAAATAGCCCGTAGAGACAAAAAGTGACCCCTGGTCTGAAAATAGGGCGCCGGTGCCCGTGGGCTGTGGCACCGCAGAGGGGCGGCAGGGTGCTGGGGGGGGGGAGGCTGCCCCAGGCCGGCTCAGCTCCCACGGACAGTGCTGGGATTCCCCGCGGGAAAACCCAGCTCACCCCACAGCCCGGCCCGCTCAGGAACTTCCTTCTGCCCCCAGTTTTGTTCCTCTTCAAACTTTGCTAGTTTGAAAACTTTGCGGGTTTCGTGGAAAAAAAGCCCCTTTTTGCCCCCTGAAGCTTGTAAGAAATTAATGTATTGCCCATAATTTAGCGTATACTGCCCACAGTGCTGACAGCATAGGAAGAACGATCCAGAAATGCAAACCCCAGCAAATCCCTCTTCTCCGACTGCAGCGAAAGGATTAAAGCCCAAGTAAATGGTGGTGTTCCTCACTGCTGCCGTTCGGCACACGCAGCCACCCCGCTCACACCGAGCACCGTGTCCCCCGTTACCGTGGCATCTCGGAAGGGACTGGCAAAAACTTTAAATCCAAAACATGGTTTTTCTAAAAAGCTGAGTTATCTTCAGCTGCTGCAGAGGAAGCCTGATGGTGAGGGTTTATTTACATAAAGTAGCAATCAGGCTTTTCAATTTTGTACCATGCTCTAATATGATGCTCTCTGCCGTCATGAGAATATGTTTAATTAGAGAATAATATTTCAGAATAATTAGCACATAAGCAAGGTGAATAATGTGTCACAAAACAAAGCTCTCTGGATTCAAAGTGAAAATTATTTTTACTCTGCACAGAGGTTTTCCTCCTTTCCTAACTCCGTTTCCAAAGGAAACAGCAAATGTTTCTGTTATATTCCCACGCAGGCTAAAATAACAGCAAACACCCTACTCAACCGCAGGCTGATTTTTACTTTAAGAGTATAAAATTATTTAAATTATTAACTCTTTTCTTTGGTTTTTTTTGGTTGTTTTTTTTTTTTTTTTTACTTGAAATTCAACCGTGAAAAATAAATAAAGTGCAAGACTAAGAAATGCCCAGGCAGCCCAATGTCTGCCTCATCCTGGCAAACGAACGTACCTTCACCACGGCATCGACAACTTCAGGTCTGGCTATTTTTGTTTCTCCAAAAGACCTTACATTGAAGGAGCAGATTTTTAGGCTCAGAGATGGGTTGAAGTTGAAGAGTGAAAGCAAGATGAAGAGCAACATCTTCGGGAACTTGGACAAAATGAGTTGCTGAGAGCGTGGCTATAAATATATATATGTGTGCGTGAGTGTGTTTGTGCATGCGTCCCTCTGCGGCCAGTCGGGAGGTCACACTGAGCAGTCTGCTGTGTCGATCATGAACATGAACAGGAATCGCCATTTCCTCCTTTCCCTCACGTCCATCTCCCCGCACGAAGCAGCGTGGACTTTGAACTTCTGCCCTGGGGGGAAAACCGTCTCTTCGGAGCCAAAATCTACATCCTGGAGGAACAATTGCTCTGCCAGACCCCAGCATCCCTCCCCATGGGGAGGCACGCACTGTGGGATGCCTTCGATGCCTGGGCACCGCTCGGGACCACCCCGGGCAGTGCCGGGCCAGGGCTGGGAACCCTGGACCACCCCAGGTGAGAAGTGAAGAGCCCACAGGACCAGGAGGTGGATAGGGCAGATGGTGAAAGGGATTGGGAAGCAGCGGTGGGGAGAGAGGGGTTTCTGGAGGGCACTGGTGGTGGGTACGAGAAACCCCAGTGAAAGGCAGTGGTGGTGGGACACCCTGGGCATGGAGGTTTTGGCCATGTCCATGTTTTGTTCTTCTGTTGCTTTGGTCAGAAAGTCATGCCGTGAGAAAGTGATAAACCGCCCAGTGCTTCAGGCTGTGTGCTTTTGCCCGCTCCTCCCTTCGCCCAGAGCTGTGATGTGCCCTGCTGCGGGACGGTTGCTGCGGGACGGTTGCTGCAGGGCGGCTGCGTTCATTTGCCCACAGTTAACGGGGTCCGCTGGCTCAGCCGCCACGGTGCAGCCTTGGGGAAGGTACGTGATGTCCCCAGCGCTGCCACCCATACTGCCAGCCAAGCGTCCCCAGCACAGCAGTCTCGGGAGGGTGACCCAAGGCGTGTGCACGTGGGTCTGGCTGGTGCCGGCTGGTGGAAGGGGACACATGAGCTTGGCCAAGACGACACTCGAGTGAGGATGCTGCAGCTGGGGCGGCTTTTGCAGAGAAACCATCCCCGTGCTCTCCCTTCCTCCTGTGCTGTGTGCCAGCCCTCGGCTGGAGACGCATTTGTTGGCCCCCGGTCGGGTATAACGGCGGGAGGTATAACAAGAACTCAGGCTAAATGGTGTCTTCAAGTGCCTTGGATTTTTCTCCCCGTGCTTACAGGCTGCTTTCACATCCTCTCTCCTTTTCCTGATACCAGCCACGAAGGCTGCTTGCACCCTGCCGCCCTGCCTGCATTGTGGCCCATCCAGACCCAGACGCAGCAGCATTCAATTGCATGCAAAACGCAATTCAAAATGCCTTCAGAGTGCAGTAAATCAACTACACAGGGTCAGATGGTGCTGGCACAAAACGCAGCACCTGGGGGGGCTCCCAGCAATGTCGACCGCAGCGAGATCCCGGTCTTGCCGGGGGAGCGGGGGTGGCTGTGGCTCTCCAGGGCCCGTGCTGCGAGAGCGGGAATGGGCACCATAAATCCATTTCGGCTGGATGGGGGGATTTGGAGCAATGGCTGCATGCCCTGGTGCTCGCTAATGAGCTCAGCTGCTTGGGGAGCGGGCGTCCCACCTCCCGATAGAGGGGCTGTAGGGTGCTTTCTCTCCGCTGGGTCTCTAATGAGCCAGCCCGGGGCAGGACAGGCTCGGGAGGAAGGCAGTAAAGAGGGAGGGAAAGCGACGGCTTCAGGGGTTGTAAATCTCCCGCCTGACCTTGCTGAAAGCGCAGCGTGAGCCAAGGGCTTGCGATGGCGGCTGCAGCCTCAGGGTCAGAGCCATCAGAGCCTGGAGCTCCCCCCGCAAAACCAGCCTTGCTTTGGCTAATCTGGCGTCAAAAAGCAAATGTTTGTTGTGGTGCCTATGAGGGCTTTAACCCTGAACCTCGTCCTTCGTCGGTGCCGTGTTTGTCCCCAGCACTGCTCGCTTATCGGCATCCCCTTTCCCCTCCATCCCAGGCGTTATCAGCAGGACAGGCAGAGCCAGCCTCCGCAGGGACAGCCAGCGGTGGGATGACCTGCAGGGAGGACACAGGGGACTTGCAGTCCTTTCTGCACCCCTTTATCTCTCTGTTTACTGCACTTTCTGTGCTCTTTATTATTCTCTGCTCCTTATCAGGCCATAAAACCCGCTCGAGGCAGGCTGGCGAACCCTGCCAGTTCAGGGCTGTCCTGGCCTTGCACTAGAGGGGTGGAGCTGCTGGTGAAACCACCCTGGATTGGGTTTTGGCCCCTGCTCTGAATGATGCTGGGTGAGGGACATCACCTGCAGCTGAGCAGCACCTGCGGGACAGGACGTTCCCTAATAAAGCCCCTCCTCAGCCTCTCCCTGGGGAGAAGATGCTGTGGATGATGCTGTGGATGATGCTGTGGATGATGCTGTGGATGATGCTGGAGTTGGCTTGGGCAGGAGCTCGGAGCAGGGAGTAGGTGCTGCCCAGGCCCTGGTGGCTCCTCCTGAGGGTCCTTCAGCCAGGCTTTGCTGGTGGCCTGTGCTGTGGCTGGTGTGTCGCTATCTCTGGGGCAGCGATTCAGCCCTCCATCATCTTCCCGCTCCCAGGAAGGTGCTGAGGGATGGATGGGGTGGGATGTGTCCCCATGCTTAGGGTCCCCGTGGGATGGCGGGGGTCTGGCAGCGATGTGGGAGTTCCTTCTCGCCCAGCCCTCAGGCATAGCCACTTCCTTCCAGCCGTGGCCCTGGCCACCCTGGGGGCCACCCACAGCTTTGTCTTTGTTGGCAGAGATGGGCTGAGAGGATCTCCGACGTTTCCTGCACAGGGAGAGACCGCAGGCGAGCCCACATCCCCTTCTGTGCCGGCAGAGGAAGCTTGTCCTGGGCTTGAAGAGCAGCGTGCCCCACGGAGTGCCCCATGGGGGAAGGGGAGAACCCGTGGGGCACGGGGTCGCCCTGGGGCTTTGCTTGGCACCTGAAAATAACACTGAAGCTTTATTTCTCCTCCCGTGGGCCAAGCGCGGTGGCTGTGTGACGGTGGCGGGGGGTTAGCGCCGCTGGGGACGCCGGTGCTGCTCTGCCCCTTCTGCAAAGGGTGCTGGGGCTGGCCCAGCCTGCCCGAGCCCCGGCCCCTCCGGGTGCTCCTGCTGCCCCCTTCAACGCCCCCAGGAGCCTGTCCCCCCACAAAGAGGAGCGTGCGGCTCTGGGGGAGCACTCTGCGTGGGCAGAGGGGGGTGTTGGGGTGCCAGAGGACAATGCGGGGACAGGCATCTCCAGCCTGGTGCTGCCCAGGTGCCACCACAGCTCTGTTTCCCATACAAGGGGTCCACGCGCTCCCCTTCCCACTTGACAGGCTTTAAAGTGTTGGCTGTTTCTTAATTTTAGTCATTTTTTTTTACCCAAATTGCAGCTCTGTCAATATCCCCTGGGGCGCTGGGAGGCCTGCGGGAGAAGCAGGAAGGGCCAGCCCCGAAGTCACCAGCATCACCATAAAAGTAGGTTCCTTTGGGCAAATGAAATGACCTTTGGGCTCTCGGTGACCTTATCACAACGCTCAGGCAGAGTGTTTTATCCTGGGCTCCTGGAATTTCAAGTTAATAAGTAGCAAAGTGCTGAGGGCGTTTTGTGTTGCTGAAGTTCAGGATTGGGCTGCAAACCAAATATGAGCAGTTGGGAAGTGGCTTCAGAGTCCATGTAACGGTGATAAGTGTCCTGGCGTGACCCTCTGGAAATCTGGCATAATTGAGGGTAAAAATACACGGTGTGCAAGACACAAGGTGTGTTTTGAATCAGTAGGGTCGACTTTGGTACTTAATCTTTATTTATAATTCTGGAAGGTACACGTTCTACTTACGGAATGACTGTCGGGGCGTAATTCCTTTGCTGGTACGGGCCTCTGATACGGTTTTCTTTTACAACTTCATGCGTCAGTGTTGTTCAAGTAGGGGTTTAAAGCGTGGAAGCCCACCCGCTAAAGCCGTGCAAGGGAAACCGCCTCGTCACGTTTTCCGTTTCTTGACCGAGGCTGCTTAGCTGAGACGCCAGAGAGCACGCGCTGATCTGAAATAAAGGCTTTGAGGTATGATGGTGAAACAAGGCTTTGAGTTACCCCTCCATAAAGGTATTGCAGCCACCAAATAAGGAGGTTTTTCTGACAATAAGCACACCCTTATTGCTAGCAGTTAAAGATGTAATTAAGATGCGTGTAATATATGCATTAACTTTGAGCAGTGTTAAGAGAGTATTATTTAAAGCTGTTAACAGACAAGTAGGTCTTGCTTTGTAACGTTTTAAAAGCCAGGAGCGTTTTTTCCTGGTTTTGTCCCAGGTTGAGCAATGGAGCTGAAGAGCGATGGGGTGGCTGCCCAGAGTGGCGCCCGGGGGCGTTATTTATCCTGTGCTCACTGAGCTCCGCTGTTTGCGAACGGGGGGGTGAACTGAGACCTTATCCTTGCCCTGGGGAGTGAATTTTGGCAGCTGTATGTCGCCAAAGTTGCCCTCTGCTCAGGGCACGGCGAGGTGTTCCTCTACAGCAGGTCCCATGGGTGCTGTGGGGCCACGCCAGGTTCGTGTGCCCCCCGGCTGCCCTGGTGCTCTCCCATGCCCACGGTCCCCCGGGCATTGCCGTGGGGCCGGCACTGCGTGAGTGGGAATACATGGGGACAAGTCACCCTGGGAAGATGATTCACTTTGCCAAAGCGACGTGCCGTCACTTGTTATGGTTGCAAACAATCCCGCCGTGCTCCCTGGGGATTCATCATCCAGCAGTGGAAAATAACATGGAAGCCTTTCATCTGGTGGAGCAACGCTGCTCCTCGGCTTGGTGGGGTAGAAGTTTCAGTTCTCCACAGGCTGGCCTGAATCCAGCCATAGCTTCCACCTTCCTATGGCAAACAAGACAGTTTAAGTGGAAGTCTCGCTGCCTCATTTTTGGGGACATAGGACAATTAATTCTGATTTATTTTTTTTTTTTTAGGTGTGGTTTGTTTTTTTTTTTTTTCCTGTGGCTACTCTGATTTAGAAAGACTTTTTGTTTCTAACTGGATCACCAGTCATCCTCTGCCCTGCTCACAGCATCAAAGCTGTGCTCCTCTGCTGGTGGGAATGTGGGCATTTGGAATGAGGAATATTCGGCTGAGGGCTGGGATAGCTGGGGCTGGGCTCTGAACCACTGGCACTCTTGGGGGGGTGACGTGGGGGTGACTCGGTCCTCGCCAACTGCCGCAGCTGTGTGATGAGAGGTGTATGTGGGCTGAGAGGAGAAATGTAACACGTGGGGCAGGTCAGTGCCGGCACTGGCCTTTAATTTGAGCAGACACACCAAAACAGCTTTGCAGGGTCCTCAGGGAGGTGCCATGGGATCTGCTGGGGTTTTCCCCTCGAGCCTGGGGCTCATCCGCTCTCTGCGGGGACAGGGAGCTCAGCCCTGTCCTGCCTTCCCCCATGCCACCTGGAGAGCCCAAGGTCTCCTCTGCTGTGCTGGGACAGAGGAGCAGCCTTGGCCTCTGCTTGACAAAGTCATCTGGGCACTGCCAACTTCCTCAATGGGCTCATGGCCTGTTGGAGCCGTGGCCTTGTCCTGGCAATGACTGGCTCAGGGGAGCCCTGACGATCCCTCCTTTCCCCGTCACCACCAAAGGAAACACTTGATGACTCTTCCCTGTGGCTGCATTCCCATGCTAGGATTGCGAGAGCGGGTTCCTCTGTTAGCTCATGCCTTGTTTTGACATAAAACCACCGCAGGTCTCTGCTTCAGCTTCTCTATTTTAAGAGCTGTCATTTGCTATGACTATTTCCAGAGGCGTTCCCACCAGGTGCCTTGGAATAACCAGCTGATGGGTAATCCATCCCTGGCGTGAGTCAGCGCTGCCCCGCACATGTCCCGTGGGAGCCTGGGGCTCTGTATGAGAAAGTTGAACAAACAAATACGACTGCAAACAACACTTAGAGGCTTGTGAAATACCTCTTGTGTCTGCTTCGGTCACCTCTGTGGAAGCTCATCTTCACTCAGCCTAGCTTGACTGGGAAGCTCTTCAAAGGAAAACCAAAAAAAGCTCCACGAGGATGCGTCTCACCTTTACCAGGCCACCTAAAAACCTCAGTTCCCATTATAAATCTCTTCTGCCAGCTCATCTTGCCATAAGCTTTTGGTTATTGTAGTAAACTCTGAGCTCGAAAGCCCTTTCCACCAGTTCTTCTCTCGGTTCTTCCAGCCTGCCAGACCGAAGGGTCATCCTTTATCAAAGCACAGATGCGGTGAGGATTTGACCCCATTTGCTTGCATTTACCCAGGAGCTGATCTCATTCCCAATTTAATTAAGCTTTCTCATATTTTTGGCCGTATCTTAAAGGTGCATACCAAGTTGATATGTGACCCAGGGGGAATGGAAGTAAATTTGCTTATAGCAAAAGGATTTGGGTGGCAGTTTTGAGAAAAATCAGGGCAGATTTTAAATGCAGGCTGAAACGCAGCTCCTGAGAGCAAGCAGTGGCATCTGTTGGGAAGAGAGGACAGGTAACAGGCTTGTAGCCTGAGTGGCAGTCTTGAAAATCCTGTTTCAGGTGTAAAAGTATCAGTGGGATGCTCTGATTTCAACCTTTGCGTCTTTTCCCTGGGAAATGTGGCAGAGATTTGTGCTCCCTGATCACATCCCCCTCCCAGGACCCGGGAAAGGGACAGATGTGTATAGTTGTTGTCGTCCACCCCCCCCCACCACCAACTTGCTCCCACGCCTGGTCCAAGGGGGCTGTGGGGTCACTGTGTGGGGTGCAGCACTGCATTCCCCTTTATACCCCTGTGGCTGTTGTATGGCATCCCTGTTGTATCCACCCTTGTATCCCCTTCCTGTAACCCTGCTGCTGCCGTACCACGTTCCCTTTTTCATCCCTGTTCCATCCCCATGGCAACCCCTTTGTATGACTTCTGCAGCCTCATTGCATCCTCCTTGTACCCCTGCTGTGCTTCCGTTGCATCCCCCCCCTTTACATCCCCGTTGTGGGATATTGCAGCTTCATTGCATGCCCCACTGTAACCCCTTGCACCCTTTTGTTCCCTCCCTCCCCGTTGCATTGCCTCTTGAACTGCTGCACTGCATCCCCCTTGCAGCCATGCTGCATGGCCTCCTGCACCCCCCACTGGAGTGATATCACACCCCCCTGAGCATCCCCACTGTATCCCTATACCGCTGCCTTGCATTCATCTTGCGCCTCTCTTGTATCCCCCTCGTACCCATGGTGCAGCCTCATTGCAGCCCCCTCCCACCCTGTCGTATCCCCTCCACACTCCGTTTGTACCCCGTTGCAGCCCCCTTGCAGCCCTGTTGTATCCCCCTTGCACCCCCCCCATTGCAGTACTCTTGTGCCCACCTTGCAAC
>VXBH01001235.1:408523-421530 GCA_013400035.1 Rynchops niger
TCTTCCCCTCTTCCGACAGTGTTTTCAGACACTGCCACTACCCCCGGCGAGCAGGACCCGTGCCGAGAGGAGGAGAAGATCTCTGCAAAGTAAGCTGAGCTTTTCAAAGGCTTTCTCCTTGTTTTACTTCCCAAGAGCGGCGGGAGGCGGCGGAGCTGGTGACCCCACACCGGGCAGCGCGGGGGCTCCCGCCGCTCCGCGCTTTCCCCTGCTGCAGCCTTCTCTTGTTAGGGGTCACTGGTGGGGATGATGGTGATTTTCTGTGCTTAATTTCCCCGTTTTAAGCGACGTGGCAAAAGGCAGCAAGTGCTGTCAGGGCTCCCGTGCAGCCCTGCTCTCGTGTGCGAGGTTTGTCTGTTGCACAAAGCGTTTATCTGTGAACAAGCCGCGCAGAGATCAAAGATCTTGCTACAAAATGTTAATTAAACGAATAAGGGCGTGTTGTTGAGGCTTGAAGAAGGAAATGAGGTTTAGCTTTGTTAAGGAGGTGCCTGGAGGAAATATTTACAGTTATTCCCCAAAGTTCAGTTATTCCTATTCTCCCTGGGGCAAGAGGGCAAACCCGGCTGTTGCTTCAGAGGTTCCGTAAGCTGTTGTTTGTGGTTGTGTGTAATGCGGGGGTTTGATGTGATCCAGCGTGATGGTGTGGAGAGGAGGTGACCGGCGTGATTCGGTTCCTGCTTTGTGACATAACCTACGACATACGTACCACATACCGCCGTTGAGTCTTGCAGGAAGCAGAAATAAATCCGCCTGTCCTGGCACGGAGAAATGCGGTGGTGAGGACGTGGGGTGACGGCTGGGGTGAGGACGTGGGGTGACGGCTGGTGGGAGAGCAGGCGTTGAGGATGTTTCGTTTTATAAATGTGTGACAAGAGAGCTAGCGCCGAGGAAACGGTGAGGCATGAGTTGGTTAGCAGGGGGAATTAGAGGAGATACATGTGTGGCAGGGTTTAATCTCTTAATGAGAAAAATATATCCCAGCTGTCTGCGGTGGGGCGAGCTCAGGGACGAGCGTGGCATTGCGTGAGAGCTCGCCCTTGTGGCCTGTGCCCTCCGTCTGCCGCCCCTGAGATTTGTCCGAAGGATGCTCGGGAGCTGGGATGGGGACCTGTGCGAACCAGCAAGTGCAAAACGTCCCTTTGTGCGTGGGGCAGGAGCGAGGAGGTGGGGGCGGGGATGAATTTGTCTCAGATAAGGGCTGGTCGCCAAAGAGCGCCCTGCCAGGTTGTTTCCTTTGGTTCCCGAGCCCATTAATAGGCTCTGCGCCCTTGATTAGTTGGTGCCTGTGCGGAGCGGTAATGAGAGCCGGGCTCAAGCCATCAATTCTAGGTCAGTGGTTGTAGCTGCGCTGGGGATTTGGGATTGGGCAGGGGGAGGGGAGTCGGAGCTGGACGCCTGCCTCTGGAAAGAGACATGGAGGCTGTGTTAAGGCAGCCCTGCCTGCACCCATCATGGGGGGGGAAAGGCTGCCTGCACCCAAGGGTCTGATTCCCACTCCCCCCGTCTGCAAAGTGCCCCAAGGGCCACGTCGTGCCCCGTGGCCGTGGATGTGATCTGTGCTTATTGCCCGTTTCAGACGTGCTCTCCTGCGAGGTTAACATTGCAATAATTAGATCCTTTAAGGAACCAGAACAAATGAGTTTTAAAACTGAATGAGACTTCGCCGTGCTCCCGCGCGGTATCCTCTGCCTCTCGCAGAGCTGCTCTCCTCTCTCCCTGGCAGCAGCAATCTCATTTAGGGTCAACTTGTCATTGTTTCTGGTGTTTAACCTCTGATCCTTCCCTAAATGTGGGCAGGTGAGGCCGGGCGGTGAAGAGCAGCATGGACCCGGATGTGCTGAACATGTTTGTCATCGCTGGTGGCACCTTGGCCATCCCCATCCTGGCCTTCGTGGCCTCCTTCCTCCTCTGGCCCTCAGCGCTCATCCGCATCTACTACTGGTGAGTTCATTAGCCCGGCTGCTCTCGTTTCAGTGCGGGGGGTGGAATTACTGCTGGTCCCCATCGGGTCCCTGCGCCCTGGCACACACACAGGCCCACAAGGAGCCACGGGCAGCAAGGTGGCATGGGCAGAGGTGGGCGATCCTGCCTGTGATGGCGATAGGAGCAGGCGAGGTGAGGTTTTCCACGGACTGTGCGTGGCTTTATGCATCTCTGGAAGAAGAAAATGGCATTTTCCTGTTGCTTTTTTGCTGCTGAGGCTTATGTCTGTCGGGGCAGCCTCAGCTAGGCTGACTCCCGTCCTGGTCCCAAATCACAACATCTCCGAAAGTTTCTGGGTTGTTTTCCCCAAGGATGGGACGGCGGCTGGGAAAAGCACGGCCGTTGCTGCCTGTCCCTCAGCCTGGCAGCCCCGGCAGGCTGCTGACCTGCTGCCTCCTCAGTGCAGCCGTCGTCGTCGGCGTGGGTGTCCTCGGTTCTGCCGCCTCTGCCCTGGCTCACACGCTCCCTCCCGATTAACAGCCTGCTCCGCAGGGGGGGACTTTTCTCTGGCTAGTAGTTACGGACAAGGCTTTTCTCGTTCTCCCTCTCTCCTCTGGGCTGGAGCATCAGAGAAGGTGGAGCGATGCTTTTCCTTACCCCCTTGCATCTCATCCTTTCCGGTGCCGGCAGGCGCTACACCCTTCAGTCCTCCTCTGTCCCTGGAAATCAGGGATAAGCACGCTGGTGGCTTTCCTCTCTGGGTTTGTGGCAGGGGAAAGTGGAATAAGGCTCCCTTCAGAAGCCGGGGCAGCGTCTCATCAGCCGGCGGCAGCAGGCAGCGCGGCAGGCAGCCCTCACGTGCTGCCGGCAGATGGTGGCTCCTGCAGTTTTGCTCACGGGTTGTTTCCAAATCAAAGACATCAGCCCACCCCGGCGCTCGGATGCAGCAGCGCGATGAAGCCCGTTTCTAACAGCGCATTCAGTAGCAAGCTTTTAATCATGGCATCTAGGGGCTGAGGGGGGACGGGATGAAAACCCCAGCCACTGGATGGGCGCGGGGGGAGAATTTCTTCCCATTGTGCATCGTGTGGGGAGCTGAGAGGCCAAACGCCGCTCTGCAAGGGGGAGCGGGTGGTGTGACAGCCTCCTGCCCTGGGGACGTCCGGGCTGCCGCTGCCTGGGGACAGGTCCGGATGGTAACGGGTTTGTCACTCAAAGGGGGCTTTTTCCATTGGACATACGAGCCAAGGAGGGCCCTGATGGGCTCGGGTTCCGAGGAGGATCACCGGAGAAACGCTGCCGCCCCAGAGCAGAGGGAGTGCGGTCGGGGCAAACCCTTCAGAGAGCCACAGGCAGGGGTGGCAGGACAGGGCAAAGGAGGCGCAAGGGGCTGATGCCGGGAGCTTTGAGGAGCCAGGTGTCCTGGTTTGAGGGAAAACAGAACCAATTTTCTGTTCAGTGATTTTACTTTGCAGCTAAGCCTCTTCTAACCAAGCTTCTGAAATGAACAGAATCTTGCGCAGAAGCTGCTCTCAGAGCGATAAGACCTGATTAGTTGTAATTTGTGCCGAGGAATGGTACGCAGAGAGGCTCTTGCTTATACTTATTGCTATAGGAACCAAGCTCAGCTAAATTCGTTATTTGCCCCCTTGGAGGGTTGGAAGCAGAAAAGCGTAGAGGGGTCGCACCGGTGGGGAGGAGGGGACAGGGCAGGTGACCCAAAACTGACCAAGAGGGTATTCCATCCCATCTGCGTCGTGCTTGGTATAAAAGCTGAGGGATACAACGTGGGTCCGTTAGGGGAAGACCGGGTTGAGAGGGAGGTAGAGAAGACCCTGCTGCCTCGTCCCTCGGGGTCGCAAAGTAGGGGCTGAGTGAAAACGTGCCGTGGGCAGGTCGGTCCGTGTTTGGCTGAGGGAGGGAGCGTGTGAGCAGAGATCAGCAGGGCTGTTTTCTTTGGAAAGGTGAGTGCCCCCATCTCTCCCTCTTCCAGCGTTTCTGGCAGCACTGGCATCTTGCAGGAGTAGCTGCGATGCTCTGTGCTTCACGGGCGCCTCTTTTCCTAGGGACAGCGGGCGAGAAGAGCGGCTTTGCCCTTTACTTTTCCTTTCCTCGCTGCTTCTTTATGAGTCAGCTTTCTTTGGGGAAAAATCATTGTGTTTCCCCGTTGGCAGAGGCAGAGGAGGGGGCAGACAGCACGCCATGCTGCTCCCCCACCCCGCCTCTCCTTTTATCCCCATGCAGCCCCGGCTTTGCGGCACGGCTCCCGGCAGGTCCCCGGGGATGCTTCTCCCCTCGCCCACCACGCGCTGCCCCGCTCCTCCTCCTCGCTGCCGGTCTGCATGTCCTCCGCCGGCGCGGCCAAGGGTCAGGCAGGGCCCCCCCGTCGCTGGTGGCCTGGCTCCCTCCCCTGCTGCTAATGCGCATCTCTGCCGGGCGTGATGTCCGGGGCTGCCGCGCTGACCCCGGCCCCAGCGCCCGCGGGCTCTGCCAACGGGGGTTAATCAGTTTAGCCGCTGCCGCTAAGCCTGTTAGCACCTTGCGAGGGATCAGTTCAGCTTTGCACAGATTATTTTGCCTTCTGCTGAATTGATCCATCAGGATCAGTTGCTAAAAATGTTATCATCTTGCCCATCAGTAGTTTACACCGGTGCCTTTGAGGCGAGGACTCTTAAGACTTATTCAGGGAGAAATTCACCTCTCCTTGTAGGACCAGCACAGAGCCGAGATGCTGCTTAAGTCCCACTAACTCCCTCCAAAAAGGGATTATGCTAAAAGAGGATTGTACTATGCATAAGCTTTGAGTGGGCAGAGAGCTAGGACAGCCCAGCAGTGTTGGTGACCTTGCTCTTGTGTCTCAGATAAATTCTGGTGCGGTATATAAAAATATTTGCGGGTATCTTGGCCATGAGGAATAGCCCGGTAGTCGTCCTGACAAGGGTTATGTCTGAACATAGGGGAAGTGCAGCGAAAGCATGCCTGCTCCTCCGTCTTGGACCGCACGTACACATCATGTGTCCAAAGTGTCACTGATAATCTCCATGCAGGTCCCCTCTGGCCGGCAGTTTTGCTGCATCCTCTTTGAGTAGGCTGCGAGGGTGCGCTGGCAGGAGCTGCCTGCCTCTCTGCTTTCAGAGGAATAACCCCGCTTTCCCCGGGGTTAGCCCGGGATCTTCTGGGGTGTTTGACCTTGGGTAAGGACGGTCCCCTCCAGTCCTTCGCGTGTGTATAAATACATTCTTAAAGCTCATCTAGTTGGCATACGGGAAAAGGGTTTCTGCGGAGCTCCTGGTGACAGGGTTGTTTTTGGCTGGGCTCTGATGTGCTTGTCCGTGGGGTGATGTTGTCCCATGGCTGCAGGGCTGTGTCCGAATAAACCCGTGACAGATCCACCTTACCCACCTGGAACATGTGCCTGCCCAGCCGGCACGCTGCCTTGCCATGCCTGCTGCCTTCCTCTCTGGAGCCTCCCTCCTCATACCAACCTTTGGGCGTTTTCAGTTTTAGCATTGTTATTCTGCTAATCACTTCCATTTCCTTGGGGGAATTGTGCAAATTAGTTAGTTCGGGTATTTTTTGAAGTTTTTAACAAACAGAGTGTCTCCACAAGCCATCTCCAGGGCAGCCATGAATAGCCAATGGCTGGTAATACACATGTAAGGGTTCACATGTAAGCACAGGGTCTGGTCCAGGGATGAGATGCTCAGAATTAGTCCCAGTTAGGGCCGTGACGGCACTGGTGCGAGCCCAGCCTAACTGGCCTTAGCAAACTCACAAATCTGCGGCTGAGTTTGGACCTGCCACCTGGCTGATATTGTCGCTGGGCCCTGGTCTTGCCTCACTCACTGGTGTTGTTTTCTCCTTGTTTCCAGGTACTGGCGCCGAGCCTTGGGTATGCAGGTTAGATATGCAAGCTACGATGACTATCAGTTTTGTTATTCCTATAGAGGGAGACCTGGATACCGACCGTCCATCCTGATGTTACATGGGTTCTCTGCCCACAAAGACATGTGGCTGTCCATAGTCAAGGTGGGAGTCCATTTCTATCACGTCGCTCTGTAGCAAGAGTCAATGGTCCTGGTCTTGGGGGTGGTGTGGGGACCCAACGCATGGGCTGTGATGATGGCTGTAATGTGCTGGAAACAGCCTCCTCAGCTCTGTGCTGGTGGCTTGTTGGATCCCTTTCATCCCTACGACATGCAGAGATGCAGGGGAGAGCGGTATGTACCTGCGTCCTCCATGGGATGCTGGTCTTTGTGGTTTCTCATCACATCAGCCTCGGTACCTGAGCTGACTTCTTACAGTGCACGAGGAACCAGGGGCTGCTAGGAGGAGAGCCAACCCCGCTACTCCCACCTGTGGTCACCAGTTTCCATCCGTGGGCTTTGCAGCAGTTCCCCTGCGCCGTAACCACCCCTGGTTTGTTTCCACAGTTCCTGCCGAAGAACCTGCACTTGGTGTGCGTTGACATGCCTGGGCACGAGGGCACGACTCGCTCGGCCTTGGATGATTACTCCATTAGCGGGCAAGCTAAGAGAATCCACCAGGTAAGGCCCTGGCGTTGCGTCGCCTCTGCAGAGGGACGTGGGGATGTGAGGGATGCTCAGCACCGCGTGCCCTGCCTCATGTGGCCCCACTCCCACCCACAGCCCTTCCCGGGCAGCCAGAGCCGCTGACCTCAAGCTTCTTTGAATTTCTCTAATGACCCCATGCTGTTGCTTCCTCTCCCCTAACAACGCTCCTTCTGCTCCCCTGCCAGTTCGTGGAGTGCATCAAGCTGAACAGAAGGCCCTTTCATCTGGTTGGCACTTCCATGGGGGGGAACGTAGCAGGCGTCTATGCCGCACAGTACCCAGAAGACATTTGCAGCCTGACTCTCATCTGTCCTGCAGGTGGGCAATGCAGGGGAGGCGGGATGGGGAGAGGGGGAGCAGGAGCCAGTACAAAAGCCCAGAGCAGCGCTGGCAGCCAAATAGGCTTTTAGTGCAAAACGTTTTGAAATACTTTGAAATATGTACACTCTGAAAATGTCTGGCGGGGCATGGGAGGAAATCACAGCCTTGTCCTGACTGCTTTTCTCCAGGGCTTTGGAGTTTGCCGTGCCATGCTGTGGTTAGAGCTGGGACTGGGACAAACGGGATAAGTCGTGCTCTGGAAGCAAACGTGTTTCCCCTTGGGGTGGCAGCCGTTTTACGTGGCAACATCCATAGCCTCTTGGCTCTGGAGAGGGAACCCAGGCAGCGCTGGGAAAAGCCTCCCCAGTCTGGCTGCTTGAGAGCCCCAGTGTGCCGGAGGGCTGGGGCTTTGGGAGCTGGATGGCTCCATCCTCCCACATTTGGGTGCTCCCAAGTGGGAAGAGCATTTTGGGGCCAGGCGCAGGTCAGCGGGGTGTCCCTGTGCCCATGCAGCACCCCTCCATCCCCGCCGTCCCCTCCATCCCCGCCGCCCCCTTGGCCGGGGGGGTTGGGGGAGCCTGGGCATGACACCTGCAGGAGGCATGGGGGGTTTGGCAGGGCGCTTCTCTGCCAGGGAGGGCTTTGCTGCGTCCCGGTTGTTATAGCAGCTCCTTCCCCCTCCCACACAAGGAAAGCAGCTCCCAGTTAAGAAATAAGTAATGAAGCAAAGCGAACGTTACCTAGCTACCAGGCTCTGGGGGCGGCAAGGTTCCCGCTCCTCTCTGGGAGAGATGTCGGCTGACTCTCCCGGTGCTCCTGGATGTGAAACCTCCGCGTGGGGGCTGCACAGAGGTTTGGGGTTAAGCTTCTGGGGGCTTTTTTTTTCCCCTGCAGTGGTGCATGCGGACGGGCCTTCTGAAATTTTCCGTCCGCCCCGTTAGTGTGGCAGGCTGGCCACAGGCTTTAGTACCTGCATCCACCGTCCACGTGAAAATAAGCACAGTAGTTTTTGCCAAAGTATTCGTTCCTGTCTACAGGGAGTACACGTCGTGTTGTGTCAGCCCGCGGGGCTCGGTGGTGCCAGGGGAGGGGCTGGGGTATCTCTGGGTACATATTACACTTGCTCTGTGTACAGATTTTTTTCTTTCTGCCTCTTTTTTTTTTTTTTTTTTTTTTTTTTTTTTTTTTTTTTTTTTGTGTTTTTCTTTTTAATGAGTTACCAAGCAGGAGGCCAGAGGCGGGGACGCGGGAGGTCAGTATGGCGACGCTTAGGTCTCATCTGGGTTTTAGCTTGTGTCCCCCTTCTCGTTCGACCCAGGCCTGCCAAGCACCACCGACAGCAAGTTCATTAAGCAGCTCCGGGAGCTGCAAGAGTCCAACAGCATCGACAGGATCCCTTTAATTCCCTCCACGCCTGAGGAGATGGCGGATATGCTGAAGCTTTGCTCCTACGTCCGCTTCAAGGTGCCGCAGCAGGTGAGGAGCGCGGGCTGGCTGCGGCGGCTGGGAAAGGGGGGCTCGGAGGTGGGGAGCGGGTTTGCTTCTCCCCGAGCCTGTGTGCCGGCAGCCGAGGTGATGCCAGGAGCGGAGCCAGTGCTGCCGTCGCCTCTGTCACCCAGGCAGGACACCCCCATCACCCAGGAGGGGACACCCCCAACCCTGCTCCCAGCACCTTTCCACCACTTTCCCTTCAAACCCACTTTTCCCTGCTCCCCCTGAGGTCTTTGGCAGCAGGCTGGGATGCCGAAGGGTTTTTTAGTAAATACGGCTGGCAGGAAGCATTAAATAACTAAGGCAGCCTGGAAGGGGGATTGTTTGCTGCTTTTTAAGTAAAAGCGATGGAAATGTTAATCACCTCATTGTCAGGCGAGAGGAACTTGGCGAGAGGCTGGCCATTAAGCCGGTTTTCCTTAGGAAGTCTGGGATGAGTAGATTGGAGAGTAAGAAAAAAAGAAAAGTAAGGTAAAGCCAAGACCTGGGGATTTTTTTATTTTTTTTTTAGCAAAAGAATGAAAGGAGGAAGAAAAGCACAGTCATGGCAGAGGCAGCCTGCTGGCTGTGAATAGCTGGCCTGGGACAGAAAATCGGGTTGGCATCGTAAAAGACAAAAGTACTCGTTGCTGAAACGCATGTTACTTAAGCGCGGTTGCGCCAGCCAGATGTGCTCAGGAAGGAGCTCGCCCTGGCCCGGGGCATGTCGGGGGGGGAGTGTGAGTGTCCCCCCCCAGCAGCTCTCCTCTGCTCTCCCTGCAGATCCTCCAGGGCCTCGTTGACGTTCGCATCCCGCACAACGATTTTTATCGGAAACGTAAGTCTCACCAGGCTTTCCAGCCGGACCCCCGGGGCATGGGGATGGCTTGTCCCTGGCCCCCTGGCCCCTGCTGCCTTGCCGAGGGTGGGAGGGGGCAATGTCATTAACAGATATGGGGATGCGCCTTGGTCACTGGTAGCCACACACCGCCACCCCCTTGGGTGACGGGGTTGCTGTTTTGCCCTCATCCTGCCAGCGGGGTTAATTAGTGCTAATACCGACAAGGAGATGGGCTTGGAGGAGGATGTCTCTGCAGAGGGGCTTGGTGGCGGTGCAGGACTCGGCCTTGGCAAGGACAGCCCCTGGGGGCTCTCCCCATCGCCCCTGCCTGGGCTTCCCCCTGAGGGGACGCTGGCAGGGCTGGCCCGCAGGGACCCCCGCGAGAAGGGAAGGTGAAGCATCCCCCTTGTAGCACTGACTGACTCTCCTCTTCCCCCCACTAGTGTTTTTAGAAATCGCGGATGAAAAGTCCAGGCACTCTCTCCATGAGAACATGAGCAAGATCAAAGCGCCGACGCAGGTCATCTGGGGAAAGCAGGACCAGGTAAGTGGTCCCCTCCGCCTCCCCCATGGGACCGTGTCTCCATCTCTGCCCGCGTCCACCCGCGGGGGCACGGCACAGGCTGTGCCGCTGAGCTGTGCCTTGCTCTAGTGGGGAGCTGGCACACGCATGTCCCTGTCCCCGCTGGGGACTTGGTGGGGTGATGGGCATAAAGCTGCCAGCCGGCGCGGGCCGGAGGGAGGAGAGGGCAGAGCCGGGGCTGGGGAGGGCGAGGGGGCGGGCGCCAGCCGCGGCAAGCGTGGGCTGTAAGAGGAATAAAGTGCCAGCAAGGAGTTGTCCTGGCAACTGGGGAGAGATGTGGTGTCCGTGGGCAGGCGGCGAGGCAAAGGCTTGGGACTTGTGTCTCTTGTTGCGTGTCTGTGTGTAGGGCTGGTTACGGAGCGAGGGGCGGGAGGGGGGAGAGGACAAGCTGCAGCCATGCAAAGGGCTGTGCAAACGCAAAGGTGCACGCGTTTGCTTGCAATGACCCCCTTCGCACTGAGCTTGGCAGCCAAAAAACATCCAAGAGAGTTCCGTGCCGCGTGCTGAGACCGGCACCGTGCAGCCTCCCCGTCCTGTCACCAGGCACGGGTACCGCGGGATGGGGCTGGCATCACGTGGGCTCTGTCGCATCCCTGCTCAGCGTTCGCTTGGGCCTGCAAAGGCGCCTCCAGTGGGGTTTCTAGGGTGGCCAGCCAAACCTAGCTCGGCCCGTGGGAGTGACTATTTTTCCCCCTCCCGTCCAGGTCCTGGATGTTTCCGGCGCCAGTGTTTTAGCGAGCGCTATCCCGGACTGCCACGTGTACATCCTGGAGAACTGCGGGCACTCGGTGGTGGTGGAGCGGCCCCGCAAGACGGCCAACCTCATCCTGGAGTTCCTGGCGCTGCTGCACAGCATGGACAACAACAAGAAGCAGGCGTGAGCGTGGCAGGGAGCCGAGCGCCCACGCCGGGTCTTTTCAATTGTAAAGTACTGCAGCTTTGATAAGTTCTCAGGGATCTTGTACGAATCGGGGTGAATGTGCCAAAGTCCCTGAGGAAGGCAGAATCACTGATACCTAAACCTATAGCACCGCCGGCACAGCGACCTAGGGGTCATTGAGCAACCTCCATAGATACAGGAACGGAAGCAGAATCTCTCCCTTTTCTACCTAGAGATAAAGTAGAAACGAGCTGAAATCACCAAGCACTAGCCATGCCATGTGCTGGAGCTCCTTATGCAGCCACCCACCTTACCCGAGTTACCGGCACGTAGTTGTTAATGACATTTACCTAAACTAGATAAGAAGCTTAGGAAGGAGGAAGCGTCCTGGACTGAGACTTACGATATTTCTACTACTTAGAGTCCGTCGCGTTGCATGCTGCCGTGCTGTAAGAGACCCCCAGTGCTCCAGGCGTCTGCTCGAGTGCTTTTTGTGTAGCTCCTTAACTCGTGATTTTATGCAGAAAACAACCGAAAACTTCATGCGTGGGAGTCCAATGACTGTGTGTGCAAAAAATGTTTACACTTTGAGTGGGTTTTTTTCTTTTTAAAATCCCCCAACAGCTCCTGTGTATATGTAATGCCTTAACGTTGCCCAGGGTGCGGCACCCGCGCACAGCCTGCCTTGCCGGGGGGTGAACATCGCCAGTGACAACTCGGGGTGCAGACAGCAGTTGTGTGACCCGGAGGGACGGAAAACCCCCATCCCGGGGCGATTCGGTCCCCGAGCCCGAGTCAGCAATAAGCCTGTGGGCAGGGTGCGAGTCAGCAAACTCGGGCGACCTCCTGTCTCAGCGCCTCTATCGCATCGCGCTGCTGCACGCGTTGATGTAAATTAACGACTTCCTTAATGAATTCCGTGAATTCTGCAAATGCCGACATCACCCAAAGCAGGCGCGCGGGGCGGGAGCGGGCTGTGCGTGTGAGCAGGGCAGGGGGATGGGGGCTCCTGGGCTCGCTGGGCGGCGAGGAGGGGGCACGGCTCGCCTGCCAGGCGCTGGCGTGGAAAGGCACGGTGTGCTTGTACGTCCTCTCGATGATTATAACTCCTGACCGAGAGAAATTATGGGTAGAAATGGGCAATGGCAGACAAGCTACACTATGCCGCCTGCCAGGCGATGCGCGGGGAGGGATCCTGCACCTCCCCGGCTGCGGTCCCTCGCTGCGTGTCCCAGCGGGAGGGGAATGGTCCTGGTGTCGGCGGGACCCACGGCTGCTGGGAGGGCGAGGCGGCGCGTGGTCCTCTGGCAGGCAAAGCAGCAGGCGGCCGTCACCCCTTTGGTCACCCCCAGCCCTCCCCAGGGGCTGACACCGGGTGCTCATGGAGCCTCCCCCCTCCCCAGACTGGGTGCGCAGGCTGGCGGTGCCGACAGCCACCTGCCCGCCGTCTTCCCCAGGTACCCCCATCTCCACGTATAGATCTGAAACTCCCCATCGGCTTCTCTGCTCTTTTTCAGAGAAGAAACATCGTCCTTCTTTTAGAAAATTAGGAATTTGCTGTTAATTGGTTGGTTATTGTTTCTACTACAGGAGTTAATTTAAAAAAAAAAAAANATCGTTTTATGCGGTACAAGCCAGAAAAAGTTGTTGGGTGTCTGTATGGTTTCTCATATGCCACAGATTGCTGTACACAAAGGATTTATATGGCTATTAAAATTTAGTGATTTAAGGAGTCCACCGTGCAATGATTATTTTTTCCTTTGAGGAAGAAGGGGCTGTCGTGCGGGATGATGCACGGCACAGGGGACTTGCTTTGCTGCTTCTTTCCTCCCCACTTTTCTGGGAGATGCAGGTTTTGCCTCGAGGAATATTTGATAATGTCGAGAGAGACGGTGCAGACGGGGAAGGCTGGAGTCTCATCTCTTCAAAGACAATACGAATTTTGCTTTTTTCTTTTTATTAAGAGGAGGTGGCCCTAAACACTCAAGAAGCAAAATAAAACCTCAAGGGACCAGGAGAGTTAGGTTTTAAGCGCCAAGATTCCTCTTAAAACTCTTGAAATTGTGTTAAATACCAATTTCAGCTGCAATTACAAGTCTTACTGAATTCATATGGTGCGCTGGGAATAGCGTTACATCAATATTCAGGCAAAAGTACTCGCATTTCTCCTTTCCCCAAGAGGCTGTCGAGACCTGACAGCTGCTTTGTTCGACGGAGAAGCTGCTGGGAGAGATGGGGAGCATCCCCCTGGCACCCCCTCCCCTTGCCATGGCACCCCGGCCCCCGGCTACAGTAACGCACGGGTCGAGGTGATGGTGGCTGCGGGAATCTTATTAATTACCGCAGCGCAGGGGGCTGGAATGCAGACAGGGGCTGGGGGGGAGCTTGGGGCATCTGCATCGTGCATCGCAT
>VXBH01001235.1:421599-450813 GCA_013400035.1 Rynchops niger
GGTGTCTGGGTGCTGACCCACAGCTCGCTCCGGCTGCAGCCAAGCGCCCGAGCTGGCCCCGCAGCAGCAGCTGAGCCCACTGAGGAGCGGCAGGGAGGGAGACTGCCTGCACCTGGGAGCACACCTGGGAGCACACCCAGTAACACCAGTCACTATTCCTACCGACCCTCGTTGCCTGCCGGCAGCCAGAAAAGTCCCACGCCATGCAAGGGCTGCTCCCATCTTTTCAGCCGCTGCCCCCTTGGCACTGTTCCTCCTTGCAAGCCCCAGCCACCCCCCCCAGGTAAGGCTGCGTCCCCGGGCTGTGCGTGGGGCTCGGGAGGGGGCAGAGGCTCCCGCTGGTACCGGCGGGGTTGTCTGTCCCATGGGCAGAGCTGGGGGGAACCACAAGGAAACCATTGGATCCCAGTTGCATCAAGCCTGGGCACTGGGAACGCGCACGTAGCTGAGCATCCTGGCGTGGCGGGAGGGGGGAGTTTGCCTTTCGGTTTGTCGTGCGCGGTGTTTAAGTGTTGCTTTCCTTGTAATTATGCGCATACACCAGGTCTGCGCTGGGGCTGGGCGGCGAGGCTCACGGAGGCAGAGGTTCATAGGAAAGCCAAGTGAGGAGTCGGCCCCTGGTTGTTACCGGTCTTGCCAAGGCGGATTCACTCTATCCTGGAAAGGGGTTGCAGAACACAGCAGGGCTGGCTCCCTAATAAACCTAACGATGCCCCCGAGCAAGCCGTTTTGCTGTTGAGCACCCAGCTCGGTGGTGGTGCCTGAAAGGTGCCATGGTGTCGGTGGGAGCAGGGGGGACAGAGCTGGTGGCATCTGCTCCCGGGCACTCTGGTCTGTGCCCAGCTGCTGCTGCAGGGGAAAATGCGATGCCCTCGAAACGCCGGCACCCAAAAACCCCTGGGCTGGGTCCTGCCCCACACAGCTGCAGCCAGCTGTTTGTCTGCAGTGGGGAAGCATCTTTCTCCTTTGTTTTTCCAGCAAAGGACAACAGCAGCATCCGCTGCCTTGTTGGCGGGGGGGGGTTTCAGCAGTGCAGCCCTGTGCCGAGCATCCTCTGCCAGGCGGCGCGATGCTCGGGGTGTCTGGCGCTGTGGTTTGGGTACTGCCGTGGGTGTCCCTCGCCCCAGGAGCCTGTCGCCCAGCTGAACCTTCCCCTGATTCAAGGTGTTTCACAATCCTCTTGGACACAAACCGTGTCTCTCTCACGGAAGCCTGGATGGGAGCACCCCAGGGCACGGCCCCTCTCGCCCACTGTGGGTGTCCCCGCACGCCGGCGCACAGCAGAGGCACATGTTCCTCGTTACACCTGCGGGTGCCCCGTGAGACGGTGAGGGTCCTCCTGCCCGGGACCCTCCAGCTGAGGCTCATGGCGAAAGCATGGAAAATGTATAGGATTTGGTGTGGGGTTTTCGGTTTTGGTTGGTTTTCCTTCTGGAAGGCCTTTTTCTGAACACCAGCCTCTTGGGGGCGGTTTGAGATTACTCATTGAGCTCTTGCCGGGTCACTAGTGCCGGGTGGCTTCTCCCTGCCATTCCCTGCCCGACAGCGCTGCCTGCCTGCTGCCGCCCGCCCGCCGCTTCAGACGTGGAGACCGAGCCTTGAGTTTCTTTTCTTACAGAAAACCTTCGTCTTCAGCCATCTCAACAGGGTCGCTGCCTTATTTTTTTTTTTTATTGGTTTGTTTTTTTTTTTTTTAAATGCCCAGCAAATAGCTGTGAAGGGGGTTCTCTGACAAGGGCCCTGCCTGCTGCCGGGTGCCCAGCGGAGACGCTGGCATCGCGCCGTTTTCTGAACCTCACTCTTTTCCAGAAACCGCCGTTTCGCTCCGTAGGGCAGGACTCGCACGCAGCCCCGCTGTGCTACTCTATCGATTTTATTTGTTTTCTTGCATTCTGGGAAAAGCTGGAGCATGGGGTGAGCTGGCAGGTTTCGGGTAAGAGCAGGGGGATTCGTGCTTCCCCCCGCTTTGGCAGGGCAATGCGGGTGAGCTGCGCTCCTCGGGTGGGTAACACAATGTCCTTGCAAGGCACAGCTAATAGACCTGCAGGGGAGGCTTCACGCAGGTTTGCCTTGGCCTCTGCCTCTGCCACCCAAGCGTTGTCGAAGCCCAGGAGAGCTCAGGCACCAGGTCAGAGGCTGCGCCTGTCCCCTGAAGGAGCAGCCTGTGCAGCTCCACAGCCATTTCATGGGACAGTGGTAAGGTAGGGCTGGGAGAAACCTTGAGACGTCATCCAGGCCATCCCCAGATCAACTCCTGCATCAGCCCGGAATGACCCCGCTGGTCTTGGACATCCCACGCCAGCTCCCCGGGAGCTGCTGGGCTCATAGGGCGTCCTAATGAGTAGCCCGAATCTCTGCTGAAATTTAAGCTTGTTACTTTTCCTGTCCCCATCGGATGCTGGGAGCACATTCATAACTCCCTGCAGCACCTTCTTGCGTGTTCACAGACTTGCTGTGTCCGGAACGAAATCCTGCCGGCTCTGCCAGCTGCTCCTCCTGTACCTGGAGGGGTGACGTGGGCAGCTGGGCACAAACTCTGGGCTCAGACTTTGCTGGCTTCAAACAGCGGGTGTCTTGCTTCATGAGCGTGTTAAGAGCAAACATCACAGTCAGCTCGGTTTTAAAATAAATAAACAGTAAGAATAACAACAACAGCTCTCCCCAACCCCCCCGAATGACGTCGCGCAGCCTGAGTCACCGTTTCCTGCAATCTTGCTCTCTAGCTTGCCTTGGAACGCTGGTTGTTCATACCTGAGAGCAGAAACCTGCCTTCATCTTTGTGGAATCACATCCCCGTTTCTTGTTAACCCTTTTTTTTTTTTTGTCTGTTTGCCAAGATCACCTGTACCCTACCCCAGCTCTCCAGCACACCCCCTTGGGGCAGTGTCAGCTGTGGATTCGTTAAGCAGCCTGGCCTCCAGCTCAGTCAGTGAGCTACTGATGGAGCTGCGGAAAGCGGTGCGTCTCCTTCCACTCCCGCGAGGAACCATCCGTAACAAGTGAGAATAATTTTGCTGCATGTTTTGCAGCCACCTTGCAGGTTGAGTTAATCTTGGCTTTCCTCCTTTTTCCAGTGGGAACGACACAGGCTTGCTTGGCAAAAGCCTTACTAAAGAAATACAGTCCCTACTGCTCTCTCTTTGCCTTGGGGGCCTGTTGCCCTATTGCAAAAGAAAATTGATTTGGAGTAATGTGACTAATTTTTGTTATCTCCCAACCTGCTGGTTTCTAGGTGCTTTACATCCCTGTTTCCAAGCTGTTCTGGGACAGCGTGGGGACCACCTCCACATCCGATGCCTGGAACGGCCACCTGCCTTAGAGGAAATAACCCTCGGTGGTGTCCGGGAGGTTGGGAAATATTTGGAGTCCTGGCTTTGACCCCGTAGGCAGGAGAGAGGTCACTGGCCTGTTTGGAGAACCAGGTGAAGGTTGTCCCTCGGAGAACAAGTGGGGCTGTTTGGGGGCACGGCTGTCGAGGATGGGGACCCCATGGTCGCAACGAGACCCGTGGAACCCCCACTTTCAGCACCTCAGGTCCCCAGCACTTGTGTCGAGGTGGCACCAGGTGGCAGCAAGTGACCAGCATGGGGAGATGCTGCGGCACGCTGCGGGGAGCAGAGGAAGCCCTCATGCTGCACACACCACCCTCCCCCCCCAAATCCAACCTGCACCCAGCACCCGACTGGGATTCTGCCCCTTCCTTTGGGATGATGCCCGGGCAGGGTCTGACCTCTCTCCCCACAGGAGCTGGGTGCTCCAAAAAGTCCCCAACCTGCGTGTCACCTGGTCAGGGCCAAAGCCCCGTGTTCCCGTCTCATGTTTGGAGCTGGGTGTTCTCGGGGTCAAATTCTCTCCTTCCATAAGATGTCCAGACTTTGAAGTTTAAGGGCAAGTCACCCCTGAAAGGAGTTAAATCATTAACTTGTTTTGCAAGAGCCTTGATTTGGCCTGCAAGCAAACCGCCCCCCCCCTCCCCTTGCTGCTGCTGGGGACGTGCTCACCAGCTCACCAAGACTGCTTCGGTGGGGACGTGAGGGATGCAAAAGGAGAAGACCGAAGGGTGCTGGGTCAGAGCACCACTTCCAGGAGCGGTGTCACTGCGTGTACCCCGTTCTCCAGGGGGGCTGGAGGAGACGGGGCGACGCTTGCGGGATCAAGCCTCCTGCACCCCTGGAGAAGCGGTTGTCAGGCCTCCCGTCCCACGCAGCTCGGGAAAGCCCGTGCGGCACCCTCCTCTCCTCTCCGCATCTCCCTTCAGCACCCGCTCCCCTGCCAGCATTTCCCATCCACGCAACCACAGCGCGGTGGCCGGGAGGGCTCCTGCAAGTCTCCCCGCGGTGCTTGAGAGGCATTCGGTTAGCGGGAGACACACCTGGCCACGGGCTACCTGGAAATATTATCCGTCTCGCTGCCTGGCTTTGGGTTTAGCTGGGTTTGAAGCCCGAGTGGGCGGCTCTGGGTGGAGGCCAGCGCGGCGCCGGCACGGAGAAAATGGTTTCAACAGCCTCTTCCTGTTGTGCAACCGCCCCGCAGCCCACGTAGGGAATTCTTGGGAGATTTGTCAGGGCTTTTGTGTTTCCAGATAATATATTTATTTGCTTGTTTCAGGGCCTGCTTTCACAAGCGAGGGATTTAAATAGCACAGGCTGAGAGGGGGCATGCACCTACCTGAAGTCTTCCCTGAAGCGCCGTGTCCTGCCCCGGGGGCTCCCCGTGCCCACCCCGGCTGCCCTCACCTGCACAGCCCTGGCTTCCCCTCGGCACGGTTTCCTCATCCCGCTGGCTCTGGAGCTGGAATTCTGGCACAAACATGATTATTTACGGTTTCGCCCCGGCAGCCCGCACGTGTTCCTGCCCTTATGCAATAGTTCAGGCTGGGGTTCGAGCCCGCTCATCCATGCCCTGCCCGCGTGGGGGGCTGGGGGGCTGCGGGTATCGACGCCCCCCACCCCAGACCTTATGCCGGGGGCAAGGGACGGCTGAGCTCATCCCATGCGTGTGCAGGGCCCCAGGTGAGCTCTGCCCGCAGGCCTGCAGGCTCCCGGCCGGGCAGGGCTGAGACGTGAGCTCCTCTCCGCTCCAAAAACCTGCCACTTTCCTGCTGCCCAGTTCCAGTTTGGTCCTGTCCTGCTTGATCCTGGGGTGCAGGAGCAAGGCACAGAGCTGTGTACGCTAACCAGCGTTTTCTAGCAGGACCCATATTTACTGGATTTCAGGTGTTTCGGCTGTGCATACCCCCGACCTTGCTGCCTTTTTGGCTTTGTGGTTCCCGGAGCAGGCAGGGGTGTGCAGGGTGGCTGGCCACTGTGTGCCCGGGCACGCGTGGGCGGCAGGAGAAGGGGCTGCCCTGGGCATCGGGCTTCCCAGGGCGAAGCGTGGTGGGGAAAGGTGGGGAAAGGCAGGGAAAAGTTGTGAAAACCAGGGTGGGAGCCAGAGCACGAGGCGTGTGGCTGACACACACCACCCGTGGCTCAGGGGGCGTCAGGGCATGGGCAGCGTTTAGACATACAAGCCTTGGAGAGGCTACTAATGCTGGTGGGAGCCTGGTGCCCGCTGGCAACCCTCTCCCCGTCTCCATGTGCCAGACACCGAGAGCTGGTGGCATAAACACCAGCAGCCCGTGCATGGGTGGTGGTGGGAGGCTACGGGACGGGGCAGGTGCTGCCCTCAGCCTCTCGCTTCTGGGTGGGTGCTGCGGGGAAGGAGCGCTCTCCTCCCACCACCCCCAGCCCCGCCGCCACGCCAATGATCCACCAGCGAAAGGCAGGCAGCTTGTGAGGGGTGTCCAGGGTTGGGGTGGGTCAGATGAGGCCGGGAGCAGCTGCCTGCAAAAAATCCCTCTGCTTCTTCAGGCTGGTATTCTAGCTCATCCCCGTGTCCCCCCGGCAGCTGGGTGACCGTGCCCTTGTGCCGGGCACGCTAGGAACCCAGCGCTTGTCACTTGACTGCACCGCAGCCCAGGGACACCGCTCTCGGTGGGTTTGCCTTTAATTGCGTGAGCGAGGTGCCTGCCAAAAGAGCCGCTTGGGGTTGGCTCTGGCTTTCCTCGGTGCAACCCGGTGCCAGGCACGGGAGGAGGGAGGCCAACATCTCGCCCTGGTAGCGTGCGAAAGGCCACCGAGGGCTGGCAGGCGGCGTGCCCAGGCAACACCCTCCCGCCTGCTCCGAGCTGCACGGGCAGGACCGTGTGTTTAAAACTGCGTGTGTCAGCATCGGGGCTGCGGGTCGCTCCTATAACCGCGAAAGCTGTGCCGGCGGGTTCAGTTGGAGTCGTGAGCGTTGCCCCAAGAAACTGAGGGATTCCTGGGAAAGGGGGCAAAGCCACCGCAGTGGCGTCAGCCAGCCCCTGGGGTGGGAGCATCACCCTGCTCTGGGGAGGGCAAGCCCTTAGGAAGACGAGTGCGAGGATACGGGTGGCATTGGGAAGCACCAGCCGCTCACTGGGAGGGGCTGGAAGACCGGCAGAAACCTTTGTACGGTCCCAGCTGCTTTTTTCCTGTTATAAAGAGCGCAGAAAGCTCTTGATAAAAGCTCCTATAAATCAAAAGCTGAACCGCAACCAGGAGCTCTCCTGGGACATGCCCTCGTGTCCCAGCCGGCAGGGTTGGGATGTGACGCCAGTGCTCCTCTGCAGCGTGGCTGTGGCCAAAGCTCGCTCCCATCATGCTCACGCCTCTCCTTGTGCGGGGACCACGGCTGGTGTCCAGGCCCGTAATGTCCAGAGGGACAAATGGTGGGTGTTGGGAGCAGGTCCTCCCTCTTCCCCTCCCGGGTACCAGTGACAATAAGGTTCTCATAGCTCTTTGGGGAAATCTGGAGCAGTTTGTCTAAGAGTTATCGGGGGTCGGGGTCACTCTCTGAGACCGTCACCATGACTGGAGTGATTCCCCGTGCTTTGTTGACAGTGGCAGCTGGTTCCCCATTTCCAAGCTCTGTGCCACCTCCCATCCTTAACGATCCCCATGTCCTTAAGTAATCTGCCCCCAAGGTAATTACGGGTCCTGTGCCAGCCCACCCATGGCCGCAGCCATGCCAGAGCCAAGGGCACCCAGGAACTGGCGCTGGACCCCCATCCCACTGCAGCCCTGCCCAGCGCTGCCTTCAGCACGGACAAATTTTGGCCATTAAAACCTGGCTGAGCGCTCACAAAGCAATCCAGCTGTCGTTGGCTGGGCTGACCAGCACCACTTAGTGTTAAAATTGCCCAGAAATTCCCTTTCCGAAACTTTATTCGCCACTGCTCGCTGCTTTACCCTCTCTCGGCTGCGGGGACAAGTCACCCACCCAAGGTGGCTGTTGCTGAAATCATTTTAGATGTGGCCAAATGGAGTCACATCATCATCTCTGCATAATCAGAAAGAAAATAGAAAAATCTAAAAGAAAATATAAGATATTACAGGTGCTGGACCCCTGTGGGATGAGTCCAGGCACACCTGGCTTGACCTGGGGCGTCCTCACACCTCTCCTGGATCCCGTCCCGCCGGGACGCCCTGCCCCGGGGTTTGCGCGGGGACCTGAACTGAAGGGGGAACGCAGCCATGAGGGAGCCGTCTCCTCTCCTTCCAAAGCTGTGGCTTCCTTTGAGAGTTTTGGAGGAGAACATGGCAGCTCCATGAGCCTTCCTGATGGGAAAAGCCTCCCGGCGCCGCTGGTTTGGTTTCTGCGGTGACTCCCTCTGCTAAATGTCTCATTACGGGCTGAGTTAGTGTTTTTGATATTTTTAGATGCCGCTCGGTGCAGCAAACACAAGCGCTCGGGACTTTGTAATTAAAGCAACTATTTTGGCGGTGGGATGTTGCCAAGCTGGAGCTCTTGGTCTGAAACCTCCTTCCCGCAGAAGGGTGCGCAATGCCGGCACCGCGTCCCGGTGAGGGCACGGCCGTGTCAGGAGTCCCCATGGGACTGCCTGCCCTGCTGGGAGGGATGGAGGGGCTCAGGGGGCACAGCCAGTGTGGGCTCCGTTTCTTTGAGACCTACAGATCTGGAGCCATGGGCTCTCCGTGCCACTGGACCCCCAACAGAGGTGGCAGGAATGGACCCGCTGGGCAGGCAGGGTGGCAGGATGGGGACCAGCAGGTCAGGGCTTGTCCTACTGCATCCACTGTGCCCTCGGTGCATCTGAGGTCCATCCCGGCACCCAGCCGAGCCCCGACAGGTTGGGCAGAGCCTCCCTGAGCCAGCAAAGCCTATTTCCCTTCACGGGCTGAGAGATAAACCTAAAAATAACCTTGTTATCTTCCACCCGATCCACACCAACATCAGCCCCGGCTATAAACAGCTGAGCCTGTGTCTAGGTGGATCGATGCTGGGGGAAGGGCTGTCTGTGGGGGTGGGTTGCAGGGGCCAGGGGCTCAGTGGGGACACTGTGCCCCGTGGGGGGCTGGCCCCACTGCAGGGGGGTCTCTGCACCAGGCTGCAAAGTGGCTGCTTTGCCCTTGCCGTGCTGGGAAGGGCTGTGCCCCCGAGGTAGCTGCATGCCTGCCGATGGGCGAGGAGGTTCTGTCCCACTGCAAAACAGGTCCCAAAAATAGCCTGGGGTGAGCGCTGAATAAACACCGTCCCATGCGCCCTCTCTGACACGGGGCCTTGCGCAATTCGTTACCTGAAAATTCCCCGGCACCGTTACAGCCGCAGGACCCTGTCCCAAGGGGCTGTGGCGGGGATTCTACCCGCTCTCGTCCTGCCCGTGGTCTCACCCCATGCTGCCATGCCATGCCGTGCCACCCGGGGCTTGCTGCAGCCCCTGCGGTGCCCCACGATGGCCAAGGGCAGGCTGACAGTGCCCCCTGATATATATAATACCTGCACCCCAGGTCTGGCTGCTCCCCTGTGCTGGGTTCCCCAGGGAGATGTGCCTCTGCCTGGCTGCACATACAGAGGAAGCTTTGGGGTGGGGGTAGCGAAAAACCCCCATTCCTCGGAGGCGACAGTGGTGAGTCAGTGAAGAGGGATGAGGAATGGTCTGGGGAAGCGGGAATGGGAACCCACGCTGCTCCCCGCAGGTTAAGGAGGAATTACGGCGCTGGTTAATCCCTTGCCTCAACCACCAGCAATGGCTGAAGTGGGACAAATCCCTGTTTTCGCAACCCCATGTACGTGCTGGGAATGGGCTGCTGTCCCCTCACAGCACGGCCGGCCGTCCTCGTCCCCATCACTGGCCAGCAATGTCAAGCTGACGCATTTCACACCGGTCCCAAAGCGCGGTTTCCTCTGGCCCGGCTGGTGGATGCCCGCTGGCTGTGGCTCTGCCCAGCTGCTCCGGACGGGGAAAACCCCGCAGCGGCACGCTGGGTGGGGGAAACGCCGCCGAGCTCTGCAGCGTGCCGGCGGGGAGCGTGGCCCTGCTCCTGGCATCAGCGGGCAGAGGTGGCAGCGGGGCAGGAGGGACGCGGGGCAGCCTGGCATGGCACCAGCCGCCGTGCCGCCTGCTAGTGGGTTTGGAAACTGGTGCTCTGCAGGGGGGACACATTTTCCAGGGTGTTGCCGTTGGGGTAAGTCCCCTCAGTTGGGATTGTTTTGGGGCTCGGGGCACAAGCAGCTCTTTGCAGCGGGGCTGGGGCTGCCCTGGCTTTGCGGCGGTGGCCGGGCAGGGCAGGGAGCCCGCGGCGTCCCCGGTGCCTCACGCTGGGCTCCAGCCAGAGCCCTTGCAATTGCTTCTCTGAGCACTGAAATTAGCAACCAACATCAAAGAGGAGCCGGGGTGGGGGGAAGAGAGGTAGAGGCTTTGTTTACTTGAATCAAAAATAATTTGTGGCACTGCATCTTCTTCCAAGGCAAACAGAGCAGGAGCCTGTCCGTGCTAATTTGGGAAGGCGAAAGGGAGTTGAATGAAAGCATGAACCTCTGACAGGGAAACAACCGGTCTCTCGTGCTAAAATAGAGCCGCGGACGCCGGTCAGGTTGATGTGGAGGCGCTGGGGAAGGGCAGGGAAGGTGGTGTGAAGTGCAGGGCAGCGGGAGGGAGGCGCAGCCAGTATCGGGCAATAAAACGTAACGTCACCCTGTGCCAGCGCCAAGGCCAGCCTGCAGCCCCGGGCAGGCAGGGCAGGGCTGGGGGCTGGCATGGGGGGGCGGAATCTGCTTGTGTTTGTGTACAAGGGTTGTGTATATACACATATATACGTGTGCGTGTGTGCCCACTCTGCATGGGTCTCAGGCCGGGGACCCAAACGGGCCATCGCGTGAGACATAAGCTCCCCCAGGAGCTGAGGTGCGTAGTGGGGACTGCAGGAGGTGAAGCGTTGCCTCCTATTGCCCCGTCTCTCACGAGGCACCAAACGGCTTTTGGCGTCCCCGGCATGGATGCTGGCGCTGAAAAGACCTCACCACCCTTGGCAGTGGGGACTCGGGGGCTGGTGCACCCTGGGGACCCCTTTGCAAAGGCTGTGGGAGGGCATGGGGTGGTGGCACCCCTGGCAGTGGACGTGCCGTGGGGAGGGATGCAGGCACCGCTGCTGCGGGATGTCCCCTTCCATTGCGTTTCTGCTGCCGCTCCTCTGCGCACCCCGGGGAAGCCCTGAGCTGGGAAATGCCGCTGCGTGATGGAGAGTGAGCGGTGTCAGAGCCAAAGGAGAGGTGGCTTTCCGCGCTGCTGGGTGAGGTGGCAGCAACCGGTGCCTCTGATGCTGAGCGTCACCACGCAGCTACCAAAAGGCCTCTGGTGCATCACCGTGCCACTAGCACCTGCCGTGCGCGGAGGCGTGACGGGAGGGAGCAGGATAAGAAAACCAGCCGCTTTTATCAGTGCGGTGATGCGCGTGTTTGGGCAGTGGGGAGGAGTGTGACATTCCCACCTGCCGTGGGAACAGCACGGGCTGTCCTAGGTTACAAAGATAACCCGTTCCAGCGGGTTTCCACGCTCTCCAGATGGGAGGACCTGGGAAACACCCGCAGTGTCCACCCCACCACCAGCCCAGGGACTCCCCAGTGCTACGAAACGCTGAAGGAAGCCCTCTGCAGTGCATCACAGGGGATGGGACAACCTTCATGGCTCCTGCTGGGGCGGGATGGGGATGGGGGACCAGCCCGGGGGTTTGCAGGGGCTGTTCCTGCGCAGCTGCAGGAATATTCTCTGTTAGGGAGGGCACTGGTCTTGGCCTTGCTCATCTGCAGCCCCGCGGCAGTTTTCCCACAGCCAAATGCAATTAAAAAGTTGCCCGTAGGGTCAGGCACTTAATAGCAGCATCCAGCCTCTCCTCCGCACCCTGCTGGGGCACGGGCACGGTCCTGCCCGTGGCGCTGGCTGTCAGCAGGACTAAATAACCTGCGATGGCGGGGCACCAAGGCACCAGGCGCTAGAGGCCACAGAAACCCCATGCCACAGGCACTGGGCATTGTTTTCCTCCAAAGTTTCCTGAAATAATGGGTAGACCTGAGCCTTTGGCTGTGCAGGGACGTGGGTTCCGCTGGTGGAAGGGTGTTGAGCAGCAGAGGACGCGTGTCCTGGGGATGGGACAACCTTCAGCCCTGTTTCTTGAAGCAGAAACACGCTGCCTCGCCAGCCGCCTCCTCGCCTGCTTGGGGTTTTGTAACCTGGCATGGTTTGGCTTCACCTCCCCACCTGCTCTCTGCGGAGGCGGGGAAGTCCTATCTCGCAGAATGGGATTAATTGCTCGTCAGTATTTTTAGGTACGAAAGCCTGAAATTATCTGAAATGGGAGCAAAGGGGAATGCGGCACCGGGGAGGTCAGAACTGCAAGGGTCGCTGGCCGAGCTGGGCTCCCGGGTGAGCGCCGAGCTGGAGCTGCAGGAGCGAATACCAAGGGAAACAAGTGCATGCGCAAAATCCAAAGCAAACAAAGCCACCCACGGCCCTGAAATCCGCACCTCTGCTAAGGACGGGGCCGGCTGGCTGACGGGGCCGGCTGGCGCAGGTCGGCTCTCCAAAGAAAGCCCGTGTGAGTCTGTGCGTGCCAGCTTCTTAAAATAACCAGATAGCAAGTGCGTTTAGCACAGGGGAGACTAAACCCATGGCAGTTTCTCTTTGTCACGATCCCGAAGGGGAGGGCTCTAGGGCAGCAGGCGTGGGGGCTGAGACGCAGCGTCACCTCGCCACCCACCAAGACATTTTGCAAGGCTGAACCGTGCCCCCTCGACTTTCTCACCTGGGCTGAATGTAGGCTGGTGTCATCTTTAATGATATGACACGTGGCTTTACTCCCTCCCTCCCTCCTCCCCCCAAGGGTATTTCTTTAATTGCAAAATTGGGCTGAGGAGGGACCTTCCACCAAGTGCAGTTAATTGCTAACAGGAGCAGGGAGTTTGTTGGGTGCCAGCCCTGATGCAGGGATGAAGCCAGGGTAATTCAGCGTTCGCTTCCCATCCAGGTAAATTGGTAACACATTTTATTTTATTTAAAAAAAGGGANGGCTGTGCTCTTGCGGAGCCTCTTGGAAGCTGGGCTGTGGCGTAGCTGAGCAGGGAAATGCTGCAGCTGGAGGCAGGTACCAGGGAAGGGGTAGGGAACGGTGGGGGGACATGGTGGAGGGGGCTGCTGGGCTGGCAGGGTGGCCAGGGGGCTGCTGAGACAGTGAAATGCTGCTCTGGCACTGCCTGGCCTCCAGGCAGGGCTTTTGCCTGCAGCAAGTGCTGGTTGCCTGCTCCCCCCTGCCCTGCCAGCAGCGGGGCTGAGCCAGATGAACCTGCAGCCACCCCCAGGGACCCCATCGGCACTTCAGTGCTGACCCCCGGCTGGATGCCAGCTGGATGCCAGCCCTGGGAGCAGATCTCTGCTGTATGTAGCGGGGCGCTCCTTGGATTGTCCTTGGGTCCCCATTTGCCTCTGGCTGGTAACTGCCCCTGGGTTGGGAGCACTGACGATATTTATCTGCGGGGCACGTTGCCTGCCTGACGTCACCGGGACTGACAAGCGCTATCTAAATCACCAGCACTAAATCCAAATCCCTCCTATGGCAGTGAGACAGCACCTCGCGTGGGGACCTGCCTGCTGCCCCTGCCCTGGCTGCAGAGAGAACCCGCGGCGGCAGGCAGCCGTGCCGGGCGCTTGGCCGTAGGGAGCGTTTTTTTGGTGCACGAGCCCTGCTGCTCCCTGCTGGGTGCGCAGCCCCCGAGAGCCATGGGATGGGGAGGGGGGGGGACCAGGCTGTGGTGCAGCCCCTCTCCGTGCCAGGCCTGAGCAGTGTGGCTGCCTGTCCCAGGTACGCCCTCCGCTCATACAATCATGGAATGGTTCGGGTTAGAAGGGACCTTAAAGATCATCCAGCTCCAACCCCCCTGCCCTGGGCAGGGACACCTCCCACCAGACCAGGCTGCTCAAAGCCCCATCCAGCCTGGCCTTGGACACCTCCAGGGATGGGGCAGCCACATGTGGAGAACCTGTTCCAGTGTCTCACCACCCTCACAGTAATGAATTTCTTCCTAATATCTAATCTAAATCTCCCCTCTTTCAGTTTAAAACCATTACCCCTCATCCTATCACTCCCTGATAAAGAGTTCCTCCCCACGGGTAAGCCTGTGGCAAGCCCTGTCACATGCTGGTGTCACCTGGCAGAGAAGGGGATCGCACGGACCCCCAGGCGGGATGGCAAAGCTGTGGGCATCCTGGGGAGGACACGCTGCAGCTCTTGTCCAGGGTGGTTACCACAGCTGGCCATGCCTGGGCTTGTACCAACTGACACGGCTCCTTGGCTGGCAAAGAGCCGATGGCAGCAGTCGGGGTGACAATCGCTCCTACAGACCCCGAGAGGACACCCCTCCCCGGTACAGGGTGCGAGAGAGCACACCCGGGACCAGAGCTGCCCGGCAGGCCCGAGGGACAGCGATGCATCCCGTGGGGATGCTCTGGCGCTGCTGCCAGGGCGGGAGCTGCCATAACCCAGAGCTGGTGCCGGGGTGGCTCAGCCCTGTGCGGGACAGGGGACGCTGGGGTGGCTGAGTTTCTTAGGGAAGCCATCGGCTGGCTCCAGCGTCAGCTGGCTGCAGAGGGGGAGCATCAGTGCAGGGTTTTTTTCCTGGAAAATCATGAAGTGTTTGACTCAAATCGTTCACTGGGGGAGGCGAGCACAGCCTGGTCCCTGCTGAGCCGCGCAGCGGGGAGGTGATGGCACATCCGTCGGGGTCGCCCCCCCCCGTGTGGGACACCACTGCCTCCCGTGGCGTCAGCACAGGGGGACGCCTCGCAAACCATGATTGAATGGTCCCTGCAGCCTGCTCGGCTCTCGGCAGGAGCCCACGCCGGGAGGAGTCATGAGTGTGCCTGGGAAAAGGTTTTGGGTTTTGCTGTGCGTCACCAGCCCAGGGGGCAACTTCTCTGTGGCTTGTCCCCAGCGCGCTGGCAGATGAGGACCAATTTTTCCTGTCCCCGCCCTGCTGTGCCCTGGGTGATGGAAGGGCGGTGGTGGCCACGGTGGGAGCCCAGGCAGGGAGAAGGGCTGCCCCGTGCCTTGCTCCTCTCTGGATTTCTCCCCGCGTGGTTTCTGCAGAGGGCTGAAGGCTTTGAATCACTGAACCCGGCACAGCTGAACCCAGAACTTGCTGCTGCCCAGTGGGGCTGCGTGCTCAAGTGAATATAGAGTGGGGACACGGGCAGATGCCTCCTCCCCACTGCAAGAGCCCTCGCCGCTGGGCTGGGAAATGTTCGTTTCCTCAGGCATGTTATAGTCTATTAATTAGGTAACAGACACTGTTGGTCGAGGTTTGGGTTTCACCCGCCGTGATGTCAGATGGAGGTCAGGCTCTTGGCTGGTCCCCTGCCCTCATGTAAAGGCTGTGTTCCCCGCGGCCGTCGCTCGGGCAGCATCTCCGCTGCCTGCCTGACCCCGCGCTTGGCACGGGCACATGTTGGTACGGCTGTTTGCGGTGCAGAAGCTTCTCCTCGGGGATGGGGAAGGAGCACGGATGGTCTCCCGGACCTGGGTTCAAGGCGTGGGTGACCACACGGAGGCCAGGGTGTCCTTGGCATCTCCCCAGGCTCGGGGTGTTGCCAGTTTTGCTGGGAGAGGGAGGCAGCTGGCGCAGCGGTGGAATGGCAGCGCTGGCCACGGCTCATCTCCGTTCCCAGCAAGCCCACGGCTATTTTTACAGCTCAGAAACGTTGTGCTCCCAGTGCCGTGGGTTAGCAAAGGGGCTGGGTTGGATCAGATCAACAAGAGCAGCTTCCTCATGGCCTGGAAAGGTGCAGGGAGCGAGGGCTGGTGCTGGGGGGCTCTGAGGACCCTGAGGGCAGGTCCCACAGATTCATTAGCTGTTGGGACCCAGAGCCCATACGTGGTGCAGGGGTGAGGGTGTAGCCAGCCTTTCCCTGGGACACATCCCAGTGAAATCCCGGCAGAGGCGGCTGGGGAAGGCCCTGTGAGGACTCACTGCATTGCTGCTGGCACGTCCACTCACCGCTGCAGCTTTCCTCTTCTATTTTAGTTTTCTTTTCTCGTTTGCTGCATTGTTATTTTGTTCTGGAAGAGCTTTAGGAGGCCGCTTTGCATCCGACCCGCTGGGAGGAAGCGGGGCCGCCCCTCTGCTCTCCCCGCTCCCTGGCGTAAGGAGGCCTTTCTTTTCTCCCTTTATTTTAGCGCTTTGATGTCCTTATAATTTATTTTTGCAGCGGAGTTGTTTTCATGATAAAATGGAAATGTTTCCCCGTGGGTGGCTTTGAAATGAAAGGCTGAGTGAAGAGGCTAAAAATATCCCTGCGTGAGCCGCTGTCTGCCTGAGCCGCTGGGCTGGGCAGGGGCTGAGCTGGGGGGGACCTGCTGGTCCCCGGGGCTGTCACCACAGGGACCCCCGCCGATGGTTAACCCTCCCCACACCGGAGCACGTGGGCTGGTGCACGGGCCGAGAGCTCTGGGTTGCTTTTCTCTGGAGCTAAGCTTGCTTATGCTGCGTTTGGGACAGATGTCCCCACTCCTGGTGTGAGTCCTTGTTGGCTGGGTGGGGACATGGAGAATCCCCAGGGGACCATTGCTGATGGCAGTGCCAGCGAGGGGGTGCTGAGGTCCTCCCGGCCGGGAAGGAGGAAGCCTGGAGCTGATGAGCAGGATGAAGCTAAAGGGCCATAACTCAGTACCTGGGTCCGCCCAGCCCCTCCCTGGCTGCCAGCCCCGGCATCTCTCGCTAGGGGTGCACCAAGGGCTGCCTGCGCTGGAGCTGAATGTGTCCGGGGTAGGACATGGCTGTCAGCCTTTATCCACTGGAAGTGACACTGCTGGGGACAGCTCTCCCGGTAACGACTCTCTTTACATGAACCAGTTGCCCCATTAGTGGGAAAGTTCAGCTCCGTTTACCCTGTTGACTCATCTTCTTCCCTTTCATCTTCTCTCAGATGTAGCTTATTATATGGGGCTATAAATAGGTTTTGCTCCTCATTACATGTGCCCAGCTATTACCGTTTCTCACCCAGGTGTGACGTGAGCAGAGAGCTTCCCGGCAGGGATGTGTAACGCTTCATTATGGCTGAGGGAATGGGGATGGGCTGGTGGGTTTGTCTGTGGCTACCTCCCCCTTTTATTTTTGATGGCAATAGCTCTGCAGGCGCCTCTGCCTGAATCTGATCGCAGCATCCCTTTTTGCGGCTCACCTGCACCTCTTCTGTCGTCCAAGTGCTGCCCCCAAAATCCTGCTGCCACGGGACCCCGCTGACCGGCTCCCACTGTCCTGGGGCTGCGGTGCAGAACCTTCCAGGCTGTGAGCTTGTGACCTTGCTCTGCAGTAGTTGTGAGCAGCTGGGCAGCGTGGCAGGTGCCTGTCCCTGGGGATAGGGATGATGCAGCCACTTGGCATCCCATGCTTCAGTTGCATCTCAGCAGGATCCAACATATATCACAGAATCACAGAAGGGCCAGGGTTGGAAGGGCCCTCTGGAGATCATCCAGTCCAACCCCCACCAGAGCAGGGTCACCCAGAGCAGGTGGCACAGGAACGCGTCCAGGCGGGGTTGGGATGTCTCCAGAGTTGGAGACTCCCCCACCTCTCTGGGCAGCCTGTGCCAGGGCTCTGCCACCCCCACAGGAAAGAAGTTCCTCCTCATGTTTAGGTGGAACTTCCTATGGTCAAGTTTGTGCCCGTTACCCCTTGTCCTGACCCCGGGCACCACTGAAAAGAGCCTGGCCCCATCCTCCTGCCACCCACCCTTTCAGTACTTATAAGCATTGATAAGATCCCCCCTCAGTCGTCTTTTTTCCTGACTAAAAAGACCCAAATCCCTCAGTCTTTCTTCATAACAGAGGTGTTCCAGTCCCCTAATCATCTTTGTAGCCCTCTCCAGCAGTTCCCTGTCCTTCTGGATCCGGGGAGCCCAGAACTGGACCCAGCACTCCAGGTGCGGCCTCACCAGGGCAGAGTAGAGGGGGAGGATGACCTCCCTCCACCCGCTGGCCACACTCTTCTTGATGTACCCCAGGATGCCGTTGGCCTTTTTGGCCACAAGGGCCCATTGCTGGCTCAATATATAAGAGAATTAGTTTTGTTCAGCCTTGAGGAAAGAAGGCTTAGGGGAGGCCTTATCACCATGGTCCAGTATTTAAAGAATGGCTACAAAGAAGATGGAAACTCCCTTTTTTTACAAGGAGTCACATGGAAAAGACGAGAAGTAATGGGTACAAGTTAGACCTGGGGAGATTCTGATTGGACACAAGAGGAAAATTTTTCACAAAGAGAACAATCAGCCATCAGAATAATCTCTCCAGGGAAGTGGTGGGTTCCACATCATTGGACACTTTTAAGAATTGCCTGGACAGGGTGCTGGACCATCTTGTCTAGACCACGCTTTTGCCAAGAAAGGTTGGGCCAGTTGATCCTTGAGGTCCCTTCCAGCCTGGTACTCTATGATATTTCCTGAGAACAGCTTCAGAGCCCAGCGAGTGTGCCAGGCATGGCAGGGAGATCATCACAGGAGCTTTGTTCCTGCGTAGGTGCTCTCAGGCTGTGATGGAGTCACCCTGAAGCCATCTCTGACGAGGAGGTGCCGGGCAGGCTGGCCCGGGACAGCAATGCTCCTGGGAGGCAGCGGCACGTCACTCACAGGCGTTTGATATAAATAGATGAGAGGCTGAAACCGAAAGCTGTAATCGTGTGTGTGACAGCGTGAGACGGGAGTGGGTAAACACAGGTGGCTGCCGCGTCCGCCAAATGGGTTCCTCCCGAAATGCAGCTCAGTGACACAATCGTTGTCCCACAAGTGTGGCCTGGTGGCACAAATACCCTCAGCGTGGCTGCGAGGTGGGGAGCCAGACGAAGGCACCAGCAAAGCCCACAGCCCTGCTTGGGATGGCAGTCAGAGCCAGCAGGACCGATGGGGGCCTTCATCCTCCTCTTCCTCCATCGAAATCCACCCCTGGGAAGCTATGGGCATTGAAAATCCTGGCCAGGATTGAGCCGACCCCAAGCACGAGCCCTGCGGTGCCGGGGATATGTGCTGGGGTAGCGGTGTGGGCAGAGCCTGAGATCTGGGGGCTGGTGACACGGCTCACATCCCCTGAGGTGCGGTGAAGTCAGCCGTTTACTTGGAAATTACTCCCAGCTGAAGGCAGGCAAGGTTAAATCGCAAATGAAAGTCAAATATTTACAGCATTCAAATTAGTGCTGTGATCTGCCGGGCTGGGAAACCTTGAGCACCCGTTCCTGTGTTGCACGGAAATGTTTGCCGCTCGTTCCCCGCGTGTTCTCGGGATACCAGTTCCCTGCGTGTTCTCGGTGCCAGTCCGCAGTGGGTGAAGGTGCTGGGGTGCACTGATGGGTTTTTACTGCCAGGAAGAACAATGATCTCCATTTAGTGGGATCTGCTCCATAATAGGGGCTATTGTGACTCGCACATTCCTCGGTCACCATTTGGGTGGTTAATTACCCTTGCTCTTAAGTAAACAGATAATTGTGCCTTATTGAAGGGTGGATGTTGAAGGGACAAAAGATGAGGTATGGGCTCTGCTTCCCTCCTTTGCAGGGGCTCCTCCTGGCCCTGCCATGCAGGATGAGGACGCATGGCCGGTGCCAACTCTCTTGCATGGGGCTGCATCTCCAGACCATGGGCCACCACTGCAGCTCTGCCCTCGACCTCCTCTGACACTTCGAGGAGTCTGTCTCCATGGATCCGGGGTGATTTTTGATGAATTTGCTTGACTTGGTGAATAGGGAATTGATCACTTGGCCAGCAGGGCTGGCGTCACAAGCCAGCATGAGGGAAATGTGATGGGAACAACCAGTATTTATTAAGGAGCTGGCACTGGAAGGGAAGCACCCTGGTGAGAGCCCTGGGGAAGCGGCTGGGACCGGCGAGGTTGGGTTTCCCAGCAGATTTAGGCAGCAGAGTCTGGGCAGCCTCCAGCTGGTGGAAGCAGAAAACATTATTGCCCTCACTACTGCTGTGTCGTGGCTTCTAGTTTTTCTTTACATTGATGGTCAGAGACTTGATGGTTTTAACATCAGGGCTGAGATGCTGGAAGCTGCTCCAGAGATAAGGAGCCTGTCAGGACAGGGACATGCGAGCTCACGCGGTGATGGCCCAATTCTCCATTTCCAAGGCTGTCGGTGATAAGAAAGGCCGGAAAATGAAAGAACCATAATCCCTCACTTTGAAGAGCTTCTCTAGTCACTTAAAATAAAGGGAGAAAAGAGCCTGAGCATGTTTCCAACCTTCCCTGGGACAGCCCGCAGAAATGAGGCTGCCTTGAAGCTGCCCAAGTAGCGATGCAGGATTTGGGATTCTGCAGACAGGTGAGGAAAACTCTCCTGGATGGGTACCCGCACAGCATACGGGTGCAGTCCGTCTCTGCCTGCGGTGCCCATCAGCTGTGGCTCTCCCAGGTGGCACTGGCCGAGGGAGGGTGGCACAAGCTCTGCCCCGAAAGCCACAGATCCCCTGACGGTGGTAACGAATGACAATAATCCCTGCCAACTGTCAGCAGAGGTGCTCTGCGGGCTTCGCAAGCGAGCACAAAGGGAGCCTCTTGTCGCCTTTGCGAGGAGGGGAAACCCAGGGTGAGCCCCGGTGGGCTCGCTGTGGCTCAGGGCACGCGTGCACGCCGAGCCACCCATGATGAGGGGGCCAAAACGCTGCGGCTGGGAGGATTTTGCAGGCTCTTTCATTAACCTTGGCCCAGATAGAGTTTGGTTTAGTAATCCCTGCACAGATTGCCCAGATCAGGGCAGCGTTTGCCTCATCTCTGAGATGAGAGAGAATCATCAGGAATATTCTTTTTCAGATAACTTCGCCAGCTCCGTGACCCCGCTGACAGATTAGGAAGGGGGGGCAGCAGGCTTTGCCCCGTGGCTCACGTTCCTCCTGCCTCCAGCGCGGCTGCCGTGCCCTCTCTGCTCGCCAGCCTGCCCTACTTTGCATCAGCCCACAACATCTTTGATTTTGAGGCCAGTGACAGCTGCTGGCGGGCCTGGCCTCACGCCGTGTTTACTTTTTAAGCAGCTCAACGCAAATACAAAATGAACAGCTTCCTTGGGCTGCTTTAACTGTTTCCTCATTCCTGCTGAGGAACTGAGGATGAATTAGTATGGGGCTCACGGCCCCCGCGCAGCTGCGGCTGTTTGCACCGGATGCGGCTTTGGTCCTTTTACTTAATCCTGGCTTTGGTTATGGAGTCCTCCCTAATAACTGCTTTACGCTGGGCTCACGTGTAATCTGCAGCGAAACTCTGTTCCTCTACTCTGTGCGTATATTGGAGTCTTGCACAGCGGGTAAACGACCCCGCTTGGGGACAACAGTTTTCCCTTGGGGGATGGAGGGGATCTTTGCATCTCTCCGGTGACTTTCTGCACCCTCATCCCTCCAGGGGATGCAGGGCTTTCCTGGGGAGGCATTCGCGCCGCCAACAATGCACCCCCTGCCAGCCTTTCCCCAGGCAGAGGCGCAGCAAATACACCCTCCAGTCCTTCTCCATCGGCCAAACCCTCCTGTCCCCTCGCTGGGAGAGCCTTGGCCCTGCGGTGACAAGCAGCCGAGGAGCGGCAGGAGGCCAGCAAGACGTCATCTCTGTGCTGGGAGCACACGCTGTTCCCTTCTGCAAATGACTCGGGAGGAAGGAATTTAACTCAGAATTTCCTCCTTAAGAGCTCCAGCCCTTGTTCTGGACAGAGTCTTCTGGGAGAGGGATTTTGGCCGGCTGGGATGCAGGGGAGGGCAGAGGGTGGCCTGTGGGGGTCAGGATGCCACCAGGGAAGGTGGCATCGGTGCTCGGCCAGCTTGGATCCTCCTGTTTCCTCATTTCTGCTAATGGCTCCTGCACAGGTTTCTGTAGCCCTGGCTACCAGCATGGCTCAGAGATGGATAGGTGGGGAGGAGAGAGATGAAAACTGCTATAGGTCAGGCAGCCCCTGCGGGGCCCCAGAGGTACTGGTACACACAGTGACAGTGTCAGCACTCTTGGGGAGGCACACGAAGCATTTGCAGCCTCTCAGGCACGCTGAGGGCTCGCGGTGGAGATCCCCTGCCTCTCCCCGCCGTCCTGGGGCTGCATCGCTTGCCTTGGGCTAGCAGCCCGCAGCTCTCCACCCAGGGGCTGCTGGGACCCTGTGCCCGCTGCACAGCATCTCTGCAAAGAGGCGCAAGGCGAATCTTCCTCTTTGCCACGTGGCTGCTCGTACCATCTCATGGCCTGAGCCACCCTGCCATGTGGCCGGCCGGCACGTGAGTCACTCTTGCCCAAAAGCAAGAGTAGGTTGCCAGGCTGGAAATCGTGACTTCCCTGCAGGACCAGCTCTCTCTGTTACATGCTCCAGAGCCGTGATGTTCTGCTTTTGCTTACCGCTGTGTCGGCTCCACAGTGGTCGGGGTACTGGGAACAGCCAGCATAATTAGTGCTTTTCGTGCCACTTGCTTGTCATGGACATTGAAGCCCTTTGCAAATTTCTCTGTAAGAAGTAGGTCAGCATAAACTCTCTCTTTGGAAAGCGGAGAAGCACGGAGGATTAATTAACTTGCTTGGTATTGCACAGCCAGGCAATGGCAGTGGTGCCGGAAAGCATCCCCCGGTCCCGGGGGAAGCAGGGTCTCTCATGGCAGGGTCTTTCTCCTCCCCGTTGGGCACCAGCACAGTCGAGATGCTCTTTATTTGCTCTCCCAAACCAGGCTCCATCCGGCAGCTCATGAGTGCAGCCTGGTTGTCTGCTGGCCAAGTGATAAACTTCCCGTCCTTACAGACCTGCAGCTTGGGCGTTTGCAGCCGGTGTCTATTCCAAAGCAGCAGAAGCTGGCAGTGATGTAATCCGGCACCAAAAATAGCCCGAGGAAGAGTCGCTGAAGCAGCAGGAGAAACTGCAGGGAAGGGATAGATGGCAGGGCTGAATTCACAAAAATCACATTCCCAACTGATGCTGATTCAGCCCGTCCTCTTGGCATTGCCTGAAGCGCTGGTGCTCCAGGGGCAATGGGCCAGGAGCGCTTGCTGCTGCTGGCTCCTTAGGCACTGGAGGCCTGATGGAGCATGTTCATCCCAGCTGGGAGAGGGCACTGCTCATCCCCATCCTTCCTGACTCTCATGTGTGTCTTCTGGTTTGTGCCCTTAGCCATGGAGAGCTGGTGGGGAAAACTATAGCCTGCAGCGAGGGGTAGGAGGGTGCAGGTCCCAGCCACGGACACACACATTACAGCATTTTTTTGGCAGAGAACCGGTCTGCTATTGAGTGGAGCAATCTGCTTGGGGACCACAGAATCACAGAATAGTTTTGGTTGCAACGGACCTCTAAAGGCCATCTAGTCCCACCCCCCTTGCAATGAGCAGGGACATCTTCAACTAGATCGGGTCGCTCCGAGCCCCGTCCAGCCTGGCCTGGAATGTTTCCAAGGATGGGGCACCTACCGCCTCTCTGGGCAACCTGGGCCAGTGTTTGGCCACCCTCATCGTAAAAAATTTCTTCCTTATATCTAGTTTAAATGTTCCCTCTTTTAGTTTAAAGCCATTAGCCCTTGCCCTATCACAACAGGCCCTGCTAAAATGTTTGCCCCCATCTCTCCTGTAGGTCCCCTTTAAAGACTGAAAGGCTGCAGTAAGATCTCCCCGGAGCCTTCTCTTCTGCAGGCTGAACAAGCCCAACTCTCTCAGCTTCCTCCTTTAGGAGAACCTGGTCGAGTTTTTCCCTTTGAGGTGGGATGAAAAGGCTCATCTGCAAAGCTAAAAGACACATGGGGATGTGTTCTGACTTCTGCAGCATCACCTTCTCCCTGATGGCTGGAGTAAGGGGCAGACGGGTAGGTGGCTGCTCAGAGGAAAGCTAACAGGAGGAGCAAGCAAGGGGAAGGAACAGGAGGGAAAACACATCCAAACTCCTCCACAGGAGATTAAATGAGAGAGCAACAGGGGGCTGCCTGTGGGGACAGACCGGAGGGTGTAAGGGAAAGGGAGGGAGGCTTTGGTTCCTGAGCGGGAGTTAGAGCCGGAACATCTGCAGCGTGAGCCTGCGGTTATTCGGTCGTTGCAGGCTTGGTGGGCAGGGAACGGAGCTGTTACAAGCCGGAGCCACGCTTGACTTCTGCGAGGAAGCAGGTATCACAGAGAGCGCATGGCCCATCTGTGGTGAGATGGATGGGGGGTGAGCGAGGCATCACAAGCCCTTTCCTTCCTGTACAAAAGGCGCCCTGTGATGTGTGAAATACAGACAGTCCCCTCCCAATTGCTATTTTTGCCAGCATTTATTTCTCCTGTTTGACTTACTGGTGTAAAGACTTACAAGCATTGAATTTGTTGAATGGGGATGAGAAATTTTCTGTAACCGGTTCTCCAGCCGGCGGGACTCAATAAGGGATGTCTGCAGCTGCCAACCAAAGCTTCTGACCTTCTCTCACCTGCAAACACCTCCCAGAGGGTCTGCTAGGACTGGCCCCGATCCCGCAGATATGCAGCAGGAGCAGGATTTGGGTTGTATATCTGGGCAAAACCAGGCTGTGCAAAGCAGCCGCAGAAGCGAAAATGGAAATGGGAGGCTGGGGGTGGCAGGTTTAAAGCAGCTGAAGGACAAGCTGACTTATTTTGATTGATATTTATATCTGAACTGGCCTTTCCCTGCCCTAAATAGTCTGCAGTGCTGTGCTGAGCAGTGCCAGTGACATTTTGGCAGCGCCAGGTGGGTAGGTGCGGCGGGGTGTGCAACCGTGGGCCGCCAGCCAAATCCCAGTATCACCCGGCTTGGGAAGTTCCCAAAATTTTCCCCGGAAGAGTTTCAGCTCTGAGTCGCGCTCCTCTTTGCGTGCTGGGGCGTTGGGGCTGTTTCGCGGAAGGCAAAGCCACGGAATCGTGGCCGTGTAGAGGGCAGAGAGCAGTGCCTGCGGGCGAGCACACCAGCTGCTTCCTGGCGAGGTCTGGGTGCAGCAGCAAAGACCAAGGGTCTCTGGGCAAAGCCTGGAGCGGAAAGTATAATCCCAGACACGGGAGCCTGGCCCTAAGCACCACTATGACAAACGTAACTATTCCAGAAGTAATAACACTAATGGGCATAATTATTGCAGCTTGCTGGAATGGTCCTTGTGCCACTGTCCGGCCCTGCAGGAGGGGGAAAGGAGCGGGAGGGGATTTATTCACCAAGGGGTGCCTGAGGGAGGCTCAGAAAAAGGAGAATCAGACGGTGAAGCTGCAGGGGGGCAGGCGCTGGGGCACGGAGCTGTCACAGCCTCCGAGCGAAACTGCCAGCTCTTTCCAGCTTCAGCTGTGGCAGAGACGGTCGCCCACGGAGCACGGCAGCGCTGACACGGAAGGCAGGACCGAGGGGCTCAACCCAAACCGGTGGGTCTGGGTTTTCACTCCGGCTGCAGAGTCTGCAGCAGGGCTGTGAGCTGCCCCAAACACACACCCCCACCAGGCTGGACAGATTTCCACTGCACTCTCTCGGAAGAGCTGGAAGACCACGCGTGGGCGATGCCACCGTGCCAGAGCGGCCACGGCTGCGTACCACCAGTGTTATCAGCACACACCGGGAGGTGGGGTCCCGCCTGTGCATTTAAAGGCTCTGCCTTGCCCTGCAGGAAAGCTTAGAAAAGATTATATGGAAAAAACCCTCTGGCCTCCCCTAACCTTGGGGCACTTGCTATCTAAGTATTGTTCTTTTTTGTGTGTTTTTTTGGCAAGTGATTGTTCAGTCCTACAATAACGCATGAATTCTGCTGTGGCAGCTGTTCACGAGGTAAGAGAAGGTCCTGCTGGAGAGTTACAGCCTCAGCAGACAGGGCTAATGAAGGGAGGGGAGCGAGGGGACACAGCAGTAACTGTCGTTTTGTTATCTCTATTAAAAGCCCACGGACACTGTCTCCAGGGCTCAGTAGGGCTGAGTGGGCAAGGCAGGCTTTCTGGGGCTGGGGGGCTCATCTGGGACCCCTAGGAGTGGGTCTGGCAAGAGTCCTCGCTCTCTGAAGAGGCTGAAGACCTCCCTGGGGCAGGCCAGGGGTTTGCACGCGTCGCTGGCTCGGAGGCAGCTCTTTGTTGCTGCCCTCTTTTCTGACTGCTCCCCTGCGGCTTCCCTGGGCAGCGGAGCAGGCTGCAGCAGGACACGGGCACAGGACTTCTGCAGAAACCCAGCAAGCGCTGGCGGGCTGGGCCGTGGCGTTCAGCCCTTTGCCGGCAGGTAAGCAGTGCCTGGCCGGGCACTGCCGCCACCCCTGTTTTCAGCACGCCGTGGATCATGTGTGCTCCCTGCTTGCCTGAAGCGTAGCCAACAAATCAAACCTTAAACCATAAGTTACAGATGGTTTTGCTTGTGGTTCCTGGGTCTGGTCATGTGTGTTAAAAGGAACTCGGGGTGGAGAAAAACCTTTCCATTAATCACAGCCTCTTGCAGGAAAGCACAGATCCTTCACCTGCGATCCCTCGCGCCCTGGCTCGTCGAGCAGCAGCTGTCAGCTCTCCATCTCTGCAGCTCTTGAGAAATCCCAGAGCTGAGCTTCCATCCCAGTAAACAAAGTCCGGTTGTGTTTTTCTTCTGTGACTCATCCATCAATTTGTAATTGCTCAGGAGTAATAGAAAGTGCCTGGCAAGGGACAGGCCTGCCTGGCGGGGGCAACTGAACCGCGGGGGCTCAGGCAGCTGGCTTTGCTGCTGCTCCGTGCAAAATAACCCCATCGTTATCCTTCTTCTTGCAGCTCCATTCTCATAATTATTATTTTTGACCCCGAGAGGGCTGAGGATAGAGCATGGAATCCATTTCCATGCAAGACATCTTTAAAGCATGACATTTCCCTGTTACTTCATTAAATTAAGTGCTGCCCTCTTTTAGTGGCCTGGCTTTTTGAGTCCTGAATCAGACACATCGTCTGATGAAATGTTTTGCAAGTAAATAATAACTAGAACCATGTGCGTTAATTTGAACTACCACAGGCACGGTAAAAATGGCACGGACCACGCCATGCAGACAGAGCATGGGAGTGAGACTGCGGGTGAGGACCATGCAGTTAGAAAACTGTGTTGGGTTGGAACTGGGCTGATTTGGTGAGGAGTGGCTGAATTTTGTGTGTGGGGGGGGTGTTACATTTCTTGATTTAGGGTCTCAGTTTCCATGCAAATGAAATTTTGCAACCCTCATCACGGGCAAGAGTAATATTGAACTAGGGAACTTTGTAACAGTCCTCTGCTCCCTGTAAAAGGAACAATTCCTACAGCCTTAGCAGGGGAGACAAAAACATGAATATGCATGAACTTTATGCTCAAGTGGTTTCCTTTGGATCGTGGATTTGACACAGCCCAAGAGGGAGAAGTTTGCTCTGCTGCTTCCTATATTGTAGCAGTTCTGTAAATAACGGGAAGTGCTTGTTCCTTTAAACTGTCAGTCTGGCACTTTTCATCAGTTCTTTAAAACTGTATTTGTATATATATGTGCACACCCAGTGCACACAAGGGAGAGGAAGGTGTTTGTGGAAGCGGGATGTTTATTGACTATTTATTTTTGTGAATGATTTTGGCAGTGGGAGAAACAGTCACCTTTCCGATGGCCTGCTTAGCAGATCCTCAGCAGCTTAAACGCTGCACCTCTTCTGTCTTGGCGAGGAGGAGGAGGAGGAGGAGGAGGAGGAGGGCTGCTATTGCAGCGTCTCCTAGCTCAGAGCTAAGCGTCTTATACTCAACAGCCTCACGCCACCGCTCAGGGTTAAATGTTCTCAAGAAGTGGTGTGGGGTCACCTGGAGTGACAGGCAGACAAAGGATCAGCCTTACTTGCGTGTCTGGGAGTAGGTTCATCCTAGAGCCGAAGGGATGGGGGGCTGGAAGTTTAGGAAGTGACCATGAGCCGTGTGCGGGCAAGGGCAGCGGGGGAATGAAAGGCTCGCCAAGCTGAGCTCCATGTTGACGTCTTATTACAGGCATGAACTGTATCAGGGAAGCTGATCGCGGGGGAGGGAGGAGATGGCTGAGTGACTCGCATAGCCTGGAATTGCTCCCCCGCTAATTAAGAGGAACGGAAAGGAGCACAGCAAGGAGCAATGCTGGAGGAAACCTAATGCTATCGTGAGCATGCGGGAATATTCTCAGCCTCTGGAGGGATCATGCAGCCCAGGGAGCGGTTCCATGGGGAGGCACCTCAGCTCCCCTCTCCCTGTGGCTGGGGAACATAAATCAGACGTGAGCCCTGGACCAGCTCCGGGCATGCAAATGAGGATTAAAAGTAGTAGCATGTGTCAATAATCTCCAGCCATAATTGCCAGTCTCTTGAGTAAATTACAGACCTGCCCTCTCAACCAGCTTTAGCCCAAAGAGGCACGGATTTAAAACAAAATTTTTAAATAACCAAGGAAAGTCACCCGTTTTAAATGGTGGCAGACACATACGAAAACAGATTTTGAAATGAAGATAATCATGATGGCGCCAGACAGATAGATGAGGAGACTCTCAACGGGCAGCCCTGCTTGGCTTCAATTGTCAGTGAGAACCAAGGGGTATAATTGCATCTTACACAAGACCGTACGCCTGCTTGTACTTTAGAACAAGGAGAAATCAGACATCTCTCCCCCTCTGAATCTTCTTTGGTGAACCGATGCTCACCTTTCCAAGCCAAGGAGCCATTGCCAAACCAGCCAGACCCCATGGCCTGGCAGGGGCGGGCAGTCGGGGGGGCAAAGGAGGGAAGTTTGGGCGAGATGCTCTGTGCAGCCCTGCCTGGCAGCCCATGGCCAGAACGGCCAGGCTGCTTCTGGAAACAAAGGATGCCTTTTGCTGGGTGTGTTGTACAGCAGAATTGTGGTGCCTTGCGTGGCTTTTAGCTCTCTGACCTTTAAATGAAATGCAGAGTAATTTGTATCTAAGTGGAGTTGTTCTGTCTCATTAGTGTGATTAAATAGATGGCAGAGCGTTACTAAGTTCATTGTCAGAGAGACTGTTGCTTAGTAATTTAAACTGCAATAATCTCATTATTCAGTCTTTTTTCCTTACAACGATGGTGGTTCTGGTGTTACAGGCGCGTTCATGGGCTTGCATGCAAACCCCGACAACTGTGACGGCATTTAAAACATGAGGCCACAGGCTCTGAGGAGTCATTCGGGGTAAAGCTGAGTAGGGGGAGCCTCTGCAACGTTCGGCTGCGTAGGCCTCAATGACATTTTTGGTTTTACAGAGACACAGAACTAAGGGGTGAGCTCAGGCATATGGGCCCTAGGAGCCTCCTCTGCTTCAAGGACTCGACAGATGCTCCTCCTCTGCCTCCTCAGCAGAACAAAGTGCCCCAGTGACGTCCAAACTAACGCAGGTTGGTGTTGCACCCGAACAGAGACGGTTACCATTTCCAAGCAGGGAGCGAGGCAAAATTAACGAGAGCCCTATCTATGGCCATTGTGGCCTGCAAGTCCTGGAGCTCCAACTCCAGATCGTTGAGCTCTTAACTCCTAAGATCGTTGAGGGCGCAGGAAGAGGAAACCCAACCCACAGGGCTGTCACCAGGCAGAGGGTGCCTGGGTCGGGGCTCGAAGCCTGGGGACAAGGCAGGGCCCGCTCAGGCCTTGCGGAGGTGGAGGCCATGCCCCCTGTTCTCCTCACAAAGCCCCAGGCCGGGAGCCACGGAGAGGCTGCTTATCCCCACGGTCCCGCTGCGCAGGCCGGACTTTAGAGCGCAGGCCGGCCATCCCCACCTCCCCGTGGCTTCCCTGGAAAGGCTGCGGAGCTGGGCCGAGCTGCGGAGCGGGTGCCAGGAGGCTCTAAGGGGCCGAGCGCTGCCGGGGCCGAGCGCTGCCGGGGCCGAGCGCTGCCCGGGCCTGCGGCACCGCCGGCCGCCCCGGCTCCCCTAGCAACAGCGGCGCTGCCGCTTGCCCAATCAGCGCCCGGGGCTACGGGCCGAGCCAATGGGAAAG
>VXBH01001235.1:450910-481472 GCA_013400035.1 Rynchops niger
GTTCAGGGCGCATCCCCGTTGGCACAGCGCATCGCGCCTCCGGCCCAGCCTTGTCCTCCCCCGCGGGGCTGTGTCGGGGGCGGGTGGGGGGGGAGTTACCGGTGCGGGAGGCGTTGGGCAGCGCCGGCCCCGGCTCAGCGCGGCGGGGGGAGGCCGCAGTTATGCGGGCTTTGGTGTGCGGGTGACCCCGGCGCTGGTTGTCGCCGCTTGCTGTTACTCAGCAGTTCCCATCTGCCTGAGTCAATAGGCGGTGGTTTTCCGTTTTACCTGGGTGATGGATATGCTGCAGGTTTGGCGGCTGTTTCATACACCCGGTAATATTACAGAATGAAAAAAAGGGGCGATTTGGGATGTTGCATAATTGGACGTGACGCTTACCAATATCCTTTTTCTGCATAAAACGGATGTACTTGGTGATGTCTTGTTATGAGCTGGTTTGAGCATCGCAGACTTATAATACCTTATTAACGTGGCTTTGTGACCTCAGGTTTTTAAACAAAAACACTTACGGTCGAGGCTGTGGAAATAGGCATTCAGCTTAAGAAAATAAATGTTATCGTTGTTGATAGAATAACAGCCTGTTGGTAGCGACACCCAGATATGTCCTTGGCCTTAATTCCACTGTGAAAAGTATGCATGTTTAACACCGATATCTTTCCTGATATATATATGCTGGAATTTAATTGCCCTCCACTTCTAGCCTGTCTTTTTATTTTTTGACATGGTGCTTTATGCATCCTGTATGTTCAGGTGTTTTAGAAATGTTTACAGTTCCTGGGTGCTTTTTTTAGACTTGTGAACGTCTAAGGGAGCAATTCTGTGTCAGATACTGTAATTGGAACTTTGTTTTAATATATTTAGCTATGGAACATTAAAGCAAATGTGAGCTTTTGCAGTTGGATGGTGTGTTACTGGTCATTACTCAACATGTAACAGAGAAGTAAGAGTAGAACAGCTCAAATTTGACATTTGAGAATAACAAGGTCAGGGTTATTTTGGCTTTTAAATTACTAAAAACTGGCGTCTTTGCACATAGCTTTGCTTATATAAGAAAAAAGCTATTTGAAAGATGTGAAATTGTCTTTAAGTTGAAATTCATTTGCATATTTTCAGGACTTAGACTAATATTAAAGGGTGGGCCTGGGTTTATATACACATGCGTCCACACACAAATATATGTATTTTAAAAGTGGACTGATAATTTGTTTACATTTGGCCTGGTTAGCATCTTCGAGCTCGTTGTTACCATTTTTTCTTGATTAAAGTATATTACTAAATGAGGAAGAATCCAATGATTTAACTGCCAGAATTCAGGAAAATTTCTTCAGAAAATAATAGTTTTAAGTGCTTGGAAGTGTCTTCTCATTGAGGGTCATGGGAGGGATTTCATGGAAGGATTACAGCCATTCATATGTACTTGTTTGTAAACAATTCTGACCTTGAACTTGGTCAGGTAGCTTTTCATAAATTTATAATAATTCATTTAATCCAAAAGCTCTTTTCCTACCTTTTCTGTCTTTGTTTTTTTTATACTTCTCTGAAGTAATAATCTGTTATCTTGTCTGTGGTACTTCGGTCGTACAAGTAGTGTAAGCTTTATCTTGGTGTTTCTTCTTGAGGAAAGGTAGATTGGAGCCATCGTAACCATGTGGTATGGTAACTTGGGAAGGAGATGGAAAAACTGGACAGTGGTCAGTGATATGAATGCTGGGCTTTGTGCGCTCAAAAATTCTTTCCCTACCAGTTGCTTGAAAGGACGACTTCAGATTTGTCAGGCATGCAGTTTTGAAAATACAGGATGAGAAAAGATGTTAAAGAAACTCTGCTGCCTGTCAGTGGATGGGCTTCCAGACAGGTCACTGGTATGGTGGTACTGTAACTGTTCTCTTATCAGCTGGGGAGTGTGAGAGGATATTTTGGGGATGTTTTTTTCTTTTGAAGGGTAGGGGAAGGGTGTAAATGTTGAGGTGCTAAGGGTGTTTCAGTCTGTCGGCTATGATGCTAGGGATGCAAATGTCCGCCCTTTTGGTTTCGGAATAGGTGGATGCAGGGAAGTGTGTGCTGTCAGGTTGATGGTGGAAGACCTACTTCACTAGCAACATAAGTTCCACAAGGATATTGTATCTAAAGGGATCAATTAAATAGAAGTCACTTTTAAAAATCTTTAGTTCTTCACTGTCAGAATACTTTCAGTGAATTTAATTAGAGAAGGTCTGGGTAAATTCTGGAGTAACTGCTATTAAATGTCAGTTACTTCTGTCGATTCTCAACTGATGGTGTTTGGAAATAGGAAGACAGCTGAAGTGTTTCTCTGGGAGATGAGGAGCGCTGCTCCCACAGCCAAATCGGTGCCTGCCTGAGCTTGGGAGCAGTTCCAGATCCAGAATAGGCAAAACAAGTGTCTCCTCAGTAACGCTTCTGATGCTGTCCTGCCTGGGGAGCTGTGCTTTGGGTGGTAAAGGCTAGGGGCAAAGGCAGGGTTTTGAGTGAAACATGATTTGATGTGGTTTTTAATGCTAAGCCGAGGTGTAGCTTCTTCCTTTTTGATGTAGTTCATTGGTTTCCTTAATATTTCTACACCAATGCTTAACCATAAAACTTGTCTAATGAGTAGGAGCCTATTCCAAAAGTTCAGATATGGCATCAAAAGATTGAAAGGGCAGAAATTGAGTTGTGACTAAAAATTTTGACTTGAATGCACTCTACTGCTCTAGCTGTACCCGGAAGTATGGGGGGAAGAGCTAAGTACAGTGGAGTCTGAAGCTTTATGAGTTGACATTTTACATTCGTAATAATTCTTGTGTATCTAGGGAGCATGGGCTAGAACCATTATCTGAAAGCTATCAGGTTTTTACGCTGGTGTGTGGAAAAAACTTGCTGCCTCTCATTTGGTTCATCCACTTATCAGTTGTTGAATTTGCTGATGCTTAGCTCGTCCCTGTTGGCAAGAAGCTGCGGTTGGTCTCCAGGCAACGCAGGTCCGGCTGAGCATCTCTGTGCCTTGCTTGAAGAGATGAAAATTTTCCATTGCGGGGAGAGGATTTTTCCTCTCGCTAATTCTTTTATCTGGCTTTCTGTCTTGCCCAAGGTTATTGTTTCTTTGAAACAATGTAGGGATGCTTTTCAAATATTAAGAGGCTACATTTTAGAGTTTTAAGGTGTAACTGCAGATCTGCATTTCTACAGATTTTGTTAGAAATATCTCATTAGAATGTTATTTTTGGGCCTTTCATAATATCTATTTTTGTTTCAAAATAATTCTTCCCCCCTTTTGCAAAAAGCTGTATGACACAATATCACGTGCTGTAAGTAGCTAGAAATTTCTCCTTCTGCGAAGTCTGAAATATTGGAAGACATAACAGAAGCAAAACTATTCGTTCAAACGAAGGCCTAACATTGCTTGTGTTTAATTGGGTATTTAGGCGCTTGAAATCGTCACTGAAATCTTTTGTAACTTCTTCACTTGTGTAGTGTGAAGCCTTTGAAATCCTGACTGTGTCTCAGAAAGACGAGCTAGACGAGCTGTGTTAGAATAAGGTAATAGATACAGAAAGTACTCTTTCACTCTACTGGTTATCCGATGTTTAACCGGCAGTCTCTGATAAACCCTGTGTCTGGATTGCTGTTGCATATGGACGATTGTCTATTGGAGATAGTTGGAACGGTTAGTGACCAGTTTTGCATTGTTTTACTGGAAAAAGAAAGGCTTGTGTATAAAATGGCTTTGACTACTGAGTCTTGCTTCATGAAGGCAAACTCTGTGCATGTGCCATGATGAACGGTTGGGCAAGAGACAGCACAAGGAGTGGCTGGTTTAGAGCTGCGTATGTGCTCCTCACCCAGTTCATAGCCCAAATGGAACAGGCGAGTACTGAATTCACACAGTAGCCTTTCAGCGGTACTGCCTTTCTTGGTCCCTGTCTTCTGTCCTGCTGTGTTGACATCCAAAAAGTTGGAAGGAACTGAAAAAAATAAATGGGATGACTTACTGAAACTGGTTAATAGTGCCCCAGGTTGAGATTTATAGCGAACAAGGTCAAGGACAGATGAGACAGTTATTTAGGCTACTTTTCCTCAGAAAATCACACTTGGAAGAATCAATGGTTTTTGGGGTTTATGCCAGAATCTGTATTAGAATGAGGACAGCAAAAATGCTGATTTTATTTTCTTGAAGCACAGGGGGCTTTGAGCATACCCAAATAGCTGTGCAGTGCTGTGATGCAGAGATTTTCTACAGTGCCTGAAACCTTGTCAGGAATTGATTGCTGCCTAATTTCATGCTTATTGAAGATGACCTCTTTCTCTTAACATTTGCTCTTTTCTTTTTTCATATATTTTTCCAGAAGAACAGTAATTTATCTACCTTGTGATTTGGATATGTGGGGACAAAGGGATGACGATTGATTTGTTTGGTGTTTTTTTTTTTATGGTGACATCAGTTAGATTAATCTGTTTCCTTGCTCAAAAGATGAGAAGTGAAACTGCTGACATGATAGGCATCATCTTGATGTCTCTGAGGTGTTAGCTCTTTCAGAAGATTGCTTCAGTTTAACTGGAGATCTGAAGTTAAATTAATGGGTGGATGTGTTCATACTGATATATAACTAGCATTGTAACTGGGAATCTGTTCAAGCTAATTTAGGAAAAAATGTGGATTTAGCTTAATAGAACCAGTCAGTTTTCTGAAGAGATGTCTGTGACTATTCAAGTTGAGGGTGTAGTTCTAGATGAGGAGGGAACAAAGTGGTTTGAAGAATCATTTCAGAGTTCATGGAAATTACTCTCTCAAGGATGAGGTGTAGATGAAGTAAATGCTGTTTGGGCTACAGTGAGAGGAAGACTGGCTTCCAGTTGTTCTGTTGAAGCAAAACCTTTTCATGTATTTAAACATAAATGCTGAATGGTGATTTCTTGTTTTAAAGTGCAAATAACGATTGAACATCAATATGCACAGTTTGCTTCCAAAAAATAAAGTAGTCTTTCACAAGCTTGACTTCTTGAAATTATCCTTTCTCCTAACAATATGCAGTTTTTTAGATTATGAGCACAGTGTGGATGGTGGTGCTGTATTGCAGGTCTTTGAAGAGAAAAAGGGGTTTTGGCAATGATCCTGTGTGAGTCTTCCCTTTTTGGTTAGTGATGGTTTCTCTTTGAAGACAGTTGTGCAAACCACACTTGCGTGTGCTGTAAACTTGCTGGCTGCTATAAAAATTGCCTGTAAAGCAACAGACGTGTTTAAGGGAGTAAGACTTACTATAGTTGTGCCCTATTACCTGCGCTAATAAAACTAGCTAGCTCTTCTGCATCATCAAGTGTTTATTTCAGCCTGTGGGGTGATGACAGCAATACAGCCAAGCTCATACGAAAGCTTCCTTTTATAGATTACTGAAATTGTTAAGATTTTTTCAAGTGTTTTTGTACTGCTGTTTGAATATGTAAACTGTATGAGATTAAAATGGATTAATTATTTGACAGTGGTTATTATGGTGAGCCTGTAATTTGCCCCACATAGTGTACTGTTAGGTCACTGAAAGATGAAATGTGAAATATGTAAATAATTAAAAAAAAAAAAATTAAAAGGCATTTTTAAAGTACTATGCAGGTGGCTTGTATAAAAGGTCCATGTTGTTTTACTAGGGAGAAACTGTGCTTGAAATGAGTTACATTTACCAGGGGAAACATTCATGACTTTCCCCTTGGTTTTGTTGTTGTTTTTCAGTAGTTTGAAATGTTTTGAAACATAAATAAAATTTTAAAAGCCATGTTAAATGTGTCTCATGAACTTGAGCTGTTCTGGAGTGAAAACTCAAGCTATCATGATCGTCAGAAGTAAAGTCTCGTAACCTACACTTGAAGAATTATAGTTAAAAATGCGGATGGGTGTTTCAAGTTTGACTGTTTCCTTCTCGGGTTCTTCTTGACCATTTTCTACAAGAAGGGACTAAACTTCTTCATTTGAAGTATGTTGATGGTATAGATGAATATACACATGAATGGGATGTGTGAAATATATAACAGAGCGTTTTGGCCACCATTCTTCTGTAATAGTTTATTTATAGATGATCTTTGCTTTGTGCTGCTCTGGACACTTTTGCTGAAGGAGTTAGTCTGGGTTGTAGCGTTTGGGCATCTAAGCTTAAATTTAACAACCTTGTCCTATGGCCTGCTAGTGCTTATGGTTTAAACAGTGTTAGGGATCGGGATTTCTGGAGGGAATACAGGCAGAGAAAATCTTTGTACGCTTATGTGAATGTGACCTTTGAACAGGACTTGACAGTTGTGCTTTTGAGCAACTTCTTATTGTATGGCACATTGGTCACAACTCAAGGGCCAGTCACAAAGATACATGTTCTTTTCTTGAGCGGTTAGAAATACGGTTCACAGACCGCTAAATTCATGGTAATGAGGAAGACATCGCCTTGGATTTATTTTAATCTTAATGCTGGAATTTCTGGTGGTTTTGGTATCTTGAATAACACTTCCACGTGTGTAATCCACACGGTTTAGCTCTTGCTGTCATATTTTTGGAAGATTAAAGGCTGAATGCTATTTTGGTTTCTCCTCGACAAAGGGCGGTATTGTTTTTTTTATAGCAACTAGTGTTTTTAGATGCTGCTGCCAGAATACTGTTTTAAGATGGATCTGTTTCTAAATAGGAAGTGTAAGTAGTTTAGTTTTGGTGGTTCAGGTTTCTTAGTTTCCATGTCATTTTTACTTGGAAAAGAGGTTAGTTCTTAAATTACACAATCCCTGGAAAAACTGCATGGGTCAGAATTGTGTGCTCTTTTCTGGCTGAATATGCTTAGTAACCTGTAACTTGGTTTTATTTTAGTTCTAGGGAATTAAAATAGCTTTACTTGAGAGGTAAAACTCTGGCATTTTGCCAGAGCTTTGTGTCTGTAGTTGTTAAGATTACAGATTACAAACGGTGTAGGGAAAACTGAGAGCTGTTGCTTTTGGGGATCTTGAAATATTAGTTGTACTGAGCACATAACCTCCTCGCTGAGGTTTAAGAAATTGCAGTTGAAGGGCTGCTGTGCATGCTTCTGTTACGAAAAGGCTAGAAGCTTTTGGAGACTGCCTTGATTACTGCCTTGCTTTCCCTCCAGACTGAGGAACTGGCTTTCTCTTACTAATGTAGAGCTGGTTTAAGGAAGATAGGGATAATGTTTGTGTATGAAGAACAATAATAAAGTATTATGTAGCTTCAGGGACGTTTTTTTTTGTTTATAGTTTTCTCCCTTAATATATTATTCTTAATGTTCCATAATTCTTAGTTTATTTTGTTAAAGTTCTATTTAAAAGTCTTTGTTATTTGCTACAAGAGATGGCTCTGCGGCTGTGGTGGTCAATTTATGGATGTAAATATATGTCTTAACCTGTGTGGCAGTGTTCATTTCTTATAGTACTGACTCCAGTGTTTGGGTTATGTTTAAAAGAAGACAAAACTAGAACTCCATGTTTAGATAGTAAAAGGAGATAGCATGAACATGTTGCTAATTTAAAAAAAATGTGCTGAAAAAGTGCACCTTCTATGCATTTTTCAGCATCTCAGTGCACTGTCTTTCTATATTGCAGATACATTTTTTAGTGGCTAGGAAAGGCAGAATGCTCTTGTAACAAAAAAAAGGGATCTCAAAGAGTGCTGGCTTAGATTCTTGAGAAGTTCATAGCAGAACAGGATCTTGAATGTAGTACTTGGGAGTCCTTTACCATTGTAGCCAGTGTTGGAGTGTCCTCCCTCCCCTTTCTGTGGAGGGGAAAAAAGTTCTAGAGGGGTAATACCTTTAGATGTGATGTACCTGACCTGAGGTCCTCAAAAGAACCTACGGCATTTCATGATGTTTTTCTGCAATTTTAAACGGAGAGATTTTTTTTTTAAAAAATTTAGTTCTTTTGAAGTAAGTTAAACTGCTAAAAATGTTCCAACGTTTTTGTAAACACTTAAACTATGTACCATTTCAGCTGTGTTTGACTTGTGATGTGCCAGTGATAGATGAGCTCTGGCATAGCATAGGATTTTCTTAGAATCTAGTGCCAGTGGATGTTACTCAATTTTATTGTTAAATTCCTCTGATAATACCACAGGAAAAATGTATACAACTTGATACAGGGAGTTCCTGTAATTGGTATGGAGGAGGGCAGGGGCTGCTGCTTTAATTTGTTGAAGTGATGAATAGATGCTTTCTACGTGATAATAAGCATGCATTCTTTCTTGGTAGGAATTTTTTTGTTTATGGTCTAATGTTAAAAATAGGATTAGCTTTCTACCTTGATGGGCCAAGACTGCTATCCAGTTAGCTCTGTAACATTCCCAAAGGGTTTTGCAAACATATTTTGTAGAAACTTTGTGTGCGAGTTCATGTATAATTCTGGGTTCCTAAATACAGTCTGTTTTGTATGATTAAGTAAATCGATTCAAGGAAATTTTTTCCTTTTTATCTGGAGTCCTTTCCTTTTTCCAAACTATAGCAATGTGGTGCTGTGGTTACCAGCTATTTAATAAGGACAGAATAAAAATAGAGAGAGAAAATTACATCATATCATCACTTTAAACAAGCAGGTGGTTTCTTTTATTGGTCTAGCCCAAGCACCCTACATTCAAAAAGAAGAATTTGCTCTTTTTTGGCCTTTTGTGTCTGTGGGTGGTTATGATAACTCATCAGTACAGTGCCTGACTCCCATCACCCTCATGATTTACTAGGGAAGGCTACAGCAAAAGTATTTCTGCTTGGAAAGGCAATGCGCGTGTAGTCTCAATATGTAGGTGTGGAGGAGTCGGTATTTTGTGCTTCGATTTGCAAGTGTTCCTGCTGAGTATTTTTGTAAAACATTGTGCTTACTCATTTCTGAGTACAAGTGATGTGGGCATAACTTAATGATCGTTACATTGATTGATTAGCTGCAGAAGAGCTTAAATAACCTTGACTTGCGTAGAAACTTAAGAGCTCAACATCCTTTTTTTATTATTTTTGTCATCACAACCACTTGGTTTATAGTTTTCCTTAATAAAAAAGAAGGATTTTTTTCCCCCACTCTAGTCTTTCTATTAAAGTAAGCTCAGTGGAGTCATTTTCTGAAATACCTTATGGGTCTGGGTATTTTCAGATAGTAGCCAAGTTTGTTAACCAATGTTGCAAAGACCTACAGCATGTTGCTGCCTTGTGTCATACTTTGTTCTTGCATTTAGGGAAAACAGGAAATGAGACAACTAAAAAGCAATATGCCTACCTGTGTGATGTCTTCACACACGCACACACACACACTTGATGCTGTGGCACTGCCCCTCTTCCCCCCCATGATGTTGAAAGCTATTAAGCCCACTGTATTAAATTTGCACTACTTGCTGTTTAGGAGACATTTCTTTGTTTACAATGAAAAAAAAACCCTGAGAATCGACAATGTCAGTGCACTCTTGTACTGAAGATAAGCCTTTTCCTTAAAATTAGTTACCAGAGTAAGTGTTTGCTTTGTGTAATCGTGTAGAACTTAAGGCTGCTTCTAAGGCTTTTTCCAAAACCATAGGATTCATCTGAGCCCATTATTATGCGGGCACTGCATTTCTACCTTACTGAGACAAAAAGGTAGAATGGCATTGGTTTTCATCAAAATGAATCACGAGTTGTGCAAGAACTTTGAGCCTGAACATGTTTAACATATCTAATGTTTTTTATAGTCTTGATGTTGCATCCTGCTTTGTATTTTGTGTTCTTTGATTCAAGGAATGTACCTTGCTATTTGTAAAGTAACAGAATACTAGTAATGGAACATGGTGTTAGGTCACATAAGGACTTGTAAAATTCCTGTAACTATTCCAGTTTGATAGGTGCGTTGTAGGTTCTTAAAGTGTGTTTGTTCTGCTTCAGTTGTGAAGGGTTGTTCTCTTTGAGCATTCTAATGACTTGCCAACTCAGACCTGAACTGCCTTTTTGATTTTGTGCACAAAACAGGTGGTGGGCTGTCAAAAACATACCATACACTTTCCACACTGGTATTTGCATCTTCCTATGTCCTTTCTCAGCTGGTATTAATTTGTTCCTGAATATTCTTCAGATTGAAGCAGCTTGCTCTTTGGTTTGTCAGGGTTGTGGGGTTTTTTTTGTTTGTTTGTTTTGTTTCTCCTTGTTGGCAGGCTCTACCTTTCCTCTGTTTCCTTTTAATCTCGGGAAGAGGCTTAGCTTTGTCTGGTTCAGCGGGGTTTTAACGTCCTGCAGCACCTCTGCAGGTAGGTACCCTCCCAGCTTCCTCTCTGCACTACCCAGTGAAGTGAGGAAGGACAGGCAGAAAGCTTTGCTGCCTTGCTATTTCTGTTGCTGTAAAGCTGATTTATTATGGCTGTTTGGAGCTGCAGATACTGACCACCCAAAGCAAAAAATCTACACTGGAGAGAACCCAGTTTTAACAGATTGGTTAGGAGGGAAGCTTTGCATCAGTAATTCTGCTACTACAGAGTTTTGGGAAGAGGTGTTACTTTTGAGGTTGTTATGAAGGAAGGAGCTGCTGCTTAATTGGGAGCTGTGCTCTCTAGAGGGTGTGTTCATTAATGCAATTACGTATGGGACTAAGTCAAGAATCCATAATGACATTAAATGTCTTCCAAAGAATGCCGTCACCTGAGATTAATACTAAAAGTCTGAAAACATGAGTTCACTGCGGTATTATTTTGATGGTCATTGTCACATGTGAATGAGAATAAGATGTCTGTACACGTAATTTCTGTTTTACAGATTTGGGTTTTAAACATCACTTGCTTCCTGTAAAAATGACATTGCTCAAGCTATTTTATTATGTCCAGATGAGTTTTTATTTGCTTCCTTCAAGTTACGTCAGATTTTTCTCTTAAAATGCTTAACATGGGAAGGAATAGTACCTGCTTTTTTTGCTGATGTCTCCTTTGAGCAAAAGATCTTAACCAAAGGCACTTAAAAGCACATAGGAGGAAAAGGGCAGGGTACACTGAGCCTGTATTTGCTGTCTGAGAAAATTGCCTGAAATCAGCTGTTCTGTGCTCTTTTTCTTGCTCAAAGAGCACTGAAAACGAACTGGGTGTAGAATGAGAGGAAAGGCAGTGAAGAACTGTATCGTGCTTATGCTGGTTGACATCAATGCCACTTGAAGCTGTTGGTCTTAAGTTAAAGTTTTTATTTCTAAGGAAATGGAACCAATTTGACATACTTGCAAGGCTGTTTATGGAAGTATTTGTAAGTGAAACAGTGCAAAACATTTCTGATGGACATTACAACTGTGCTCCAGGTCTGTTGTTGTCCTGCCTCAATATTGCATAACCGATACTTTTACAATATCAGAGCTATAAAAAAACTTGCTTTGTCATCCCTCGAATGGGAAGTGACACTGTGGTGTGCTGCTAGATCTTGCTTTTTCAGGAAACAGTGAAGTAGCATGAGTAGTCCTGTCCAGTCCTGTGCTTGGCAGTTCCATCGCTGAGTGAATGTGGTGCACCACGTGCGAGTATTCTCCAGACCACTTGGGTATAGGTGAAAGCAAACAAGTTGACCTGCTTTTAATGAGCTCCCTGAAGATGTGTTGGGTAAACAAGGTGTTGCGTTTTGTCTTGTTGGAGGTGTGTTTTGCTAGAGAGTCACTTCTATAGTGTAAACATGTAGGCTCAACTCCTGATGTAACTCTGCTCCCATGCAGTAGGACTAGGACTAACTCGGTGTTTGAGGTTAAGTGGTGTTGCAAGGTACTTCCTAAGTTTGAATTGCTGCAGCTGCCAATCAGTGTCTCTACGTCAGGGGTAATTAGGGAGGCGGCCACAGAATGGTAATGCTGTCTTGGAAAGAGTGGCTCTTGTCGTGCTGATGTACTGTGATGCTATTAAAAGTGGCTGTGTCAGTGTAAGGCACTGTCACCACAGTGACTGACTCCCAGTGAAAGTTGGCACTCTTCTCATTTTCCCTGGGAAATTCCAGAAGACTGGAGGCATTATTGGCTCTTGGAAATCCTGACTAAAACTCTTGAGACTTGTAAAATTACTGGTAACTTTATACAAACACAAACTAATGCATTAACATTTCTCTAATAGGAAATTGAAGCAACGCAGTCAGAGCTTACTTGGGCACTGATGTGGCTTCCTAAGTGTGCGTCTGGTGAAAGCTGGCTGTCTGTTGGACATCTGCTGGTGAGCCAACTTACAGTGTAGCCTCACCCGAGGAGCAGTACGGCCCTGCCTGGAGCAGCACCGAGCACGTCTGTGGCTCCAGTGCCACCTTCTGTCAGTGGTGGCAGTGGATGGGAGGGACTGCCCGGTGTCCCAGGTCAGGCCAGGCTGCACCGCGCCTCTCCACGCTCTCTGGGCACTGCCGGGCTGCTTGCCTTGGTGGGAGCTACAGAGGTTTTGGGAAACGACTCGTGTCTGGGGTGGAACTGAGAGGGTTTTACCTGTGTGTCTCCAAGGTATTACATTATTGTTGTTGGGGTAGATGAGAAATTTCTCTAGGGATGCAGTAGCTGCATTATGAAAAATACTAGGAAAGTAAAAGTGGTACAAATAGAGATGGAGAGTTTACTGATTTTTGCTCTAATCTTCAAATACAAATAGAGTATCATAAGAGAATACTGTTTCTCAGAAATACTATTCCAGATTAAATTTTACATGTTCTTGCGTAGGTGGCCTGTTTTGTTTGCTATATTAAATAATTAGATTTTTTTTAAAAACAAACAAACATGCTGGTAACTTTTTGTCAAATAAGGCTCTTGAAAGCAAGGAGGGAGGGGAAAAAAAAAAGCTAGTTGGTGTGTAGAGAGTACAACTCCATTGACCTGTTAGCCTTAAGTGGAGGTAAACATTCCAGGAGCTGGAGTTCAATTTATTGATCTGTTATTTCTTTAAGCAGTTTAGTTATTTAATTTAATTGATGTCCTTATGTACAGTGTATGCTGTAGGCGTCTGTAGTTCTGTTAGCGCCCCTGCTGTAAGCCCGCAGGTCTTTGCTTTTCCAGGTAATGTAAAGCTGTTAAATATCTAAGGAGGACAAATAAAAATAGACCTGTGACCTAGAACACTTTGTAGTCTCTTTGAATTAAGTGCATTATTGTTCGTGTAATGATCTTCAGACAAAATAAGTATGAGGTTGTTTTTAGCTGCAAAAAGTTAATGATTAAAGTTCGGGTCTAAAATTAGAGCAACTTGACTTAAAAATTTACTGGAAGGTACAGAGCAAGACAGTCATGATTTGTTTTTTTTTTAGCTTTGCTCCTTTAATTGCGTACTGAAGTGCAAGTGGCACGAAGCTGGAGGCTGGCCAGGGCTGAGCAGTGGGTAGTCACAGGGGTGACTGCAGACCCTTTGGGTGCAGATGGCACAAACCATTCTGCTTCTGCTGTATTTACACTAAAATAAGTTCTTGGGAAATGGCTTATGTATTATGTTTTTCATCGGAACAGTTATTATTTTAAATATCTGACGTGTTCTGAATAAGCTGGTGAAATAAGTGTCCAGGCAGGTTTCTGTGACTCCTGTCGTTGTCTGGGAGGAAGGAATTGTAAATTTGGGGTTATTTAGGAATTTCTGCGTCTGGGTTGGGTTGTGTGCATGGGGGAGGAAGGGATCGTTGGGAATGCTGATGTCTCTGGCTCTGTGGACGGACGCTGGAGGGCGTTAGGCATAACTTGAAGCAGGACTCACCAGCACTTACCATCAATATTTTTTTAATTAATGTTAAAAAAAAAAAAAAAAGGCGCCAGGGTATCGGCAGCTCGCCGTGGCCGGCTGCGCATGCGCGGCGCGTGCCCCGCGGGGCTGTCCGCCCCGCCCCTCGGCGACTCCCATTGGCTGAGGTGTTCTGGGGGCGTGACCTCGGCCAGGCTGCCTGGCCGCGCCCCGCGCCGGACCGCAGTCGGCCGCCCTCCTGCAGCGAGCGGACACCGCTCCGCTCCCCTCGGCTCGGCGGAGCCTGCGCGGCCGGCTTCGCGGGCGGCACCGGCTCCCTCCGTCTCAGCCTTGCTTACCCAGGCCTCCGCGTGCGGGGAGACTGACGGCCCGGCGCTCTCTTGTGTTTGTTTTAACAGACTTTTGAATCGGAATAAACACCTTCAGGTCTCGGAGGCTTCTGGCTCTGAACTGCCTTCACTACTGTCGCCTTCTTCTGTCTAATGTGCTATAAGGATGAGCCCAGCATTTGGAGCTATGGAAGTGGAGCACTATTCCAAGGGAGTCCTGCTCGAGCCTTTTGTCCACCAGGTCGGAGGACACTCCTGTGTCCTCCGGTTTAACGACAAGACCATCTGTAAACCCCTTATTCAGAGGGAACACCAGTTCTATGAGACTCTCCCAACAGAAATGCGTAAATTCACTCCGCAATATGAGGGTAAGTTCCAAACCTTAGGATGGCGTTGGGCTTTTTCTTTCTGTAAATACAAGTGTGCTGTGCTCTCTGTTATCTCTGAAATCTCTTCTGTGTGGAAGAGATTTTAGGGTTTTCTTTTCATGTATTTTGATGTCTGAGGCAGGCTGTGGAGATGCAGGGTGGAAATGCTTGCCAAGTTGGTGTTGGGGCTGACTAACAGCATTAGAGTAGAGCAGCTCTGCTGGTGATAGCCCATATATCTCCTTTAGGCACAGGTAAGTCGCTAACAGCTTGTGAATGTCTTCAGTAATTCTCTGCTGCTTTTTTGTGGATTTCTAAATAATTTTTTTGGCACTTGTTTAATGTTTATTTACAGGGATTTGATAAGATTGATTGACAGTGTTTTGTGTAAGCTTAGTGTGGCCTCTTGTTTTTTGGTTTTCTCCTCTGACTCTCATTTTGATCACAATAAATACATGTCAGTAAGGTGTCTTGTTGAATATTTGCAGTGTTGTTTCTGCCATTAAGGAAATGAAAATTCATGGCATTTAGGTAGGCAGGGATCAAGTAGCCGTGATGAGGCTGAGTCAGATGTTATGTATAAGTGGAAATTCCAGTTCTCCTAAGCATTGTGCTAGTTAACAGAAACACTTTTCTTTCTCTTCATTATTCCGTCAACTGCTGCCTGGCGATGAACAAAAAATATGTCTGAAGCACTTTTTAAAATGGAGTTGCTTTTTAAAGCACATTGATTTTAACATGTATAAGGGTTTTGAAGTTTTGCATACTGTTTGTGAAACTGGCGTCAGACTTCAGAGGATATATTTCAAAGTTACACTCCCTGCATGCTTACAGAGACTTTTTGACATGTCTAACTACAAGTTCTGTTGGACTGCAAGAAAATGTGATCTTTGAATGATTCTTCTCAAAATGTAATAGAACAATTGTACTAGTGTAAATGGCTTTTTGGGGAGTGTGGGGAGGGATTTAGGGGTAAGGGGCCTCACTTGGTCCATCTGTGTTATTTTTTCCAGGATATAGCCAAAGGCTATTTGCTAGCTGGCTCCCCCCCCACCTTTTTTCCTGTTGTCCTTTCCTTTGTGGCAGCAGGACTGTCAGTCAGAGCTTCTGCGCTCCCTGCCCCAGCTACTGTAGGTCTCGGAGCCGCCTGCCCAGCTCAGAAGTGCCAATCTCTCGCCGAGACCTCTCCCCTCTGGCCTAGTGATGAGCTGCAAGAACTGTGCAGACTGATTGATATGAGAATAAAGAGAGAGGACTGAAAAACAAAACTAAAAAACAATTCAGACAATTGTGGCTTCATTAACCACTGAAACTTGCTAATGTAGCACTGAGCGCATCTCTGTCAGAGCGCTCCACTAAGACTCTTAAAATGCAATGCAGTGCTCTAGAGACTCTTGAGGGGAGGATGAGGACAAAAGATGAGGACAAAAAAATGCTTTCAGGGTTCACCATGTTTCTGTACCACAAACAGATTTGTTTTGTATTGCATTTTTGTTAACGTATTTCACAAGATTGCTGCATAACCAGTATCAATAAAATATATTCCAAAAAAGAGAAGAAAATGTGTAATTAAACGTGGTGATTTGAAGTGGAAGCTTTTGGACTAGTTTCTATTGTAATGTGACATTTTCATTGTTTTGCTCTACTTGCAAATCTTTCCCCTGGGGATCTATTAACCAAATGTTGTTTGGATAAGTGCTTTTTGCTTTGCTGTCATGCAAATCTTAAAGCTTTTGTTGTGTGGTTTGGTTTTTTTTTTTTGGTGCAGGTCACTTTTCACTGCAAGATGTTAACAAATGTTTTACATTTTGCTTAGGGTCAGACCAGTCAGGTTTCTTAAATTAATAAAAACTTTTACTAATTGAAATTGTCTCCTGTTATTATTTGTTTCTTACTTGGCTGCATCAGAGAGAGAAAAGAACCTTTTGTATCATTGTTTTGTCGATAAACTGTCTTTTTTGAGGTGTTATTTCTGTCTAGGTCTTTTGATACTTGTTAGGTTGGCAGATGAGGTTTGGCCTGTGGCAAGATAGAAACTAAGGACCAGGGTAAGAGAAAAAACCCAAAAGTTGCTATATTCTTAGTATAAAATCATGTGTTCTAAAAGGCTTGCTTATCACTTCAGCAATTCATAACAGTCTACATCCTTTTTCTTTTCAGGTGTGGTGTCAGTGAGCTTTGAAGAGGATGAAGATGGAAACTTATGTCTAATAGCGTATCCATTAAATGGGGACCACGATAACTTAGAAAACTTAGATAATTCTGACTGTGAACCTAAAAGTAAGCTGTTGCGATGGACTAACAAAAAGACAATGTTGTTAGAAAATGAGAAGATATCTAAGGAATGGGTCCGACAGCACAGAAAAGAGGAAAAAATGAAAAGGTAAGTTTGATAGGGGAAACTGGAATGCAGAGCATTGAATTGTAACGTTTTTTGCTGTCAAGTTAGGATCTGGTCTCCAGAATTCCAGAGAATTCTTCAGAACTCTTAATTTCCATTTTCTTTTCCTCTCTTGTTTCTTTTCTTTTTCCCAACCCCCTTCAGTACAGAGAGGTTCACTGGTGAAAGTAATGTGTCCTCAGCCCAGTAGTGTGTCGAGTCTTTTCATGATCTTTTGCTGTGGTCAACTGAAGAATGTTTTCCAATGTTACTCTTGAAGCTTCTGGAAAAAAAAACAAAAACAAAACAAAAAAAAAAAAACCAGACCAAAAAAAAAAAAGAAAAAAAACCTACAACCACCAGCCAGCTGCAAAAGCACAGTAGTTGTATAAAACCAAAAGAAGCGTGTCAGTGTTACTACATATGGCATATGTTTGTAGGAATCCTCCTTTATCCCTGTTAGTGACATTTTTCCCCTTGTTCGTTTATACTGATTATGCTCACTGTGAGCTGTGGTGTATTGTGCTAAAGGCAGTGACCTGAGTAAAGGACAGATCTTAAAGCATATCGCTACTTCTTGCATTAATGCCATAGAAGTAATTCAGACAGGTAAAAGCTATATAAATAGAATTACTATGTGTTTTGTAACATAGTTGTCTATATGCTAATTTATATTAATGCGGAAGTAGCTTTATAAAGGTTGAAATATTACTGGTGGGCAACTTGTCCAGTTGTACAGAAAGCAAAATAAAGGTTATGCTAGCTGTTAGTGAAGGTGAGCAAAATAGTTTGTAAAGTTAAGTCCACTGACAACCCCTTTTAAAGTGCTTATTTTTCTACTCAACCTCTAATTTGCTGCATTGTTCTGTTTTCTAGTCACAAACTGGAGGAAGAATTTGAGTGGCTGAAGAAATCTGAAGTCTTGTATTATTCTGTAGAGAAAAAAGGAAATGTCAGTTCACAGTTTAAACACCATAATCCTTGGAGCATGAAATGTCACCAGCAGCAGTTACAGCGGATGAAGGAAAATGCAAAACACCGAAATCAATATAGTATCCTTTCCTGAAAATACCTCATATCAATGGAACGAGTAGGGCTCTGCTTTCTATTTCTTGAACGTGCCAGATAAAAGTACAGTGCAGGCTTAACTGCAATCCAGAGAGACTCTCTGAAGCCATGATTTATTTGGTGACTTTGAAGGGATTGCCAGCACTTTACAGATCGTGGGCTTTTGCGGCATGTAATAAAGTAGCTAGGCTAGGAAATTCAGATAACTTAATTCAAATCCACAAGTTGTGCATTAGTTAGTGGAAAGGTTTTACAGCATCCTGTGTTTGGGATCTTCCACAAAAACAGTTTGCTAGTGAAAGCTTACAAAGGAGAAGAGTTCTGTCACTTTTTGTTACTGTTTGGTATCAGTGAACTTAAAAACTAGGGTCATCTTTCCCTTTTCAGAAACTTCTTAATGTTGCCTTAAATATACAAGATATTCCAGTGCCTGGAGTTTTCTGCTAGTAGTCTCTTTTAGGCGAGCCTTTTTGATAAAGAAAAGCTGAATATAAACTGTCATGTGGGATTGGAGCATGAGAAACAAACAGTGCCTTGAATCCATGAAAGCTGAAGCGCGCTGGTTTTGTTCTCTGGAACCGTAGGCAGACATCTCCACCCTGTGCATTCTGTGGAGGAAAAAAACTGTGTGCAGGCTTGGATGCAGCTGATAAATCCTGCACAAACATTATATACTTAAGTAAACGAATTCTTCATGTATGAGGAATTTTGGTGAATGGATTACTGGAATATCTCTGACTAATAAACTGTTCAAAACGATAGAAAGCATTTTGTGGCTGGTATCCTCACTATTTCACTGTAGATGATTATTAAATTACTACCTAAGTAGAAGTGTGTGATATCTCTGGAACAGTATTACTACAGATGTTCCGGAGTGCTTTTTAACTTCTGTATTTCAGGAGTGGTGTGAAAATGCTTCACTGTTTCTGAATGCTAAATGAAGCACACAAAATCTTCACTTTCTGCAAAAATAGTCTCTTGCTAGGCAGGAAATACTCGTAATTCCAAGTCAGCTGCCAGCTTATGACCCTGGTTACTTTTTTCTTCTGTAGTAATTCACCTGTCTTCTCTCGAGACCAGTGAAACTGGAACTATATATCCACTGTGCTTTATGCCAAGTATATGTAAGTGTAATTTTTGATAGGCTTTTATATACTGGGCATGGTTTAGGTGTGCTTAAAGTTAAGACTGTGGCACTATAAAATCTGTGATGATGGTTTTAAACCTGTATTTCTCACTGTGAAGATTGTTCCTTAACTAATCAGAATTCATTTTGCTGGAAAACCTGACATCTCGATACGAAGTACCATGTGTGTTGGACCTTAAGATGGGAACCCGACAGCATGGAGATGATGCGTCAGAAGAGAAGAAGGCAAATCAGATTCGCAAGTGTCAGCAGAGTACATCGGCTGTAATTGGAGTCCGAGTTTGTGGCATGCAGGTGAGAGGAAAACTAATGACGTGTAAGACAACAGACTTGCACCCGTTTCTGTTAGGGGGTTTTGAGCTTATGTAGTCACCCGATATGTTGCTGTCTTTGAGATGCTGGACTTCGTTTCCTTCAGGAAGGGCAATGAGGCTTTTGAGTATCACTTACCAGTTGAACGTGGCACCGTCTGCAGGAGCAACCTGCAGCACGTGCGCCGCGTCGGTGAGTGTGTTCTCTCAGCACGGAAACAGTCTCCTGCACAATAGCAGCAATTCAAAACTGGGTAGTAAAATTACTGATTCAATTAACATTTCAGGATAGCGTAGGAAGCAATTGAAAGGAGGGTCTGCCAGTGCATACATTTTGAATAAAGTGTGTGGAAATTTGCCAGAATATTAAGAAGTAGTCATTTCTGTCTTGTCGACTATGAAAAGCCACAGGTCTTCTACTGCTTAAAGTCGACTGGAAAGTGCAGACCAGAAGTGGCTTGGTAAATGTGGTAAGGCTTGTGGTCAAATAAGGAGATAGTTGCGTGGACTTTCACCTGTTTTGTTTACTTGCTTCTGTATTCCTAGAGTGACAAATGGGAAACAATTTGTTTGTATTTGAGGCTTTTCCGAAGCCTCTCTCCTCCCATCCGGTAGATTCCAGGAATGCCAGCAGTGTTTGCTAGGACTTGTTCCACATCATGACTGCTGGCATGTTTGGTGTTCAGCTCAGTGTTTAACTTCGGAGAAAAGCACGAGGCAGAAATGAAAGTGCGGGAGCTGCATTTCTAACCGCAGTGCACTGGGATTTGAGCGGAGCCTGCTCACCTTCCAGTATAGACCTGTGCTGGAAAACAAGGAGGAACTTCGGAGGCACCTGCAATCCTTACTTGACCCAAGTGTTTGGGCATTATCGAGCTGTGTGGTGCATAGGCTACTCTCCTATAGGAAGGAACCTTCCTGCCGGAGCACCTCTGACTTCTGTAAATACAGAGGATTATGGGATGCACTTTGGTTTTATATATGAGTGTTTGCTGTCACTTAGAGCTCAGCATTCTGGGAATCAACTGGTACGCCTGTGAGCAGAGGCAGCTAATGAGTGGCTGTGGTACAAGTTGTAGCTTGACTTTGGAGATATTGGGCGCAGCTTTCCTCTTTCTTACATTCCCGGTGGAAAAGTTCAAATCTAAACTGAAGGAATTTTCCATTTCCTCCGAGTTCCATAGATCCTGCTGGATCTGTTGTTAGCAGTTTCTGTAACTGCGCAAGAGCAATTTTGAGAGTAATATGTCATCTTGTAAAAGCTTTCTGTAGCATATCCTCCCCCCCCTTACCCTCTTCAAGGCTTTGAGTCAGTATTACCAGCAATTTTAACTATTCCTTTTCTCTTGTCTTGTGTTTGTACGTGCAGGTCTACCAGGCAGGCACTGGCCAGCTAATGTTCATGAACAAGTACCACGGAAGAAAACTCTCGGTCCAAGGATTTAAAGAAGCACTTTACCAGTTCTTTCATAACGGCAAATACCTGCGCAGGGAACTCTTTGAATCTGTTATTAAAAAACTGACTGAACTCAAGTCTGTCCTAGAGAAACAGGAGTCTTACCGCTTCTATTCGAGCTCCTTGCTGATCATTTATGATGGGAAGGAAAGGCAGGAAGTTGCTGTCGACTCAGACCCAGAGGACTTAGAGGACCTTTCAGAGGAATCTTCAGATGAGTCAGCGGGAGCATATGCCTACAAACCAACTGCTAGTACTGTTGATGTCCGTATGATAGACTTTGCCCACACAACCTGCAAGTACTATGGAGAAGATAGTGTGGTGCATGAGGGCCAAGACACGGGTTATGTTTTTGGACTTCAGAATTTAATAGATATTATTAAAGAAATAAGAGACGAAAGTGGTGAATAAACAGTGTGAATGCACATCAGTAGAAAGCACTATTGTGACTCTTTGTATTCCAAAATTATTGGCCACTTTCTGGTGGTAGGAATCTCTACAGGCTCTGCAGGGATGGCCCCGTCAGAGTCAGACTTGTTCAGAGGGCATTTACTTACATTGGTGCTGGACCTAGCACTGGCAGAACTTGGTATCCTTATTTATTTTAACTTTCTTAAACATTCCATATTTGATTACTCAGATACCTCTGTTATCCCTGTGTGTATACGTTCCAATAAAATTCTTTTTGTTCATTGTAAGCGGTGCTTCTGTTGTTGCTGGTGACTGAGGAAGAGACGAAGCTCAGAGATCGTTCTGGCGGTGCCGTGGAAAAGCAGGGTATGAACAGCAAGGCTTAACCCGCCTCGTGAGACCGCCCGTGGAGTAGCACATCTGCTGTGGGCCTCCTGGCAAGAACCATGAGCAAGTCCAAGAGAGAGACACCAAGATGGCCAGGGGCTGGAGCACCTGCCCTCGGAGGAGAGGCCGAGGCAACAGGGCCTGCCTAGGCTGGGGAGAACGTGGCTCAGAGGGACCGAACGGCAGAAGGTTGGGGGAGAGACCTCCAGAGGTTCCTTCCAGCCAGAATGATGTGACTTTAATAAGTGAGAACTTAAGCTTAAAACCTCCGACAGCCTTTCTCCTGTTTCAAGGTCTTGTAAACTAGATCTTGTGCTGCGTAACCTATTTCTAGAGAGAGCTAATGACGTGGGGGTTTTTTGGTGTGGTTTTTTTTTTTTTTGTTAATCTAAGCTGAGCCAAAACATGCGTAAGAAACGGGATTAGCCGCAATGGCAGCAAGTAGGGGAGAGCTGCAGAGCCTGAAAGGTATCCTAAGGAGCTTAAAATCTTACTGGGGACAGGTGGATGGGAAAGAAGCGTCAGAAGGTGAGAGGACAGTAACAGAAATAAGAGAACCGAGTAACTCCAAACCACTGGCCCCTCTTGTGAGAGAGGCGCACTTACTTATCTAAACATTTTTAGATAAGTGACTTCTCCCCGTGTGCGGATTGTATGTAGGTCATTGTGATAGTGCGAGAGTGAGCTGCGTGTGGAAGTGCTGAGCTAAGCGTGGGGATGTTCTTCCTTGGCCGCGGTTGCCCAGGACAAAGCAGCAAGTTTATGTAGAAGCGAAGAGCTTCAGGAGGTGGGCGGTGCCGGGGTCTTCTCCTGGGCCCATCCTTTGGCTTCCTGCGGGTGGGCCCAGGAGAGGGGGTCACCCTCTCCGATCGGCTGTAGCTCTGCAGCTTTAGTTTCATATTCCCCAACTGTTGGCTATCGAGTTCTCTGGATCAAAGTCTCTCCGATGGCTGTCCTGTGCTCTTTGGTACTTTTTGAAGAGGTTTTTTACCTTTGCTCTTAGAACATGAGTCTGTGGTTGCTTTTTTTTCCCCCGTTTGCTCCGTAGCATTCAGGCACAAACAGATGTCCGTATTAAACGGGTATTTTTACGTCTTGCAGTCACCTCACTGTTTTATCTGCACACGGGGGATTTCCCCATGAGGTGGCTTTGTCCATCCTTAACTTCCCACTTGTTGCTGCTTGCTGAGCCTCCATTGCTTGCTGCAGCTGGTGAGGGCCCGTGAGCCGCTCCAGGCACTGGCTCTAAAAAGCCTTTGGGGGCGGCGGGGGGGGTGGGGATGGGGCTATTTATTCTTGGCACTTCCAATTGCAAAATGCTTTGGGTGGCGATCAGCTGCTGTCCCGGAGATGTGCTGAAGGCGTGAGTCAGCGTGCCCGGCACATGGAAAGGGGCTGGAGAGGGGCCGCGGCTGCAACGTGATGCTTCCTTTTTGGTTCTCCCGCTTAGGATGCGGTGCCCTCTGCTAATGAGCTCATGATGAGCCTCTTGGCAGGCGCTGCGCCCATGGCTGGTGCTGCCTATGAATAGCCTGGCTGTGCAGATTCATCTGATGGACGGTTTGACTTTGTAGTCTGAAATTAGCAGGGATAAAGTCCTCTAATGTACTTGTGTTACGTAGGAACTCTGCAGGGAATTCATAAAATCCGATGAGAACAATCGCATTTGCTCTGATGCAAGCTGCCTCCAGAACAAGCCCTCTTTGTTCCGCTGCCTGCGGGCAGGGTCCGGGGACAGGCAGGGAGCTGCCATCTCAGCAGTGCCACCGGCGCTGAAACTCGGGGCTAGACCTGCTCTCGGACCCCTGCGGTGGCAGCAGGCAGACCCGGAGCACTTAGGGGGTGCGTGTATAATAGTAATAACCCACCCCCAGGTGGAATTGGTGCCGCTGTAGCAAAGCGGGGGGGACAAACCCGGCTCCTGCGCTGCTGAAATCCCTTTGCCAATATTGTCTGAGGATTAGCAGAGGCCGTGCCAGCGCTGCGAAGCAATGACAAGGTGGTTGGGAGCTTCGTGGGGCGGGGGGAGCAGGGACAGAGATGACATTTTTCTATTAGCCGCTTTAAAAGCAAACTGTCACGTGGAAAAACCTCCCTCACCCACGCGTTGATCTAAACCGCGGGTGTCCTGGCCCAGACCGTGTCCTCGAGGGTTAAAGAGGGGGCGACCCGCATGGCAAGTCCTTCTGAATGACACATTCTCTTGCAAAGTTCAAGAGCAGGTCTGTTTTCCTTCCACGCTGTTCCGAACAAATCCCTCCAAAGCAGTTCCTTGTGTTTGTGGAAAGGCAATTGCGTAACCCCTGCCTGGGACACGCTGGGGTGGGAAGGGGGCTCCCGCAGCCCCCCCCTCCAAAGAGCCAGGCGCCCCCCTCACCCCTGCCCCTGGGCTTCTTGGAGGACAGGAGTGGGGCGAGCAGGTTATGGGGCTGGGGAGGGCACGTGTGGTTGCCCAGGGGCCCGTCAGGGTATGGGGAAGGACGGAGCGATGGAATAACGGGAGAGCGGCAGCCGGGCTGGGGGAGAGGCTTTGAGGGATTTTCTGTTCCTGTTTTTCCTCCATTGATGCCAAGCTGACCTTGGAGGCGGATGCTCTGGAGATGTCCCTCCCGGCCAGGGCTGGCAGCGGGGCGGTGAGGGAGCAGCCCGGATCTCCACGCCCCTGTGAGCGGAAGGCTCCAGCAGTCTCTGGGCTGTGCGTGCCACGGCAACTGGTGCTTCTGCCTCCCCACAAAGCGCTTCCCCCTCCGGGGACGATTCCTGCCTTCTCTGTGCCTGCTCCGAGTACGGCTCCCTGCAGCTCCGGTCCTCCTTGGGCACTGGCTGTGCCGGCCAGGAGCACTGGGGACGGCCGGGCTGGCACTGAGCCCTGGCAGAGCCCCCTCCATGGGGCAAGGGGGACTGCGGTCGCTGCAGCCCGTGCCCTGTGGAGGACGATGCTGAGCGCACGTCCCCCGTTCCTCGCGGCTCCCCGGTGTCTGGTCTCCTCCCTGACCGCTTCCTGATGCTCCGAGAGGACCCACCTTTTCCTGCCAGCAAGGCCGTGGCCCAGGGTGGCTGCACCGGGCCTGACCCTGCAGCGGGGGCTTTGCAGGGTCTGGGTGAGCGGCGGTGTCTGCTCCAGCCCCGCTCCCCCACGGCCTCCCCTGGGCGACGCCGCGCCGGCCCCGGGCTCGCGGGGAGCTCGCCTTGTGTAAATAGGTCACTTCTAGCCCCAAACTGGGGTGGCTGCCGGGAACCGCCACTGGTCAGCTGGCCAGAGATGAAACGCATTCCGGCAGCCGGCGCCGGCTTCTCCGGTGCGTTGAGCTCCGCTTGGATGGCGACTGGGGGAAGAGAGGGGGGCCGTGGACCTGCCAGGGCCTTTTAGTTGGTGGCCTCACTGGCGTTGGGGCTGGGCAGGGCAGAAGCAAGAAGAGGCAAGGGACAGCCCCTGTCCCCCCTGGAGGAGAGGACACCTCTGTCCCCGCGCTGTCCCCATCCTGTGCCGCTGCCTCTTGAGTAGCTGCTGGACTTCCTCCCCCGAGCTGGGTCCCTGCCAGCAGGGAGGGACACACAAATGGCTTTTATGGAGCAAGAGCAAAATATTTCCTTGTGGCCGGGCAGCAGCAGCCCGGTGTCGCTGTCACGCTCACCCCATGGCCCTGGGGCTGCATCTCCCACTGCCCCAAGCCTTGCTGGGGGACATGGTGGCTCCTAGTGCATGAGGCAGAGGGCCCCAGTGCCCTCCTGGTTCCGTGACACCCACTGCCCGGGGGACAGCGGGTGCTGTGTGTGGCCGAGCAGCCACACCTTCACCATTTCTAACGGTGGTGGGGTCAAGTTTGTGTAACTGCGCACTGATAAACCTGATTTTTAAGCCATTTCTGTGGAGATGCCATAGTGGGGCTGGGGGGCAGGCAGCTGTCCATCCTTGGCGCAGGGCACCCAGGGTCCCGTGCTGCCACTTGGCCAGCTGCAGCAGTGCGCCAGCCTGGAGCCACCCAGGGCAGGGCAGAGGGGACTGGGAATGGCTTGTGTCCCCAGCTGGGAGCTGCCAGGGGCGAAGCCGCCTTCCCTGAATTGTATGGAAATGCGGCTTGGCTGAGGGGCCTCCCGCACCCGCCTCTCACCCGGCCTTCGCTCGCCGCCCGCGCGAGGGCAGAGCAACCCCCAGTGGGGTGCCTGGGGCCAGCCCCCACCATGCCGAGCACCCCGCTCCTCCGGCGGGAATCCACATCCCAGCTTCCCTCGCCTGCCCACCGGTGCCTGCTGCACCCACCCACCCGCCCAGGGCTCCCCTCAGGCGAGGGGTGCAAGCAGGCACACGGTCCCGGTCCCTCCCCTATGGACAGCGTGGGCAGCCATGGGTGACAATGGCAGCCAGCCTCAGGCGATGCAGGCTGGTGCCCACCATGCCAGGCTGCCAGCTCCGTGCGGGGCCATGGGCTTGGTCCTCTTTTCTTCCTTGGGTTCGCACCATAGCAATATCCCCACCGGCTGAGCCGCGACAGGCTGCGCCGGCCCCGCAGGCTCAATCTCGCTTCGGAAGGGAAGCGAGGGAGCTCCTCCAGCCCGCAGGGACGAGATCTACCGCTGCATCTCAAAAAACAAAACCAAAAAAAACCCCTCGCTTTGCAGCCCTTCCCCAACCGACACAATGTGCAACGGGGAAAGGACGTGAGAAGGGTGATGTTGGGCAACGCGGCATTGGCTTGGGCAGAGACATGAAGCCGGGAGTGCCGGCAGCCCTGCGGTGGGAAGGGCGGTGCGGGCAGCCCCGGGGCACGGTGCCGCACCGTTGCCGTGCTCCCTGCGCTCTCCCACCCAGCTCCTCGCCCCACGTCCCCCCCTCTCTTCTCACCGTGCCTGCTGCCTGCAATCGGGTTTTACACCGCAGGTGAGGCGAGGCAAGGAGCCTGGCTGCTGAGCTGACGGCAGGAAAAGCGGTATTCCCTTGAAATAGCCGTTCCCGGCATTCCAGCCTGCAGAGCTGCCCCGGCAGGGAGAGCCGGGAAGGGGCCGCGCAGGCTGGCAAGGGCCTCATCAGGTCAGGATGCCAGCAGAGAGCTTAACGAAGGAGAAGGTGCTTCTAGGCGAAGCCAAAGAGCTTGTTTTCCCGGAGCGGAGCTGCAGGGCGGGCTGGGCTGCGTGCTGCTGGCCTGGCAACCCGCAGCGCCTCAGTCCTCCCCGCAGCATCCCCCCTCGTCCCCCCCGCCGCCGGCCCTCAACTCTCCCGACCTTCTGTCTCCTTCGTTTCCAGGAAGCGCAGCTGTTGGCAGCGGCCGGATGCTCCTTCCTCCCGGCCGCAGGAGGGGCCTGGGCCCCTGCCAGTCCCGCCATGGGCTTTGTGCAGGACGGGTTGCGCAAGGAGCCCTGCGGACACCCCGGACCCACGGGCAGACGGAGCGGGTCCCACAGCCACCCACCTCCCCAAGGGCTTCAGGCTCCTTCGGGCTCCGTGGGGAAGCGGCCGCCGGCAGAGCAGCCCCTCGCTGGCGTTTCTGGGCTCAGCACGGAGCACCATGTCCCCGGCAAGAGGCAGCGGCAGCCACCCTTCCCCGCTGCTGGCTGTGGGGCTTCTCCCGTAAGGAGAAGGAGCGTACGCAGCCCTCCGCAGCCGCAGGGGGGACATCCCCCATGAGCGATGCCGGTGCGTGCACCGGGCAGGCTGAGCCAGGGGCTGCTCTCCCGGCCACCGCCCGCCCCGCCTCGCTCAAGGGTGTCCCCATGGCACAGGGTACAGAGCTGCCCCAACCCGTCCCTGCCTCCCATGTGCGAGCCCCGCTCCACGGCTCGCTCGGAGCAGGGACATGCCTGCGTCCTGCGTGCCCGCCGCCATGGCACAGCCGCCTGAGCCCATGCGGTGCCCAGCTGCCACGTCCGTGCTGGCCCTGCCGTGGGCCAGCAGCCCGGCCCCGTGCCTCACCCAGCTTGCCCTCCTGCTCCGCTGCGGAGGTACCGCTGGTGCTCGGCAGCCCTGGCAGCTCTCCCACCTGCAAAACGCCTTCCAGGAGGCAAGGGTTGCCCCTCCTGCCTGTAACGCAGGCAGGACACCATACCCTCTCCGGGTGGCCCTGCTCCGCTCGGCAGGGTGGCCAAGGCCAATGCTAGCAGGACATCTCAGGGCATCCGGCTGGGGGGGGCTCCCATCTACAGCCTTTTAATGAGGATTTTCCAGGAGGCAGTGCTGTCGGGACATTGAGAAACGGCCAAGAGACAAACAGTGCCTCCCCGTCCTGCCTCACGGACACCCTGCAGGATGCGCTGGTGGCATTGTCCCCGGAGCGACGGGCCCGGGGTCCCTGCAGCACCTCCCACCCCGTGTGACTTTTTGCCCAGAGAGGGCTGGCGGGAGGACAATAATATTTGTATACCTAAAAGTAGAATGATTGATCCTGCTGCTGTTTTGCAATGTGTTGACGACCAGGCGCTGCAGAATTGTATATGTGTACGTGGAGCTGGCAAAGTTTGTGTTTCAATCATATGAGTGCTGTTGTGCAACCCTTCCCCGCCGCCGCCGGTGCTTCGGCAGAGGCTGCCCCGCGCGCGCCGAGCCCTTCGAGTGCCTGTGGTGATCCCGGTCCCCACGGCTCCAAGGGCAAGGGCTGCAAGCCTTATTATCTGAGGTCTCAAGTTCGGCTTTAAAAGCCGTCTGCAAATGACGCAGAGGGATCCTTTCTCGTGTCCCCTCCCTGTCCAAGGTAAATCACCCGGCGCTCGCGATTCGGAGCCGATTCCTCAGCAGCAGGAATCCATCCTGGGCTCCCAGCACCCTCAGAGGGTCTTTGCCCCCCGTGCATCGTACCCAGGAGCAGGAGGGTTTGCAGGAGCCCTTGCAGAGGAGATCTGGGCCCGTTCCTGGCCACCGCTCTGCTGTGCCGAGCAGAGGGAGAAGCCGGGATGCCACTGCCACGCGTGTGGGAGGTGGCTGCCTTCATCCCCCTCAGCCGCCTTTGCCTGCCGGCACAGCCCATGCTGCCCACTTCATGGAAATAAAGCACCGTGATCCCAGGGCAAACAGGAGCCGGGGCTCACCTAGAGCGGGGATGTGGCTGCGAGCGGAGCCGGAGACAGGGCAAACACTGGCACGGACCGGGACGGGCAGGGGATGGGCAAGCGGCACATCCCAGCCCCATGGGAGCTCTCACGATGCAGTAATACCAAAAGTGATAGCCCCCCGAGGGGGAAGGTTTGCCCTCCCACAGTTCTGCTCCCCAGCAACCTGCCATCACGCCGTGCCCCCGCCAGGCATCTGGAAAGGACCACGACCAGGCACAAAGCCCAGATCCCAAAAGAGTCCCGGCGGGTCGAGCCCTGTTCCTCACAGTTCCCACTCAAAGCACCCTGTCGCCTTTCCAGCCCCAACGTGCCCAGCTTCAGCCGATCCCCGATACGCCACCGGCAGCGGGGGTGCCTAGGCAACCGCTCGCTCCCTGTCCATCCTCCATCCTCACCGCTGTAACCAGGATCAGCCAGAACTACTTCACTGGGCAAACTGGGGGGACGCACTGGGAGCAGGTAGGGGGTCGTGGCAGCTGCAAGCCTGGCTTTTATCATACAACCACCAGCTGGATTTCATCGTTGGTGATTTCTGGATGAATTGAGCTTCCGCGCAGCTGGGATTGGAGGGGTCTGCGCACCGGTTCCACCTCTGCATCCCTTCGTGCTCGCATCCGGGATGCAGGGGAGGGCAGGACCAGAGAGGGGCATCTCTGCGGTGGGCTTGGCTGCAGGAGCACGCATACCAGCCCCGCTGGGGTGCCATAACCCGGGCACCCCCTGCCTTGCTGCTGTCAGCCCCGTGCTGGGCACTCGGTGCTGGCTTTGCCAGGTGGAAAATTCCCCTCTTGTCCCCAGGGCTGCTCGGAGAAGGCCCTGGCTGGGGAAGGGGGAGGAGATGTGCTGCAGGGCTGCCACCCGCCTCTCTTCTCCCAAGTAACCGGTGGTAGGACAAAAGGAAACAGCCTCAAGTTGTGCCAGGGGAGGTTTAGACTGGATATTAGGAAACATTTCTTCACCGAAAGGGTTGTCAGGGAACCTGGAACAGGCTGCCCCGGGAAGTGGTGGAGTCACCGTTCCTGGAAGTATTTAAAATGCGTGTAGATGTGGTGCTGAGGGACGTGGTTTAGTGGTGGTTTTGGCATTGCGAGGTTGATGGTTGCACTTGATGACCTTAAAGGGCTCTTCCAACCAAAACGATGTTATGATTCTATGACAGCAGGAGGGGCTCAGACCCCTGGGTACGAGGGACCATGGGGCCTCCAAGGGCCATCATCCCCCCCCATGGATGTCTGGGGGGGAAACGGGGGTCTTGGGCTGCTTGGGGTGGTGGCCCAAAGGGTTGTTCTCCTGGGATGGGGCATCAAGGCATAAAGATGGACAGGGCGGGAGGTGGCTGTGTCCTCTCTGAGAGCTCCTGGCGTGACGGGCAGCGTGCCCGTGTCCCCACGGCCACGCGCCAGGTCACTGTGCCCTCCGTGGGGACCAGTGTGGGGCCAGGCGCCTGCTCTGGCTCTGCCCCATTTCCACGCTGGGGGGAGCGGGGCATGGCCGTTCTCTGCAGGCGGCAGGGACAGGGAGCAGAGCGCCCGGGGCGGGGGCTCACCGAGGGATGGGGACTTTGGGGATTTAATGGCAACGAAATGTGGGGCTCCCAGAGGAGGGGGCTTCTCGGGGGGCACCCGGCTGGGCAGGGGGGAGTGCGGGGTGCGCTGTTGATGCGCTCACCTTCAGCCTGGACATAGCAGGGCGACGGGCACTGGGCGACGGGCGATGGACCCCTGAAGCCGCCGGGGCGGAGGGACACCGGTGGATGGAAAGCTGGACGTGAGCCAACAAACGTGCGCCGATGGCATCCTGGGCCGCATCGGAAGAACCGTGGCCAGCAGATCCCGAGAGGTGATTCTGCCCCTCTGCTCGGCTCTCGGGTGAGACCCCACCTGGAGTGCTGGGTCCGGCTCTGGAGCCCTCGGCACAAGAAAGACGTGGACCTGCTGGAGCGGGGCCAGAGGAGGCCACGAGGATGCTCCGAGGGCTGGAGCCCCTCTGCTGGGAGGACAGGCTGAGAGAGCTGGGGGGGATCAGCCTGGA
>VXBH01001235.1:482598-498512 GCA_013400035.1 Rynchops niger
TGCTCTTCCCGCCGGCCCCTCACAGGCCGTGGTGCCGGGGGGGCGGCGGGGGCCTTCTTGCTGACGACCGGCCCCAGGGTGGGTTCGTGCTGGGGCGGGGGGTGGAGGAGCGCTGGGTGGTCTGGAGCAACCCCGTGCGCTGCTCACGGTCCCGCCTCTGGCGGTTCATGCGGCTGCTGGCCTTGGCTGGGGGAGGTGGGGTGCGTGGGCCTGGTGGATGTGGTTGCCCGCTGCAGCGGGCTTGGGCCCACGGCAGCCTTTTTGGGACGTCGTGTTCCTTGCCGGGGTTGAGAATCCGGAGGCAGGAGGCACTTTCTGTGGGTGTCGTGTTTGGAGATCGAGGTCCAAGGAGCACCATCTCTTGCGGGTCAGGGACGAAGCTCAGCAGCTTCCTCTGGAGGAGATGAGCTGGGCCAGGGTCCTCTGGGCCCCGACTCGCAGGTTAGGAGCCGGGGGGCTGAAGGGCTGGCTTCACTGGCGCAGAAGCGTGAGAGGAAGACAGGAAAAATGCCGGGGTGATGCCCTGGGGAGATGGTGAGGGGCATCCTCCTCCCTGGAGCACGCACGATGACTCCGTAACCCTGGAATATGCCAATTGGCAGCCCCGCTTGGTGTAAGTAAGCAGGGACGGCTTGTGTGGCCGTCCCTTTGTGTGGCCATCCCTGTGGTAGCCGCTCAGCCATGGGGGTTTCTGCTCTTGCAGCACCCCAGCGCCGTGAGGGGGTGCTGAGGGTGTGATCGTCCTCCTCCCGTCCACATCAACACACCGTGATGCCCATGGCAGACTGTGCTGTCCTGGGGGCCGGGAGAAGCCGTGGCAGCTCTTTGCCCTTGCGATGCCAGTAATGGCAGCCGAGTGGGTGATACTGATAATTACAGACAGCCCGAGTGGGCTGCTGCAGCCCTGACAGGGCGCAGAGGAGGGAGGGGACCTTCGGCTGTCGCTGCTGCGGGTGGGAGCCCGCCACCCCCGCGGGTGTCAGGGCAGAGAGATTGCTTACGGCTGGTACAGGGCAGGGGGCTGTTTAGTGGAGGCTTCTGAGGGACAGCGTGGCTTCTGCAAATAAAACAGGCCTTTCATATAAGGCTGATTCACGGGGCTTTTCTACTTCTGGGCCTCAGGGGATAGCTGTGGGAACTGCATGCCGAAAACTCCTTGTATCAGTGGATCGATAACTGCACGCAAATGCACGTGAACGTTACAAATGGGCCTTTTAATGTCTGGCAGCAAATGGTGACAAACCCCTTTATTTCAGTGTGCTGCTGACGCTCCTTCCGATGCCATGGAATTTCTGATTAGCGGTAACCCAGCCTGTAAGCAAGTGTGGGTGTGCGCTTTGCGGAACGCGCCGGTGAGAGGAGCGTTACCTGGGGAGCACGTGTGTGTTAGGGCAACGCCGGGTCTCTCTGCCGCCTGCTCGGTTCAGGAGCTGGCTTCCCTGTGAGGCCGGGGCTCTTCGGCAGGATGGCCTGACAGGAGAGGACGTCTTGTCTATCAATAAGCCCTTAAGCTATTTACAGGAGCTATTTAGTTACAGAGCAGAGACCTTATTAAACGACTAGATTTTAAAACCCCGCTGTGGCGTAGCTCCGGGCTGCTGCTCATGAGTTTCCTCTCTGCAGTCCCCTGCTTCATTTGCTTGTGTGACATGACGTCTTCTCGCCGCCGTAGGGGCGAGGGCCTTCTCCCCGGCTGCTTTCTGGAGCAGAAAAGATGCTTCCTGCATCTCTCCACCTTGGTCGTACCAGTTTCAAAATCTTACAGGAAGAGCATTTCTTTGCTGACTTTACACTCATTTATCAGGTTATGTTTTGCTATAGCCTTGATGTAGCGTGCAGCCTGCCACGGCTGCCTCCTGACAGCCTGTAGTAATTCACTAATATTAAAGCAGTGTTGCTGGTGACTTTGTGAGCGTTCTCCTCTAGTTCAGCTGTAACTTGCCCAAACGCCCTTAGAACTGGTAGCAGGAAACAGAACAGCCTTTCCTGCCTATGCTTGTCGTTTTCTGGCCATTAAGTTGCCAGCACCAGAACTTGCCTGATGGTGCATGAGGCGGCAGGATCTAATTTGCTGCTCCGCAGTTGCGGTAATGCTCCGTGACTTTCCGCCATTGCACCCTGCCAGCTCCAAAGAGCTGACCTGAAGTCAGAACGCCCTTTTATTCATGGGAGAAGACATCTGCTTGCTGAAAGCTTGCTCGAGACTATTTCCTGAATGTCCGGGATGAGAGCGCAAGCAATTTGTCACCCAGTTTCCATTTAATAAGGGCACCAAGACTAATTAGTGACGGCGATTTGAGAGGCAATTAATGCTGCCCCAATCACAACAGAGGAAAAAACACAGCTAATGATTAGCGTTAGGGTGCTTAGCAGGGAGAGAGAGTGGCCAACAGGAGTCACCATTGTAAAAGTAAGCCTTGGCCTTCGTTAGCAGTGCAGTCAGGTTCCAGGTGAGCGGTAGGTACATGACAGCCAACAGCAGCAAACCCCCCAAAAGCCCCTCGCCACGGGCCGCTGAGAGGATGCTCATGGAGGAGGCTCAGGCTGCTGTTGCTGCTGCCATCCACTATTAGGAGTTTTAGCTTTCTTCTGAGCTCCTCTCGATTTTTCAGCTTTTTTTTTTTTTTTTTTTTTTTTGCTCAGCTCTCATAGATACAGGAGATTCATGCCTCGGCTTCTCTAGAGGAAAATGTAATCCCCGTTTATTATTTAAAGCTTGTACTTGGCCGATGTCTTCTCGTCGCAAACGCGGCAGAATTTTGTACTGAAATCCTTGTGGCTTGGTGTTGCTATTAAAAGAGGGTTAGTTGGGGTGGGGCGAGAGGGGACAAACCCTTCTTGGAAACATATAATGCCTCTACGAAAAAAGTTAGGGCCAAGCCAGGGCACCAGAAGGTGCAGATGATGCACAGTTAATTTGGGTCAATTAGAAACATCCAACTTCAGCTGGTATTTCTGCTGATTTTACCCTTCTGTAGTTCCCTTTTAGCTCTGCCGTGGGTTATTAAGAGTCATTTCAAGCAGAGTGCTGTTCTGGGGACAGATACCGAAGCCACCGAGCAGCGAGAGGGTAGGATCGGGTCGCGTGCTCCTGGTTGGGGGCAGGTTCTGAAGGGCAAGCTTGCCCCAAGTTCTGCTTGCCCAAACGCCAGCCTTGCCCCAGCTCCGCACGCCCATGGCAGAGGTCTCGAGTGGCAACGCCAGTGGTGGGCAAAGCCATAACAAACACAGGGTCTAACAGGTGCTGCCGTGACGAGTGAAAACGTGTACCCAGCCCTACGCCGGCCAGTCACAGCACACAGGGTAATAATTACCTCCAGCTATTGACGGAGGGAGAGACAAATGCTAATAGCTAATGCCAGGCAAATACTGCTGCAGCAAAACTGTTGACACGAATGCCGTGGCTTCTTGTTGAACAGAAAGGTGCCCATCGGCATGAGGTCGGTCTTTTGTCCCCAGCTGTGTGCTGATGCTGAAGTGATGTGTGAGTGGCAGGAAAATGTGGAGGTTAAATTGGAGCTTAGGGTGTCCTCTGGAGTCAGGCAGTCGCTGCAGAAGGCAGGCCTTTCAAAGCGTTATGTGAAGCTGTAAAGGATTCCATTTAGAAAGCTTCCTTCGGAGCAGGAGGTTCGCTCGGTGTCAGGAAGGGACAAATGCCAAGTCTAGCAAATCACAAGGGTCTTCCTGTGGGTTAAATAGCCCGTATGTTGCTGTCGTTATGACGGAACACATAATTTTATGACAGGAGTCTGGAGTTATTCCAGATTTGGCTGAAGGCTTCGGACTGCTCTGCAGTAGCACAAGGAGTGCGAGGTGAGCTGCTGTCCTTGAGGATGCCAAACTGTGGGTGGCACTTGCCTGCCAGGAAGGCTTCTCTGCTCCGCTCTGCTCCCAGCGGGGCAAGGTCTGGCCCTGGTGGTCTCCAGCTGGCCATGGGACCCATGTACGGGAGCGGTGATCTGCTTCAGCTCTCATCTTCACCCGGCACCACGGCTGGTCTTGCCTCGCCTCTTGTCTGTCCTGACCCAGGCTGTATTCCCCGTCGATGGAAGTGTTGATATCACATGCCGAGGAGGGGAATGGCAGCTGTAGAATGCTGTATGGGTAAATGTCAGGGGTGCAAAAGTAAGTGCTAAGTTGCAGGGGGATGTTTCTTGGTGAAGTAGGAATGGTTTAGCGTGCTGGCTGCTGCACTAAGGAGGCAGATCAGCTGCTCAGCTTCATTAAGCTGTTAGGAAACAGCTTTGAAATTACTATCAGTAGCCTTTTCAAAATCACTTGAAATTTATTTGGAATAACTGAAAAATTGTTTGATATGTGGGCTTAGATCCTCTGTTCAGCTGAGGCCTTCTCTGGTCTGCCACACTTTCCTGTTGTACCTCCGGAGGAGCGAGAAGGGGGCTGTCTGGGTGGGAAGGTGTGTATGCTGATGGACAAGAAGCTTTGGGCGCTCTGGTGAGAAAATGGACCCAGCTGGGAGTATAATGAGCATTTTGAGGGTGCCTTGGATTGCTCTTTGCCGTATCTTTTTCTACAAGAATAAACAGGCATGTGATAAAAATAAGAGACTGCTTCGTGCAGCCTAGCAACAACTTAAAAAATTCTCCTGCAGCATGAGCGGATGCACAGTGCCAGGGTACAGGTCGTCGTAGCCGGGCAGGTGCAGGAATGGTGTTTAACCTCCCAAACTGCAAAGAGAAGAGAGGTTTCTGTGAAGGAGAGAATTTTGAGCGCTCTCTGTTTGCAGGAAACCTCTTCATCCCAGTCCGTGTTGTAGCATTGACGTGGGTTCGGGATTGGAGGCGTGTTGCGTGGAGCGAGGGAGCGTAGGAGCCGCTTTCCTTGCGGACCAGGGCATGCCAGGGCTCCAGGCATGGGTCCAACCACTCACAGCTGTTCCTCCAGCCTGATCCTACACCCAGCCCCACCATCCATCCTTCCCCTGCGCCGCCTCCGCTCCCGTCGGCCCCATTCTCAATTAATTCGCTTCACTGGCTTGCTGGAAAACTCTTTGTTTCTAACCTGGTCGCTTTTCTGCCAGCGTAGCAAATGCATTGGTTCGGTGATGGAGCAGCACGTGCTGAGGCTGGTGCCAGTGTAGGACCCCCGGGGAAGCTGTGGTAGCTCAGGTACTGTCAAACCTTTCGTGCTAGCATGGAGACGATGATGGTTGCAGAGCACCGAGCTGGTTGTACGGTGTCAATCAAATGATCGGATGTTCTGATAGGAAATCCCCCGTCGCTGGAAACGGAGCTTTGGCAGTTGTGTTTTGCTGTAAGAGTTTCTCCCTCCGTCTACATAAAATCCGGCTTTACACTCAGTGCTCCTGACCCCTGGCAGGGTTCCTCTTGTCGCTCCTGAACAGAAGGTGACAATCATGCTGACTGTCATACAGACCATCTCCTGCGCTGGAGCCTGCATCCTTATTTGTCATCTGCTGCAGATTTGACAGAGCTTACGATGGGGGTGAGAGCTTAATCGCAATACTCACGCAGATCCTGAATAAGCACTTGGGCTAAAAATAAGGTTTTATTTTGGAGAATAAGCAGCTGGCAGCGCTTTGCAGCTGAGGCTGCGCTTCTTGACACGTGCAAGAAGCTGAAAGAATGAAGCGTCTTTCTCGGGGCTGTCGCAATAGCAGAGATGCTATCGTGTCAGAGCTGTTACTGCTTTGAGATGAAGTTTTGTTCTTGAGACTAAATTACACAGTCAGGGGAATTATAGCCGTTTCTAATTACTGTAGCTAAAGACTTGAAATTTTACTCAGAAGTTCTGCAATCTTTCACAGTTCAGAAAGATTAAAGTAGAAATACGCTAATGATCTTCAGCCTCTCTTTTTGCTTTGCTCTGCAGACACATTCTTCTCATTTTTACTCTGATTAAAAGTAATTTGGCTTTTTGGTATCAGATAAAATTTGCCTTTGTGACCCAGATGCCCGCATGTGAGCAGTATGGGCGGTCTGGGCTTTTTCGCTCCTGCGGCTGCTTAACGGCTGAAGATGTGTGGAGGGGCAGTGGGAGATGCATGGGGGGGTCCTGGTGGGTTCGCTTTGGGCTGGGAGCGTTCAACCTATGTCAGGGTTGAAGAACACAAAGGCTGTCTTGGTTAGAAGTGAGCAAGCAGCAGGGAGAGGTATGAGAGCCCGCGTCCGCTCCTGAGCGATGTGGCTGTGGCTCTGTTCTCTTTGGAGGTAGGGCAAGGTGAGGGGGCAGGCTTGGAAAGAAGAAACGTTCTGTTTTCTTCTACAGCTTTGGAGAGGCACTTGCCTGGAGCCCGTAGACACAGTCTGGGTTCCAGTTTTCCCGCAGGGTTGCAGTGTCGTAGTCTGCCAGGGCCATTTGCACCCTTGCTTCTAGCGCTGGTCTTGCACAAGTGATCACCTGCTGTTATCCTGCAATTTTACATGTCAAATTTGTGATTTTTTTGGGGGGCTGCCTGCTGTATGGTTTTTGAATGCTTTTCATCAGGAGAAGACAGCTAGACTTTCTTGACAGAATCACAGAAGGACCAGGGTTGGCAGGGACCTCTGGAGATCACCCAGTCCAACGCCCACCAGAGCAGGGTCACCCAGAGCAGGTGGCACAGGAACGCGTCCAGGCGGGGTTGGGATGTCTCCAGAGATGGAGGCTCCACCACCTCTCTGGGCAGCCTGTGCCACCTTCACAGGAAAGAAGTTCCCTCTTATATTTAGAGGGAACTTCTTATGGTCAAGTTTGTGCCTGTTGCCTCTTGTCCTGTTGCCGGGCACCACTGAGCAGAGCCTGGCCCCATCCTCCTGACACCCACCCTTTCAGTATTTAGAATCAGTTGTCTTTTTTTCAGACTAAAAGGACCCAAATCCCTCAGCCTTTCTTCATAAGAGAGGTGTTCCAGTTCTTTCCTGGTTTACATCTGGAAGATGACCAACTTGTCATTGCAAAGGGAAGAACTGCCAATTTTGGACTAGGAGCATCCATTCAAAACGGCTGGCGAGGTGCTGAGCCTGGAGGACAGCAAATGCAGACACCCTTCCTCTTGCCCCGCTTGCAGGGAAAAGGCTTGAGTGATGACTGAGTTGGTGTATGTTTATTGAGCAGGGTGCTTCTGTGGTCCCTATGGGCATCTGGATTCTGTTCAAATCTGCCACCGTCTCTCTATGGGACTCCACGCAAGTGGCTTGCTTTGCCGGACCTTGCTCCCCTGCCTGTAAGTAAGGATATGGTCAAGAGGCCACACAGGAAGGTTGTAGCTCAGCTGAATCTCTGATTAATGTTGAAATTTAGTTGATGCAAATTTAAGCTGATGATCACTGCTGTCGGCGTCGGGACATGAAGTTGTTGATGCCTGCCCAGCAGGGTAGGTATGTGTCTGTCAAATTACGGTGCTAACATCAAATCAAGCTCGTGGATGTTCTACACAACAGGGCTACTGAATGGTGTCCCACCTTCGGCCATCTCTGTCTTCTGATGCTTCGGAAGGTCAGTCTTGTGCTGTCCTTCCTTTGAGCAGGGCACCAACAGCTCAGCCTTGGCTGCTCCTTCTGAGCTGGAGGGGATTAGCAGATGTCTTCAAACATGAAGCTTGAACATCTCTGGGCTTGCTGAGCCGCACTTGCACTGTGCGTGTGTTTGTGCACCTCTTGTTCATCGTCCCACCCTTGCATTCCCTTCCAGGATTTCCAACATCCCATCAGGTGGGATTCTCAGTAGGAAAAAAGCAGAGGAGAAGTTCGTGTTGAAACCAATAAACCAAAAAATTTATGGAAATCGAATTTTTGTGATGGTTGCTCTGTGTCAAGTACAGAGGGAACAAGACACTGAAGAGCAGGGAGAAGGAAATCCTGTTGCTTTTCCTGGGAGAAAAATGTGCTGGCGTTAGTGATGCTGGGAAAACAACGTGAAGAAAGGTGAAGGGCTCTCCTTGCAAGAGAAGAAGAACCTCTGTGCTCGGAGCAGGCTGTACACTAGGGAGGGCTTTGACAAAAGCAGACTCTATCAAGGTCACTGGCCCACCTAAGAAGATCCCTTGCAAGTTCTGGGGCGCAGCATATTAATACCCGTTGGGAAAGTAAAATCCCACGGTGTAAAATGGGTATTTACATCTGCCAGTGGCTGAAACGTGGCAAACAGCTGAACCTGTCTGAGGTTGTTGTGAGGAGAGCTTTGGTCTGGACCAGAGTCAGCCTCCTCTTTTTTTCTTCCCTTACTTGTATAGCTCAGATGTACATAAAAACAAACAGAAATTTTAAGAGCATCCCAGCTTCACTCCTTCATGAAGGATTTAGACTTTGTCATTCCCAGCCAGCATTATGTATCCAGCATACGAACTGTCAGTCTGGGTGCTGGAAAAAGGCTGAATTCCAGAAGGGGTTTGTAAGCAGGGAAGTACAAGCAGCCTTAGCGTGCGACTGTAGCAGTGGGTAGTCCTGAAGAACATTATAGACTTCACAGATGCTGACATCCTATATGGTCAACGCTATAACCCAAACTTGTTCCAGAGAGAAAATTGAGGCTTTCTTCTTGGCCGTGGCAGTAACAGTGGCTTTGATTTATTTCACTGAAGAGGTGCATTTGTCTGTGGACTTGTGAGGGCTGGAGGCGTTTGCTGTTGGGGCTGCTCCTGAGTCCCCCCGTAACAGGGTGCGAGAAGCAATTTGGTCCCTGCGCTCCTGCGGAGTGCGGTGGAAGCCAGCGCTATGGGAGGACCCCAGTTGGTGCTTTTTCCATGAGTTAGCATCTGGAGCCACAAAATGCTCATATTTAGAGGAAAAATTCTCATTTGAAATGACAGTCGGTTTAGGTCCACTGGAATTCTTTCCGTGGACCCTGGCTGCCCTCTTTGCCTCTGGTCCTGAGTTGCAGCAGGAATTGTGGTGGGTCCTGGTCCTGCTTCTGGAGGAGCATCGCTTTGCCTCCCTGGCCACTGGCTCACGAATAAAGCTTTGACATTTACGGGAGGGACTTGTCAAGCCTAATTTGTCTTGATGTTTATCATGCGACATAGCCTTTGATTTTTTTTTTTTCTTTTTTTTTAAACAAATATGTTTTGAAGCTTGTCATGTGAGAAGTGCAACAGAGGACACGATTCATGACTGTGTCTGTTTCTCTCCGCTCCCCTTCGCGCCCCCATCACTTCCTTGCTGTGGGGATGTTGAGCACTGTTCTGGGCACAGCTAACAGAGTTGTCCCAAAGACAAGACCCTCTGCAGGAGACGAGCGTTCCCTTCATTTCAGCTCCGCCGCGTTCACGCCCTGCGCTGCGGCGCTCACTTGGCAGAGCTGTTTGCGTTCCTTGCAGGGGAACAAAGCACTAATACTTGTCCTCTTTTTAGCGTGGGGCTTAAGCAAGAAGGGGAAGTAAAACTTTGGCAGCGTGGGCTTTTTAGGATGAGGTGGGAAGTTCATGGGTTTGTTTTTCCTGGTTATTTATTTGCTTAGTTGCTTAGAAGAAGTTGTCACACCCTTCCTCCTTGGAAGCTGCTTGTTTCTTGATGACCGAGTTGCAAAGCCCGTGTTCTTCCTCCTGTCCGTCGGGTACAGCTGCAAGCGTAGTGAGCCCGTTCCTCGGGCTCAGACCACCTTTCATGCTGGCGAGATGTCCTCATGAATAGGTGTCTATCCGTGCCGTGCTGCTGGTGGGGTCCCACCTACACCACCTCGTCCCCTTGTCCTGCTGAGGCCGGGGTGGTGTGCGTAAAGGCTTTCTATGAGATGGTGATGTTTGTGCCTGTCATCTGTGCTATAGGCAGCTGTTTTAGTTTGTTCAGCTGCTCGAGAGGTTTAATTTAAAAAGAAAAAAAAAAAATCAAGCTGTTGGACTAAGCATGCTAGATAATTCCAGGCTGTAGATCGCTTCTTGCTGAATCACTGGTTTGAAGTTCAGATTAGATCTCTTCTAAGTAATAGCTATTAATTACTTCTTGGGTTTTTTCTAGTCCAAGTGGGGAGAGTGCCTTGTAGGATGGAAACATGAGGACAGGCCCCAGCTCCGAACCTTCTATTTAATTAAATACAAACAAAGGGATGAGGGAGAAGATGAGGTAAGAGCTGCAAAAATAGACACTCGCCCACGAGGAGGATTGCCTGGAAGCTGGGATGATGTCTTGTTGAAAAGGTCTTGACTTCTTGTCCACAGGGTTTGGGTGTGGGGTGATACATCCACAGCTGCTAATGTGGTCGGGTTATCTCCCGCTGTTCCTGCCACCTGCTCCAGCTCCACTGCCCTCGAGGTCCTCCTGCCTTGGCCTCTGAGTTGCGTCCTCCTCCTCTGGAGGTGAGAAAAAAACCTCGGTGGACCACGCAGGGAGCTTTCACCCGCTCACACGTGGAAGATGGAGATGGCGGTGGACAGGTTTTCAGGGTGGAGGGCTCCCCGTCAGTCGAGTTCAGTGCTCTTGTCCGTGTGCTGCGATGGTTGCAGAGAGAACCGTGGCAGCTCCTGCAAAAACCAGATGGCTGCCTAAAGAGATCAAGCTGAAGCTCTCCACCGAGCAGACAAATGCAAACCTCCATGGCCTCTCAATCTGATTGTGGTGACAATGCCTTTTTGGGTAAACTCATTGAATTCTATGGTTTTCCAGCCTGCTTGAAGGTGCCCTTTTCCCCTCCTCTCCTGAGGAAAGGGGATGTGTTTGCAGGGGATGGAGAGGACACCGTGGTGTGAACATAGTGTGCCATGCCCAGGTCACAGACTGCACCCGAGTGACCCAGCAGAAGGCAGGTCCACAGTCCCTCTCCCTCCGGGCTCGGCTGTCCCTGAGGCATATGTGGGGAGAAGCTCAAGTGTCAGGGAAGCCCATGTTTTTCAGCATGTAAAAAGAGTAATTGGGTGAAAATCCAGTACCTCAAGTAAGAATGGTGTTCATAAAAATTCATTACCTACTTAATGCAGAAGCTTAGGGATTTCCCTGAGCCAGGCCAAATCAAAGTGTTTGTAGCTGAAGTCTTTTTCCATTTGACATTAAAAACCCGGAGTGCTTTGAAGTGCTGGGTTCTAAGTAATGAAGTTTTTGCCTGCCCCAGAATTACCTTTACTGACTTAAACTGAAAAATGCATCCCCTTTAATTTGTTTTTTTTTAATTGATTTCATGTGTCTGTCTTCCGTTAGCTTGATGAGAAGAGATAGCAGCAGCACGGAAATAATCGTGCGGCTTTGTCAAGGGGTCTGTGCAGCATAACTCTTTACATCAGGGATGGAAAGAAACCCCTCCAGCAGTCAGTTTTGGGAAGCATCATCTTGTCTGTGTCTTGGGCTCTCTTAGAAGCATTGCCCAGGGATATGGGCTGGCATCTGAGACTTTCACATGCGTGAACTCGTGTGAACTGCCTGCGTTCTTGAGCTGTCATTCAGAAGCTTAAGATCTCCAAATGATATCGGGCGCTGGTCACTTTTAAAGCTTTTAAACGCTATTAATGGCTGAGGGGGGGTAAAAAAAAAAAAAAAGTTTTCTAGCAAAACCACAGTTGGCAGTGTTTGGCCTCGTGGGTGGAGGACCACCCAAACCTCTCGTAGCTGGGCCATGGGGAGCTATGAGCGGCGAAGATTGATCAGCCTTGACCTGGAGGAGTTTGGTGAGGGGAGAAGGGGATGGGGGGGGGAAGAAACAGCCTGCGCAGGGGTTGTGCAAACCACACAGCTTGAGGGTTACGGTGTGGTTTGCTTGCTGTCGGGACGATTCCGAGACCATCTCTGCCCCGTGGTGCCCTCGTGTACCGGCAGGTTCCTCCTCTGGACCCTCTCCATGGAGGGGCCACCAGCTGGGTCGGGTGGAGCTGAGCTGAGTCCTGGCTGTCTCCTTTCCTGCAGGATTTGTCCTGCTGGAGATGGGCTGGGAAGTTTCCCTGATATACAGCAACTTGCTCTCGCCAATGCCGCTGAGCGAGGTGGATGCTGACATGGGTGAACGCGGCACGCGAAGAGGTGGACGTGAGAAATCAATACTGTAAAAGGCACACGAGCTGGGCTGAAAGTTTTGCACGTGAGAAGTGAACAGTCCGACAAAGGCACTTTTTTGTTCGCTGCCTCAGGAAGTGAGGAAAACAGGATTATGGCTGTTCTGCTGCCTGCAGCACAATGTCCCAAGAGGACATTCCTCTCCTGGTCCCATTTCTTCATGTTTCTGAGGAGCCTGTGCCACTCTAAGCTGCAAAAGGAGATGGGATTATAACTTGCAGCTAGAGCAGTAGGCTTTTTTTCCCTGAAGATAGCGTGGGACACTAAGAATTGCTTTTTTTCCATGACCCACCTCTTACTTCTTATAGGTGAAATGTCAGCAAATCCAGTTGAACCCCTTAATCTTTTTTTTTTATTTTTTTTTAAAGGTAAAAAAGCCCACTAAACAAACGCCTGGATTTGTTCTTGAACTGAATCTGGAGATAACAGCAAGTTAGCCTCATTCCTCTGATAAACATAGCTAAACTTGCAATTCTCAAGGTACTTTTGTAGGTCAATGGAAACTCTCAGTCTGTCTAAGTTTTGCAGCACAGAGAAGTTGTGTGCTCTCCGCTCCCACTGCCTGCCAGTCACACAGCAGCGCCGGGGGCTGCGGGGGTTTTAGCTCACAATTTGCTGGGTGGGATTTTTATGGCTCTGTATTTATGATCGTGCATGTAACAGTTATAACCCTACAGATCTCGACGGTATCTGTGTTTCTTTTGGGGCGTGAGTTAGCATTAGCTTTATCGTTGTCCCAATAAAGCTCCCTTGTGGTGACTCCCTGAGTTTGCTGAGCGTCTGGGTGCTGATTGCTTCAGCAGAAGCATCCGCTTTACCAGGAATACACGTGCTTGCAGGAGCGGCTCTCGCCCAGCAAGCACGTTGGCATACTTGGGTATTTTGTCTACGGCCAATTAGCATGATTTACCTCTTGACAGCGCAGCCCGCGTGGAGTATTTCAGCCCCTCTGACCCCTTTTCCCTTGCTGCCCTGCACCCTCAACAGTCTTTAAACGGCTTTGCTATAATTAGCCGGCACACCGAACTTCATGTAATTTTTGCGTATAGCACTAATAAGCCAAAAGTGTGAAGAGCATCCCCTGTTTGACAGCGCTACTCTAATCGTGTCAAAACGTATAGTTATGAATATCCGTGGTAGGGGAGAGCGAGAGACGCCTGTCTTCTTCCAGAAGGAGGGGTTCCTTCTTGCGTTAGCTTCACAATGGCCCACCTGAAAGCAAACGAGCATTTGAGGGTTGTCTTGTGCTGGGAGTCCGGCTGTCATACTTCTTGTTTAAACCCCTTAAAGAGTGTTTTGTGCCCGGGTTAAAGTCATGAAGGCTGCTGGCAGCCGGCGGGAGGCCGTTGGGACCGGACGTGTTGTTCTGCTTGGGTGGAAGACTTGTTTGGCATCTCCACGTTGGGAAGTACCTGCCTAGCACAGGGGAGCTGCGTTTCCTCCGCCCCAGTGGGAACAGGTCTGCACAGCCTGAAAATGCTGGGGAGGAGATTGGTTGGGTATCCAGGGCTTTCCTAGTACGGATATTTCAAATAGCTCTGCCTATGACCCAGGGGGGAGCTGTGGATGGAAGAGAAATTGCCAGCGAGATCCGTATTATAGGAACATTATATAGAAATGAGGGTTTTTTTGGATGACTGCTTTGGAGGAACTTTATAAGCGTGCTTGCTCTCTTGGGTCCCTGGCCTGAAACACCATTAGAGGGAGAAGCCCTCAAGGATCTTGGTGTACCTGATGTGCTTGGGAGTTGTGTGAAGGGATGGTGGTAAAGGGGCTGTTTGTACGTGATCTCTCCACCTCGAAATGAGCTTTGCTCCATGGGAAAGGGGAGCCACTCTCTTTGACAGAGGGACAGCATAAACCCAGCCTTTCTTGTTGCTGTTACTCCTCAGTTGCTCGGAGCAATTCTGCTCCTGGTAGCAAATACTCAGGCTTTTCCATATGGTGCTTTGGAGGTCATTGCGTTTCAGAGTGGGTCGTAGATATGACCTGATCACATCGCTGGGATAAACTGCATTTCGCGTAGGATGCTCAAGTAACTTGAAGAGAAATGCTCATTAGAGAGGAAAACGCTGGGTTTTCTGTCTTGAGTTAATGTGGTTTCTGATCCTGCCCTGCTGTCTTTCTTTTTGTTTTTGGGGTGTACAGAGGGAGCTGCATCCCTTTATGGCAGAAGAGGCAGCATTTGCTCCGCATGCAAAGTCCAGGACACAGGAAAATTATTTTCTAGCCAGGCTGCTAACTGATCCTGCAGCAAGCGAGCTACCTTTGATCCTTCTGACTGGAGTCATCTTTGGGGAGAGCTTTCCAAGGTTTGCTCACGGTAACGCAAGGCAGATTTTCATCCTCGCCGCGACAGCTTTGCAGGAAGGAGCAGCGGCTGTGCCGGGCCCGGCAGCGCTGAGCCCGGCGCTGCTAAAAACATCCCGGGGATTTGTGTCTGGTTTACAATTTTGCGCGATTTACATCTGTCCAGGAATAAAACTAGCTGACGACGTTCCTGTGTTTGCCCCGTGAGGATGGAAGCTCTTTTCCCTCATTAGTGGCTTTGATAAAGCACATACGGCCGTTCATACAGCGGGTACCAGAAAGCTGTGCTTGTTCTCTCCGTGGCAGACTGGAATCGTTCATGCCCAAGCCCACAGGTTCTCCTCTCCCTCGGACAGTGACTTGTCCACCCTCCGTGTCCCTTCTCTCGCATCCCTGGCCGGCATTCCTGGGCGGTACGCCCCTGCCCACCGCCAGGTCTGCTTTCCCATATTCACTGGGGCCGAGATGGCAGGTCAGTTTTCTTTTCCAGTCTCCCCTTTCCTGTTAAGTCAACAAGAGGCACTTTACAATTTGTCCATCGTTTGGGGTTTGGGCAACACGGTAATTACACCCAAAGAAGCATCACCTACAGCTTGCTGCCTTCTGTCCCTTGCCAGAAGGCTGGTCACGGGAGAGAGGGGACTTTGGAAGAAAAGCTGATAAATCATAAATTCCCTTGTAAGATGAACCATGAGTTATTACCGCTTTCTCAAAGACGTAACTCCATGCTGTGAAATCAGTGCCAGTCTGTGGCATGCGGGAGGAAAGTCCCTTTGAGTTAACACGTACCTGCGTGCTCTTCTCTTGCGCCTGTCTTTGCCATCAGTTGAATTGCCAACTTGCAGTTTTTCCTGCTTGGCCCCTGGAGACTTCGCTGGCTTGATCCTCACATGCTGGAAACGTGCGGCAGTGCAGAGGTGAATGGGAGGGGGAGAGTTCTCTTGAACGTGGCAGAAATTTGAATTTATTGGTCCTGTGCCTCTCATATACCTGTCCCCTTTCCAGCATTTTGCTCCACTCTCTGCTATGGAAATAGATTTTGGGGGGAAAACGGAACCTTCCCCCTTGAAGGCCAGAAGAGGAGCCAGAACTCGTACGGTTTCCCAGGCTCATTTCTTCCTCTGGGCTCTGTCCTTGTCCTGGCAACGCTTGGCAAACCTGGTGAACTGCAAAGAGGGTTTCTGCGGCTGGGTCTTCAGCCCACATCCGCGTCTTTGCCGATTCAGTCAAAACGAAGATGGGCTGAGACTGGAACCTTGTAGTCTGCCCGGCACTCTGGGAAGTTAGAAATTAGTTGCATTTTTCATCATACTTAATATAAGGGCTTTCTTATGCACCTGCGCTAATTGCATGCAGTTGATCTAGGACCGACTCTCAATGAGCAAACAGCATCTGTAGCGGTATTTTGGGCTACCAAGCTGAAGACTGTGCAAAGATTCGCATTGTTGGGCTTGGGGTTTTTGGTTTTTTTTTGGCGACTTTTAATGCTAATATGTCAAAAGTCCTAGAATGACTGCTAGCCCTTCACTGCAGTGTCGTTCCTCCCGCCTTGATCTCTCCTGGCTCGTAATCCTGAGCTTTCATCAAAGTAGAGTTTGTTTGCCGTTTTCTTTTTCAGTGTAGCTGAAATATAATATATTTGTAACTCTGAGATATATATATATATATATA
>VXBH01001235.1:504775-542395 GCA_013400035.1 Rynchops niger
TTTTTTTTCCTTTTTCATTCTTGGGGATGAAGTTGGACATGGTTGATTTCAGTCCCTGTGCTGCAGAGTGCTGATGTGCTCAGAGAGCTTCCCCGTGTTTGAGCTGGTTGGTGCTGCTCCTCCTGTCAACCGTGTCCCGCAAAGCGGCGCTTCGGTCTCCCCCTCTGTCCCCGTGCGTGTAAAGAGGAGGGGACTCTCGGCCGCGCTGTAGGCGTAAAGGAGAAATCCAGAACCTCTCCATAATGCTTTTTTTCCTCTTTAGCAGCTGGGAATCGTAGAGGTTGTTGGCATGTGGCACAAGGTCCTTAGTATGTTCCCAAATAATTGCTTGTGAGGAGAATTTTTGTTTTTCTCTGACACCTCACATTCTGCGCCGAGGCACGCTGGTTTAATCGCAGTTGAACAGCGATTCTAAAGTGTAGGCAGTTTCTGAAGCTTGCAATGCAATATGTGATTCTCCCTCGAGGAAGAGGCATTTTTCTTCAGCGAGTTGATGAATAAATCATGGGCTCTTGCAAGGCCTCTTCCTTCCTCCCCCAGAAGTGCTTCCTTAGTTGTTAATGAAACTGGAGTTGGAATTCAGAGTAACGTAACCCATTTTGGTATATATAGCCCAAATGCAATAAATCATTTAAATATATCTTTTAAATGCTGCAGCACAGTCGCTCCCTTCCTTCAGCTTTGCTGTTCCTGACGTTATTGTTCTGTTTCAGAAAACTAATCCATCACCGGAAGGAGACCGTGTCCCGCAAAGGTCACTCTCCCACCCCGCAGGGGATGGTTATGACACAGTCCTCCAGCGATCACCACCTGGATGTGGCACGGCAGCCCAACGGGGTCTGCCGGACGGGATACGAGAGGCATCACAGTCTTCCAAACACCGAGTTCGAGGAGGAGGATGAAGGTCCCTATCAGGTAACAGAGGCTGGACACTTTCTGGGTTCCCCCTTTGGCGATATGACATCACTCTCCTGTTTATTAAAATACCTTTGCAGCTGAAGTCACAAATCAAGCGTTTGTGCTGCTTACCTGGAATTACTGCAGTGTAAATTGATGCTGTCTCTATCTAAGAAGTCTGGAACAGTCCCTCTGCCATTTATACTTGTGGTGCTTTTTGGGATCCTTGAGGGCCCATGGTTTCATGGAGACATGCGAGGTTCGCTCTAGATTGACTGTCTCTTGACAACTTTCTAAAAGAGTTGCGAGCTCCCCAGAGAATACTTGGAAAAACAGTTTTGACATGCGCAGCAGAACTCCCTCTGAGCACTCAGCGCTGCTTTGTGTTTCCCCCGTGTTAAATCTGCACGAGATCTTCGGTCCTTAAGCGTTTTATCTGCTATGGCTGCCTATTTTTACTACTCAAAACACAAAAAACCCAAAGATCCTGCTTTGTCTGTGTGTTCCTTGTCATGACATATTAAAGGTAAATTGCAGGAAATACGATGTAGAGCAGATTCTTTTTTATCACAAGCGTCACACGGGTTCCAAGGCTACTGTGCGGCGCCAGCGAGGCTTCAAAGAAGTAGCCCAGGACGGATGCAGCGGTTGTTGGGGACGAATGATGTGGCCGATTACACTGTGTGGGAATAGCTGGGTGTTAGGGCTAAAGGCGCCAAGCAAGGATGAGCATGGAGGTGTTTTTTTTTTTTTAACTCCTACAGATGAACACGTACGCTGTAGTTTTTCTTCATCTGTCTGGGATAAGCGTTTGGAGGCAGTGTTTGTAAGGTACTGATAACACTGTCACTCCTAGCTGATGAGGCTTGTTTTACGCTTGAAGAATTGTGAGTCTGCGGAGATGAAAGGTAGATCTGGCTCACGCGGAACACGGCAATCCCTACAAACCCCGTTTTTTCTCCTCGGTATTCATTTTCTTTTCTGGGCAGCCAAACCAGCTGCGTTCTCAAGCCCATGCGTTATGGGCTAAGCGAATGGAGCACCTTACGGCCCGTTCTCCCTGCCGATTCCCCGTCATCTTCTGGTCTGCGGTTTGGTCACTTGCCAGGTTCCTTGGCTGACGGAGAACTGTTTCTGTCGGGGTGGCACTGAGGATGCAGTCGAAGGGCTTCCAGCTTTGCCCTGTGCTGAAAGGGCTCCGTGAGATTTTAACAGCTCGGTCGAGGGATTTCCTGTGTGCTTTGAAAGCGGAGGAAGCAGCATTGCTTTCTTCCACTGGTTGTGCGGCTGCCCGAGAGGAGGCCTACAGAAATCTAAACTTTCTCACTAGCTCTGGAGGAGCAGAGGTCTTGGGACGTGCTTTTTCACTCCTTTGGATTTTCGAGTGTGCTCAGTGTTTGCATCTGAAAACTTCAGCAAAATTTGAAGCGCAAATTTCCCGTCGGTGGCTTTGCTTCCCAAGGGCTGAACTGACTGAAGGACTTGCTGGTGGCACCCGTGCTGGGCCTCTCTTCAGCTCCTCCGTAGTTAGCGGGAGGTGGGAAGCTGGGGCAGTGATGTGCCAGCTGCCGAGCGGGGAGGTTGGGCTCTCAGAGTATTTTAGTCAGCCTGCTGCATCTGTGAATGCTCAGTGGGCTTGTAAGGCTCATCTCCAGAAGCCTCTGCTGTAGACCTGTGTGTCTGGCTTGGCAGCGTTTGCCTGGAGGAGGTGGTGGGGGGGGGGTTGTTGGTTTGGGTTTTTTTGTTTGTTTGGGTTTTGTTAGGGGTTTTTTTTTGTGTTTGTTTAAAGGTTCCTACTATACTAGCATAATTTCCCAAAGTTAGAGTTGAAGGAGTGGTGGTGGTGGTCTCTGCTGGGAAGGGGATGTGGTTGAGTCAGTTCTTGTCCCAAGCAGCGCCGGGAGCAGAGCCTCTGCTAACAGTCCCTGCAAAATGGAAAAGGAAAGGAAACACATGTGTAAAATCCGTGGATTTGGGGAAGTTCACAGCCCCCTTATAGAGGCCTGGAGAAAGGAAGGCTTTTAACACGTGTGTAGGTGTTTCTCTGTGGACCCTGGGCAGTGTCCCTCCTCTTTTCCCAGCTGGACAGGAGGGATCTGAGAGGCAAGGACTCCTGCATGGTCACCTTCCCCACGGCAGCTGGACAGAGGATGCGTTCTCCCCTTTCCTCCCCTTCCCTTGTGGGGGTTTGGTGTTGTACGTCCTCCTTCTGGCCCCGTGTGGTGGCTGGGATGTGGGGTGGAGGGAGGGGATGGCCATCGGTTACCCCTTGCGACTCAGGCAGGCACCAGCACGGGGAAATTTGTGTGATGCTTCATGTTCTCACTGCTCGGACTGCAGCGTGTGGGCGTCTAAATGAGGTTGGCAGGGCCCTGGGCTAACACTAGGTGTACATCTATTAATTTAAGCACTAGTCCGTAATAGCTGTGTTAAACTTGCGTGGTAAATTTGGAATGGCTAACGAAGCCATGGAAATGTTCCAGAATGGCCCAGCCCTAGCTGTCTCCAAATAATGTCACGCTGCTTCTCTAAGCTCTGAGCCTGCCTGTCTGCTAAATCCCACTGCTTCTGTAATCGTGGCCGTGCCGTGCCAAGAGGCTCCGACTCGTGCCGTTAGCTCCAGCGCTCCGCAGAGAGGGCTCTGCTTTTAGCACAGCTGAGCTTTCCGGATTTGGGGCCAGCCTTCCAACCACGCGATGCAGAGACCCCCTCCTGATCTGCTTGGCCTCTCTCAGCTGTGCGGTCTCTTTTCGGACGGGCACGGATCATTTTTGAAGCTGTAATGCAGGTATCATATAGCGTTTTACCCAGAGGACAATGTGGGATGGATTGACAAGAGCAGAAGAGCTCAGGCTGGGCGTCTGCAGCAGTATCTCGTACTAATCCACAGGCTAAAGGCACTTGTTTAGAAGCCACTTGTTATGTGACATGGTAAAAGGTTGGATATATTAGGTGTTGGGTGGGAGAAAGGGACCAAGAGATCCCTTCTTAAAAGTCTTTGTAAGCTGTGCGAACTGCTGTGCCTTCACTTGTCTCGTGGGCTCCGGACATGGGCTGTGAGTGCCGTATTGTCAGCTTTTGGCATCGAGCCTTGAAAATTTAAGGTGGCTCTTGAAGGTGTCTTATTTCTAGGAATATCTTTGCTCCCATTTCAGAGGAGGTTTCTGCCCTTCCTGGATCCGGAGGGGGGGAAGTACATTGTTTTTTTTGTTCTCCTTGTTCTGAGCTATTTAAAATGGAGATCTTTCAGGAGCCTGTCTCAGTTTTTTCGCTGCGGCGCTTGGCATTCCTCTGTGCCCTGCGCGGCGTTATGGGGCTGTTCAGTACTGACAGGTCACAGAAAAACATCTCTTCCATGGCTAAACAAACCTGGAAAATTGGCACAGTGTGATGGCCTGAGTGTCACTGTAGATTCCAGCTGGCTTCAACCTGGGCTACCTGAGACATTTAGTCCGTCACCTCCTCTCCCTTCCCGTGCCGCCCTTGGCGGTTTTGCTGCAGGCAGTGATTGCAATATCCTATAGAAACAGGGAAGTGTGGCAATTCAGAGCCTGCTGCCCGCAAGAGTCCTAAGAAACCCTGACCCTGAGCCGCTGGGAAGCGAGGAATACAGTATTGGTGCAACGTGCTCCCACCTCACTTGGCCACTGTGTTCAGCAGCATCTTACTGATCAGAGGTTAACCCTGAGGTTACACCTCCCCGCAGTGGTTCTGGGTGAAAGTGGTGTTGGTGATCATGGTGTTTGGATCCGAAAGTAGGAATCTGGGTCTGGGGCTCATACACTGCTGGCTCAGTGCTCCCGGCGGAGGAGACTTACAGGAGAAACCCCCCATGCGGAGAGTTAATGCAACTCCCTGGCAAAAGCTTTTCCCAGCGGGTCTTGCTATAGGTAGCATAACATTGCACAGAAGGTCTAGCCCTATTTTCTCCCTGCATGAGCAGAAATAGCTCTGAAAGCATGGAAAAGGCATTTACATGTCTCCAGTCCTTGGCTTTGTCTTTCTGCAAGGGTATTTGTAGCTGATGTAATGGATCTCTCCAGAAGAGTGTCTAAATACGCGCTCTGTTTGCAGCCTCTGCGGAGCTATTGAGAGTAATGTGGAGTCACGGTGAGTGTGTGGGATTGCGTTTGGAATAAAGGAGGAGTAAATGCTTGACAGGTCTACACGACGTGTGTGCTGTGTGCTGCTGAACACAGCAATTAAACAAGGGCTGCTTTGCCTGTCACAGGGAGGGGAAGAAGCAGGCTTGAGTCCTGCTTTGTTCTTCTAGGAAGCCGCCTATTAATATCTGTCCTCCTGAGAAAACTTACCCAAATGATGAGAGAGATGTAAGGACAAACCTACACGCGCACGCGGGAAAGAAGATTTCATAACAGAGAATGTCTTTATTGTCAACCTCTTTTGATTGCTCTGAAATCTTTCCTTATAGATCCCACCACAGCCCCGGCGTGCTGCTCCTATCACCCCCCCACCTCCAGAGAAACGCAAGAATGCACAGATTGCTGCTCCTATTAAAAGTAAGGACAAACTGCTCTTCCAGATCTTGGGCATGAAACAGACACTGGGCAATATAAGTCAGGGTACCCCGACACTTTTTCTTTGTGCTTAGAAGGGCATCCTTATATATATATCCTAAATTCCTATAGGTTTTATATCCTTTTATGTATGTGTGTATGTGTATATATCTCTTAAATTTCTGTAGGTTTTAATGGTACCAATAATGAGCTGGCGGCCAGTGCTCCTTCATGTCCCCTCTGATCCAGGAGGGCCTGGGCAGCCTGGCACCTACGGATGGATGCCAGGTACAGCATCCTCCTCGTCCTGCAGTGCTGGTGGCCCTGGGAAACGTGGTGCTTTCTGAGGAGCAAACTCTCTGCCTGCTTACGTGGCTAACATGGGCAGCACACAACCTCGGTGATTTAAGATCTTTGTGGGTGTTTTTTCTCCCCCAGACAGCATGGCCATCTCCCAGCAAGGCAGAGGGAGTTTTCCCTGGCATGCAGAGCGTGGTAGTTCACCAGGGGGAGCTCACTGGTGTAGTGCTTTTTGGACAAGGTCAAGTCTGCTTTTGGCTCCTGGTCTGTCGGGTGCTTTCTTTTTACAGTGCTTGGATGAGATTTCCAGAAAATCGGTGGCTCGTGTCCGTAAGGAGTGGAAAAAAATAATACCAGGGGCATGGCCATGCATATGCTGCCCACAGGCAGGGGGAGCTGCTGGTCATGAGCACTTCAGAGCAGAGCAGGACCATGGGGCCAAGGCAGGAAACTTCTCCGTCCCTTCTGCCCCTCTGCTCCACGCTGGTGAGACCCCACCTGGAGTACTGCATCCAGCTTTGGAGTCCTCAGCACAAGAAGGACATGAAGCTGTTGGAATGGGTCCATCGGAGGGCCACAAAGATGATCCGAGGGCTGGAGCCCCTCTGCTGTGAGGACAGGCTGAAAGAGTTGGGGGTGTTCAGCCCGGAGAAGAGAAGGCTCCGGGGAGACCTTAGAGCCCCTTCCAGTCCCTAAAGGAGTCCTACAGGAAAGCTGGGGGGGGGGCTCTTGATCCGGGAGTAGAGTGATAGGATTAGGGGAAATGGTTTTAAACTGAAAGAGGGGAGACTTAGATTAGATATTAGAAAGAAATTCTTTACTCTGAGGGGGGTGAGCCCCTGGCCCAGGTTGCCCAGAGAAGCTGTGGCTGCCCCATCCCTGGAGGGGTTCAAGGCCAGGTTGGACGGGGCTTGGAGCAACCTGGTCTGGTGAGAGGTGTCCCTGCCCAGGGCAGGGGGGTGGAACTAGATGATCTTTAAAGGCCCTTCTAACCCGAACCATTCTGTGATCTTCAGCGCGGCTGGGCTGGCAGAGGCAGTGGTCACCCTGCTGTCAGCTTGCCCAAGCGCTCTCCTGTGCTGTGACGGTCACGCCATTAGTGACGCAGCCTATTTCAAGCCCACTCACGTCCTCTCGGGAGGAGCAGGGCAGAGCTGTTGACTTGCAGGTAGTTAATTGAAAGTTGAGGCTGGCACCAGCTTATTTTAATGGTGTTGAGCCATTTTTTACTTTGGTAGTGGGGATTTGCAAGTTTCCTTCAACTCATTACCTTGATTTAATGAAGCATAGTGGGAGCTATGATTTGTGAATACTCCTTTGTGAGGAGGAGTGAAAAAGAGGGATGCTGAATGCCTGTGGGAGTGAAGGGCCCTGATTTCCTGCCCAGCTTGTGCTTGCCTTGGGGTGGAGTGATGGATGCAGTAGTGGAGGGCTCCCAAGACCAAGGGGGCAGGAAGGGCTGGAGTTGCCCGCCAAGGTGCAGCGAAGGCGTTTCACACATCTGTCCTGATGGCCCTTCCTTTGGTGGGGGAAACTGCCTTCCCTGAGAGCTGGGCTGCCCGTGAGGTGTGCTGCTTCTCTCTTCCAGGACTAACATCAGCCGCTCTTGTGAAGCCCTAGATGAAGGTAGCCCAGCGTTTGCCCAAGTTACTGTTTTTCGTACTTGTGGAAGGACTTGGATACATTTCTGCCCCCTAGAAATGAATGGATAAGGCTTAGCAAAAATATATATTAGAACACGTTAAAGGAAAGAAAAATCTTAACACTGCTTTGCTTGTAGTGGACTTTTTCCTTGGAAGGTGGGACAGCTAACGCTGCTAGAGCTAGTCAAAACTAGAGGTGGGGGGAGAAATACAGTAGAGCAGGTAAGGTGGGGGCTTGTGAAAGCGGTACCTGCCGGCAGGGCATCGAATGTCGGGGAGTGCTGAAAGGGAGAGGCGAGAGCTGTTGTCAGCCAGATGTTTCCTGCACCGTGGTGTGCTGTCAGTGAGGTTCGTGCAAGGGGGAGGCATGGGCTGAAGCCCTTCGTGTCTTGCAGTTCTCGGGCACCGTCATACAAAAGTGAGAGCTGAGATCCTGAACGCAGAAAAAGGCCCTCCCTAAGCCAGGGGGAAAAGACTTTTCTGTCCCTTAGTCCTGTCCCCCCTCCCTCTCTTCCCCTGCATGAAACACTAAGCCCTTTGAAGGGTATTTATCTCAATAGGGTGGTTTTCCCCTTTCTAAAGAGGTGATTGTGTGGGAATGCTCCAGAGAGAACTGTTACAATTTTGCTTTGAGATAAGTGAGGCAGGAAGAGGAGTTAAACTGCTGTGGTCGCATGCACAATGAGCCTTTTAATGGACTTCACTGTAGCAATTTGTGTGGGGTTGTTTTTTTCTTTTTTTCCTTTGATGCTGTTGCTAAGGCATTTTTAATTGTTCCCTTTCAGACGCTGTTGAAATTATCCCTGGGTCAGCTTCTAGTGCCTCCTCTATGAGCACGACGTCCCTGGATACCTTGTACACGGCTTCTTCTGCGTCAGAGACCGCTCTCCCGACGGCCGCCTCCAGCCCTGCCAACACCCCACCCCCTGTCCCAAGCCGGAGCGTCCACACCACCATCACACGCAATTTGGACACCGGCTCTGTGGCCCACTCCCGCTATGGGACTTCCCCAAAAGATGGGGCCAGCAAATCTCCCCAGACCAAGAGGGCTGCCCCGGCACCGCCAGCTGAAGCGGGGACCCAAAGGTCCCACACGGTGGATGGGGAGAAGACTTCTCAGGTGAAGAAGGCTGCCCCAGTGCCGCCTGCAAGCCTGGATGCCTTCAACTCCCTCTGCCTGGAGGATAAGAAGGCAGCTGTGGCGGAGCCAGTGCCAGCGGAACCCAGTGGTCTGGTGGCATCCGTGCCCAAGACGATAGGTGCTGAACTGATTGAGCTGGTGCGCAGGAACACCCACCTTAGCTACGAGCTGTCCCGCGTGGCCATCGGCGTGGTCATCGGCCACATCCAGACCTCCGTCCCAGCAACCAGCAGCATCATGGAGCAGATTCTCATCTCCGTGGTGGAGAGTAAGGTAACATGCTCAGGGCTGGGCCAGGGGGCTGCTGCAAACCACCTCCTAGTGTTAGGCAGAAGGTGTTATGAGCGCTCTCCTAACGCTTGGGATGAGAAGTGCAGGGAGATCCCAAAGGAAAGGGGAGAGATGGGGTTACCCGTGGGGTTAATGTCTAGCCAAGGGAACCAGAGGTTTAAAAAGGGTCTGAGTACTGATAGCAGGGAAGTGGAAAACAGGTGAGTTTGTTCTGCAAATGAGCTGCAGATGTATGACATGACCTTGATTTTTGGAGCTGGGTGTGAGATGTGAAACCAGCTGAGAGGATCCTTGGTGCTGGGAAGCACTGGCAGGCTGTGGTGCAGGGGTGGGTGTCTCAGATGAGACTGTGGTTTGGGGAGGGGGTGATGAGATGGACGGCAGTGAATTGAACCACATGAGCACGTCAGGTGGGAGATGACAACCTTCCAGGTCCCAGGGACAGCGCTGGTGACAAAGCAGCGGTGGGAATGGATGCGGCAGGATCTGAGGTATGCTGGGAAAGGTCTGATGTGAGTTGTTGACTGCTGATAGTGAAGGCTCCCGGAGAACCATTGTGGCAGCTATGGTTCTTTTGGAGAAAGAAATGAATAGTGACTTTTTAAAGAGGTGTTTTCTGTTATAAACAGGACAAATACAAGCTGAGGAAAATGGAGCCTTCGCAATAAGTGCTTCTGTATGAAACCTTTCATAAAATAATGCGTTGTATAAACTTGTTTTCTTCTGTGGTGCTGCGTGTCCTCTGTGTGGATTCAGCGTACCTATGCTTACTGTAAATCTGCACGCATTCGTGTCTCTTTTGACAACGGAGCACCTGAAACTTCTATATGTCTGCCCCGGCCTTTCGTCAAAGTGGTGAAAACAAGGTTTCCGTAGACGCAAACCTCTCGATTCCATAACACGCCTCAGACCTGCTTTTTTCCCCCTAAAAGACTGTGAAAGAGTAGGTTTTCAGCCACTGGAGGAAGAGCATTATCTTGAGCTTGTTCTAAATAAACCTTGTGCCAAAATGATCGTATATTCCTCCTTTTTCTGCTCCAGGTACACAAGGAGGGAAATAAAAGGATCCTTCTTGCAGCAGCCGTTGAAATGGTGACGTGCGCCTGGGCAGCCCTCCGCTGTAGCTGGAGGGATGATAAATTTCATCTCCCACTTGCTAAATACAGCCCTGAGGGGTACGCTTCATATAAACATCTAAGATTGGAGTTCCATTGCTAATGGCAAGATTATAATGAACTGTTCGGAGGCATTTGAATAGGGAAAACTAATGACATTCAAATTTTAGATCAAATCGTAATCTGGTTAACTGTCTGCACTGAATAGAGGGTCCTGTAAGCAATCATGGAGTCTCGGTTTGTGGCCATAACCCAACGGTTAATTGCTTCCTACTTCAATAACAATACCGTGTCAACGTGCGATCTAGATTCAGCAAAAAAATAAAATAAAATAAATTTAGCTGTTTCAGGCAAGTGTTCTGGCTCTGAACTGCACGCTACGGAGTTCAGTTTTCTGTTACTTGCACCTTGGACAAAATTTGAGTATTATTTTTATCTTTAATACTTGTTCTCAGGATACAATAAGCTTAATTCCACAGAAGTGGAATTTAGTGCCAGGTTTCTGCGGAGGGGATTTGAAAACCTCAATTTCATGGCCATTGCTGCAGACCAGCCTGAAAAAGATGGGAAGAAATTCTGGTGCCGGTGCAGGGACAATTATGGGTCTGATATGTTATCTGTCATCTAGGACATCCGTGGAACTTAAAAATGCCCAGTATTGCATGGAGACGCAGCAGAAGGTCCTGTCCCATCTCGTAACACCTCATCATACCGATCATGGGCGGTACGGCTTTCAGAAGGAGAGCCTGGGTGGGCTTGCGCAGTGCTCGGGCGCAAACGGTGTGGTTGTGTGTGGATTTTCCTCCCTGTCCCACGCAGAAGATGTAGCTCTGCTGGTAGGTGGAGGCCTGGTCCCAGGCGAGGTTGGTTGCCTGGTGTGGAGAACCAGCTCTAACAGCTGGAAGGGCAAAGTCGCGTGTAGTTGTGGGGTGGCTGCACCGCTGTAGCTTCACCACTGGCGGAGTTTAATGGTACAAATCATTGTGTTGTTGACTTTGTGGTGTTCGTTATAGCAAATCGTTCCACGATCTCAGGGGTATAATTGTTGCTGAGTCGTCAGTTCTAGGTCAAGGGCTTTTTTTCTTTTTTTTTCTTTAATTTGTAATTTCTGAAATCCCTCTACACCCCAATCGCTGCAAATACGTGGTCAGTTCTTTTGTGTGGTTTTCAAGGTTTTTCTTCCACTTCCTAAAACAGAGCGAGACACCAGCTTTGGTTTAAAGCTTTGCTCTGCTCATAGCAGATATCATACCTGCTTCAACCTTGTGTATCACGTTCTTTAATTAGTTATATCCTTTCTATTCCTATTCCAGTCTTGATTTGAATTTGGATCGCTGGTTTACTAAATCAATTCCAGATTCCATGACCTCGCTCCTATCCCCAGTGCTTTCTGAAGGTTGAATTCCGGTGGCACGTTCCCTCTTATTTACCTTGCTGGTCCTCCAGCGTGGAGTCTGCCCAGGCACGTGTTTGCAAGAGAACAAAAGACCCTTCTGCTGGGACAGCGTCGTGCTTCTGCCTGTAGAGAGGTAACATAAGGCTACGCGGGGGGAACAGCAAAGACGAGGAGGGTGCTGAGGTGCTCACGCCTTAGGAAAGATGCTTCAGAGGTACCATGGTACTTGGGGAAGCAAACGTGCTGAGCTGGCTTCCCCGTGTCAGGATTTGGCCTGGCCTTGGAAATGCCTCCTCTTCTTGTTCTTGAGCCGGTTCCTGATGAGTGCCAGGGTGACTGTGCAAGATGCGCAAAGGGAAATTAAACCCCTTTTCAAAGGCTTTGCTGCAGTGACTGCCTAAACTGGAACTGGCTTTCATGGGAACTCCTTTGAAATGTGGTCGTAACTAAAGATAATATAGTTGCCGCCTGGTTTTCAAGCATCTAGAGAATCACTCGGATTAGTATGTATTGGTGATACGCGATGGCCTTCAGCTCTGCTGAATTATCTCCTGTCTGAGAGGAGGGGGTAGGACCGTAGACGTCTTATCTAGAGAGGTTGATTTGAGGATTTATTAATCTGAGTGTGAGGCAAGCAAAATTGCCTAATACACAAGCTAGCTACGCCTTGCGAGGGAGCGCTTAGAAATCACTTATCTGCTTTTTATTGCATTAGCATTGCTGTGTTGCATTTGCGACTCAGATCCATCTCTGGTTGCCTTAAATTTAAGCTTGAAAACTGCTGACAAAGGCGTGTAATTCAGTTCAGTTTTATATATCAGCCCAGGCTGCCGGGTGGTGTCAAACGGTTCTTGGATGTGTTGGAGATGGAGGAACAAGTTAGGAAGTTGGTGTGGGAGGTGATGTATGTCTGGAGGGGGTTTCCCTTGTAGTGCTGGGCTGTGACCTGCTCTCAGCTGGACATCACCAGCGCCTGGTGGCCGCCTGTTGTCCCCAGTGAGCCCTGACAAACCGCGTGGCTGATGGGGCTGAGCTCCCTCTCCTTCCCCCGAATCCACGTGGGCCGCCTCTTGCGTGCGGTTCCCGTTCGTTCATTGATTCGGCTTTGCTTGGAGGAGACTCGCTTTCGACAAGACACAAACGCGGCTCTGGGGCTCAGCTTTTCCCTGCGGGCGCTGTGTCCCTCTGCTGGGCTGGGACAATGGGAAGGTCAGCAGGGCCAGCGCTTTCAAAGCCAAGTCCTTGGCTGGGCTGTTGGCGTGAAAATACTTAGTGAAATACTGTAACAAAAGTGAATCTGGAGGGTGGGAGGAATGCATTAGTGCTTAGGCAAGCCCTTTGCTCGCTGATTGCTAGAGGAGCCTTTGTGAAAGTCTGTGCCAGAGTCTTCACACGCAGCCATCTCAGTTGGGCTGTAGACGGGCCACGCTCATCCAGAGACAGCCGCTGCCGAGTACGTCTGCGGAGCAAATGTGCTTTGGGACTCCTGAAAAGGGAAGGCTGCGGAGACCTTACCAAAGGATAGCTGTTGTGGTGGCTGACGGCCAAGTGCTCCCCCCTCCCCGTGACCCCCTGCATGTCCGTGCAGGGCAGGCATCGCCTCCGCGCCAGGGGGGCTGCGTCCCCGGCGTGCCCAGCCAGCAGCAGACCTGCCGCTGCCCGAAGAGCGCATGGGAAAGGCCTGTCTTGGGAAGCTTGGCTCAGCTGAAGGCAGGCGTCTCTCTTACACCGTGTTTCACCATGTAGTGGCTGCCGAGGAGCCTGGCGGTCTGCGGTGTCGGCAGCAGTGTTAGCCGCCTGGTTGTCATCGATGGTGCTGTAGTGGGAACGGTTTGCTGCCCAGAGGAGGGGGGAAATTCCCAGAGCAGTCCCCCTGAAACATGTCTAAAACCCTGCTATATCGTTTACCTGACGTGGATCTGGGCTCATCTGCAGGGAAACTGCTGGTAGGTGTGTGTGTACCCGTGGCACGGGTGATCCACCATGCTTGGTGGTGAGATGGGAGGGGGGTGAGGAAGAAACGGGAGGAAGAGCTCGGCCAGGTGGCAGCTGGGCTTGCATGACAGGTGTGGGTTTAAGGAGGATGGAGACAGACTCTTTTCAGTGGTTTCCAGTAACAGGACAAGGCGTAACGGGTACAAGCTGGAACATAGGAAGCTCCGACCAAATGTGAGAAAAAACTTCTTTACGGTGAGGGTGACAGAGCCCTGGCACAGGCTGCCCAGGGAGGGTGTGGAGTCCCTTCTCTGGAGACTTTCAAGACCCGCCTGGACGCAGTCCTGAGTGATGTGCTCTGGGCAATCCTGCTTTGGCAGGGGAGTGGGACTCGATGATCTCTAGAGTTCCCTTCCAACACTGAAAAATTCCGTGATTTCGTGACCACCTCTGATCAGTGTGGGTGCGATGAGGTTCCCGAAATGATTTTGGGCTGCTCAGGAGGAACAAAATCCCTCCAGCGGTTTCTTCTCCTGGGCTGGGGGCAGGAAAAAAGGTAGAAGGTTTGAAGCAGCAAGATAACACGTAGTGGCATCGTTAGAAATACCGAAACCTCCTCCTGCTTTATGGGCTCTGCGGCAGATTCCTGGAAACGGCCACGTGAGGAGGGGACAGGTTGTAGTAGCTGCCAAGATGTTTAATAAGCAGAGACCTGACCCCGGTGGTGGGAGGGCTGAGAATGGCGCTGAGAGCGCATGGAGGCGGTGTGTGGTGTAGTTACTCCGGTCGGATTGAAGAGCTTGTTAATGGATTGATCTCATCCAAGTCCATTAGGAGCTTGATACTCGGTGGAGTCGTTAAGGGCTGCAGATGAAGGATTGGAGGAAGCAGATTAGTGATAAGAGGCTGAATAGATTGATCGTTAAAACAAGTACTCATTAAAATGCTCATCCAAAAAGACGTCCCAGCAGCGGGCTGAGGTAGGACCAGCGCTGCCCTGCTGAGGAGGAGGAAGGTACATAAACGGACAATCCTCTCCCAAGCAGCTGGGACGCACGAGGACAGGCGGGTGACACTGCGGTGTGGTAGGTCTTCCTAAACAGAGGAGGAGATGGCAAGACCAAGCAAGTCTCCTGATTAATGTATTTGCTTCTGTGATAAATCACCATTCCGAGGGAGATTCTCTTGCTTTTGTGCTCAGCTCCTGAAAGCTGCCATCCTTTCTCACAGCTGGATACCTGGTTTTTTGCTGCCGTCCACAGCCTCACAAAATTTTAAGAGCGTACAGAGGCTTGCGTTGAAGCAGCACGCTCCTTCCTTCGTCACCTGCCTGACAAAAATTATGTAATGAGCAGCGACAAGAAGAATACTTTTTTATTAAATAATCGAAGCACTGAATTGAAGTTCTAATTAGTTCACACCCCAAATACCCCAAAGAAAATGGCTAACGTTTCTGTCTCTAATAAAGCAGGTGAGGCGTTATGGTTAAACCTGGGGTGGTTTCCCAGGAAGGGCTGGGGGGTGCGCAGGGTGCTGCTCCCGCACTCGGCAGTCTCGCCGGTGTCGTGGGTGTGCGACTGTGTGTGTGTCACCGCTGACACAAAACACGGGCTCCTGTCTCTGTACAAAGTCCTTCTGCTCTGCTTGCAACGTGAAGTCTGCTTCCAGGCTTGCTGTCCCCGTTGGAAGGAGCTGTGCCAGGACGGGACTAAGTCTTCTCCAGTTCCCAGGAGAAGACACCGCGCAGTAGCAGGGCGTCCTGGCTGGTAGTGGTAAAGGCCTTTTTTCACACTGAATGAGCGTGACTTGTTCACTGCACGCTGCAAGACAGCTTCATCCAAAAATTGTTAAGGGTTTGGTCTCAGTGAGTGGGTTTTCCCCGTTGTTTGAATTTCTGAGCTCCGTTCTCTTCCACCTCGCTCATCTCCTGCTGCTTGTTGTCACTGCTGCCAAACCCCTGTGTATATAATTTAAGTTCTTCTGCAAATTAATCCTTACCTCTCTTAATGGTGCCTGGGCTCACCACCCGTAATCAGCCTGGTTCCACGTGCTGGTCCCCCCTCCTTGCCCTGCTTTTGGGAAAACGGGTAGTTCGTATGATGTACTTGGGTCCTAGAGGCTTATCCTAAACCACAGACCCCAGCGGCTGTCGGGGCAGGTTGACTGCTGCCTGACTGCTCCTCTCTCTCTCAAAGGAGAGGGAAAAGTGTAGGAAAGACAACAGAAGATTGAAGCCTTCATGGCAAGGCTTACGTAGGAGGTAGAAGTGGTGGGGCTGCCGTTGACAGCAATTTGAGAAAGGAGTATGTGCAGTAAGATTTGCTGAGTTGGTCTGAAGCGCAGCTGCTGCTGTGAGCGGTGGTTGAGCTCTGCTGTTTGGAAGAAAGCAGAACCAAAGCAGGCCAAGATGACTTGGTTCCCGTCCTCGCTGCAGAAGATGGCAGACCTGGTACTGAGCAGCTGGCGTGCAGAGTGCCATGCAAGCCCTTGCTCCCGAGTCAAGGATTGCAGGGAGATTTGTCCCTTTCAGGCTGGAGGGAGGGGGCAGTGAAAGGAACTTCTTCCTGGAGGCAGCTGTACAGCATGGTGGTTTGGTGTCCAGGACACACCTGTTTTTACTGGGGGTGAGCCTGGAGCTGTGCTCAGCTGCTGCCTGGCGGCCGTCCTGGCCCGTGCCAGGCTGCTTTGGCTTCCCCCGTTCTCAGGGTGATTTTCAGAGTCTACAGCATGTCCTCTGAAGGGCTTCTGAATGCCCACACCTAGAAGAAAACCAGTGTTTTATTTGTTTTATTGGGGGATAATAGAGTACCTCCAGGTTCAGTGGCGTTGGGTTGCCCCACGTTTTTGGTGCAGGCTGGTTCGCTTTCATGAAAGATGCGGCGTCATTCAGCTGCCCTCTGGGAAGTGAGAACAAGGGTTTAGGTGGCACCGAGCGTAGTGTCAAGCAGTTGGGGTTTTCCTCTAAGTATAAAGAAATGGGCAGAGCGCTGTGGTCGTCCGAGTTGGCTCCTTGCCTTAAGTTCCTCTCTTATGAGGGAAATGAGCATTCCCCGTCCCGCAGCGTTCGCCCTCCGCAGGGCAGGCAGGGAGCCGGTGGTGGTCTGCAAACACCCTCTGGTGTGCTGCAAAGAGAAGGGGGGAAGCTTGTGATACGTGTGTGTGCTAAAAGGTTACAGTTATGCGATCTCGGAGGGACTCGGGTACAAATTCCCGTGGCTTTGGGAACATTGGCTTGCCTGGATTAGCCTTAGGTTACTAAACGCAATAAGAAAAAAGGGGTGTAGCTTTGTTTGAGTGAGGTTTCTTGGGTTCTTCAACAGCCTCAGAAGGCAACTAATGCTCCAGCAGGATGGTGGCAGCTTGGATTTAAAGACTTTCTGACTCGTGCGCTGGTTCTGGCACCTCTTTTGATTCACTCGCTGCATTAGCTGTGCAAGGAAAGGAGGCAGGTGGAGGCTCCAAAAGTATGACAGCTGAAACGTATGTGTCTTAAACTTGCTGGTTTTTTGCTGCCAGCTCTTGACTGAATGAGGTCAACTGCCAGTCCCCAGACAACGATTAGAGGAAACAGGCACCCAAACAAGGGCTAGCTGTCAGGACCCCGCTAACCAGTGGTTTTGCTATCGTGCAGAATCTGAGCGCGGGGCTGCCCTCGGGACAGATCTGCCACGACGAGCAGCGTCTGGAGGTGATCTTCGCAGATCTGGCCAGGCACAAGGACGACGCTCAGCAGCGCAGCTGGGCGCTTTATGAGGATGAGAACGTCATCTGCTGCTACCTGGAGGAGCTGCTTCGCATCCTGGTGAGTAAATTTCTCCCTTTACGGACAGACCTGGTGAAGTTCCTTTTTTCTGACCTCCTTCGCCTCTGTGTTGCCATCGTACCTGCTTCTTCAGAGGGCACGGGTTTCTTGTGCATCCTTTGCCATCGGTGTGAAGCTCTGCCCTCCTGTGTGGGATCTGCAGTGCTATTGAGCTGCCTTCCACTCCACCTTCCACTCTGAAAAGAGCTATAGAGCCGTTCTTCGTGGTCGCTGTATTATTTACCTATCATAGGAGACTATAAACCCTGACCTCCCGAAAAAAAAAACCCAACCTCCCACAGAAAACCTAGAAGCCTGCTGTGAGGGTTGTTGTGCTCCCAGTCCCATTTTAAAACATCTTCCTTCTAAATCATCCTCTGTGGCTGGGAAATACCTGCAGGGTGAGGCCCATTAAATGCAAAGAAAATTCTTTGGTTACCTTGAAAGTAAGCTTTAAAGCTGTTTTTGGGAGACGGTATATAGTATCCCAGCACCTCTGTGCGTACAGGAGAGGCACATCCCCGTAGTGAGCGTCAGCGGGAAACCCTGTCCCAGTGCTGTCACTAGCACGTACGAGCCCATCTGTGTACGGGAGGCGTGATGTGGCAGCTGCCGTGCAGTGATGTGGTGTGTTACGGGTGCGTGGGGTTTTCTCTGGCACCTCTTTCGTATTCCTGTCCAGTTCTGACATAAGCAGAACAGATACTTTTTTGCGTAATAAATGCCTGTGTCTTTGTCACTCCTCATACGGCCTGTGCCGCCTCGTGGTGGCCCTGCAGGGCAAGGCAGAGGGGGATTTTGTGCAACCATTTCCCCATGATTTAGGGGTGGGAGGAGACGTACAATAATTCTCAGGATGGGAACAGTCCTGGAGCTGCCCTGTGTAGCTGCGTGATATGCTCAGAAAGGTGCCTCTCAGGTCGTGGGTTTTTTAGATGTTTTCAGCCCAAGACATGCCGTATGGCAGAGAATTCTCAGGAATTCACTTTAATGCAGAATCTGCAGGGTGTGGCCGTTCTTGAGCTGTCTTTGTGCTCTGCCCTCAGTTTCTTTGTGAGATGGTTCGGCCGGGGCTACTGAAATCTGAAAGCAACTGGCCTCCCTCGAGGTCCCTGCAGCCGGCACCTTGCTGCTTTGATGTGCCACTGGGCTGACCTGTTCATTCCTGTTTCCAGACAGATGCAGACCCAGAAGTTTGCAAGAAAATGTGCAAGAAGAATGAGTTTGAATCCGTCCTGTCCCTTGTGGCGTATTATCAGATGGTAAGGCGGCAGAATGCATCACAACTCTCTTTTTGAGATTTCCCTGAAGATGCAGAAGAGCTGGGTTGCTGTGATGGATATATGTAAGACGTTCCTCCTGGATGGGGCGGTTCTGTGAACTAGATGGAGTTGCAGCTCGTCCCTTTTGCGTGCTGGCTAATGTCAATGCTATGCACGCGAGTTGTACGGAAGAGCAGAGGATGCTGTAGACTTCGAAGCGGTAGCTAGCACTGTGAAGGGTAAAGCTTGCTGCTTTCATTAGCTCCGTTGAGGGCCAGAACTGGCATCGCTAATATCTAGAGGAAGGATTTCCGAGGATGCCTTGGGAAAGCTGACAGGCTGTGACTGCTCCTCTTTTCATCGATGCACTCCTGTGCATTAATAAGTAGCTTTGCTTAGGAAAGTAGGTTGTGAGTGGAAGCCTTGGGAGTGAGGAAGGAAATCAGTATTCAGAGGAAGAAATGGAAGTTTTGCTTTCCATGCCTACGCGGTGTTGCTTTGCCCCTCTCCTTCCTGGAACATGCTGTTGTAGCACTCTGTGGCGGTTGGAAACTTGTCCCCATCTTGTCCCTAAGTCTTCAGCTACATCGCATCAAGCCTTGTGGCATTTAGCTTTCATCTGGCACTTCTGTGTCTGGACCCAGGGCTCAGCACTCGGGGGCTGGAGCATATCTGAGAGCAGTGGGAAGGCAGGCTGGGCATAACGGAGCCTGCTGGCTTTCCCTGCCTGTTCTTCCCTGACCAGAATTTCAAGGAAGCCTGACCAAGGGGAGAGCAGTTGTCCCTCCTGTCCCGGCTGCTGTCTTGCCCATTGCCAGGGCTTGGCTCATTTCTATTCTCTGAACTCTTGAGTTGTTGGCTGAGGCTGGAGCGTGAAGGTTACCCCAGCAGCAGAGCTCCTGCGTGGGAGCTGCAGGTTGAGTGTCGGTTTTGCTGGAATCCCTGCACGTCCCAAAACTTTCTGGTTATACCCTCTGCCCCCAGCACAAACCCGACTGCTTCACAGTGGAGGAACTGCTCCCGTCCTCTTCATTAACCATCACATGCTGAAGAGGGTTTGGACGTACTGTGTTGTCAGGAAACCTCCTTCAGAGCAGCATTCACAAAACCTCAGTGTGCTCAGAGAATCCTGGAAAATTAAATCTCTGTTTGCTGGGGCCAGGTATAGTTGTTGATCTGTATCTCACGTAGTGGATGAAGGGGGGCATTTCAGATCAGAGCTCTGGCTGCCGCATGCCCTCTGACCGCACGTGCCAACAACCCATAGCCAGCCCGGTGTGAACGTTGTTATAAAATATGCTGCTGCTAAAAGCTAGTAGAGCTTCTGGGTTCACTGGCACCCTGGGAGGGTCTGTGTCTTCCCAACAGCGGGAACTTCTAAACAGTTAATCTCTCTGCCTTAGAGTGAGCCCTCACCTGGGACATTGTTTCATCTAATAAATTGTTTTTGCAGGAACACAGGGTGCCCTTACGGCTGCTGCTGTTGAAGTGCTTCGGAGCCATGTGCAACTTGGATGCTGCGGTCATCTCAACGCTTGTGAACTCCGTGCTGCCGATGGAGCTGGCCCGGGACATGCAGACTCACACACAAGGTGAGCCGGAGCTGCTGTACCCAGGTCCCCAGGAACATGTGGCTCCTCACGACCCGACTGCTCTACATGCCCAGGGCTCTGCGGAGAACGGCGTCTGTTTTTTAAAGTTATTCAGGTTGTTATAGCTGTAAGTGGAGAATGCACAGGAGGGGATGTTTTCAGTCCAACGGTGCCAGGCCGTCTAGCTCTTGAACGTGCCATTAACAATCTGCATCACTACTTGTGGATGTCTTAAAGCGCATTTGTTCCAGTTTTGTTTCATGTCACTGATAAGAGATACCCGCAGATCTCGAGGAAGGTCTCTGCAGCTTCTTACAGGCAGTTTTTCTCAGCATTCTACACTGAATCTTGAGGTGTTTTGTGCCAGTGAATAAGGTGCGTGCTGGTTAAAGAGCTCCTGCTTAGCCCAGTGTCCTTTGTCTCCCAGCAGCCAGGAACAGATGCTGAGTAAGACCCTAAGAACAAGGTGAACGTGCAGTAATACTGCCCTGACGTTACCTTCCAGCTCCCCACACATGCCTGGCCCTGGGCAGTCACAGCTTTGCTCCATATTTTGAAGTCAGCCTGTAGGCCACCGGTGCTGGCAGTGGCATGTACTACTTTTTTCCCTTAAAGGGATATGGAAAATCCATTGTTTTGTGCGAATTGTGACCCAAAACTAAAGTAGCTGTTGAGTGGCCATGTGGATCAAATCAGAAGAGCCCCAGTGTTTGGTGCCCTGAGTGCAGTCTGTAGCCTGTTGGTTTGCTGCGGGCGTCGTGCAGCTGTGGAGAAGTGTAATTTGGTGATGAGACTGTGTAGGGATTGACAAGTCTGCGCAGAACAGGGACAGTCACGTCCATTTCATGTGAGCCAAGTAAATGTCCAAGATGACCACCTTGGACGTGCATGACTAGATGTCTCTGTCCCCAGCATCCCACCACAGACTGTGCCAACGTGACTGTGTGGTGGACAGGACTAATGGGGCTCATCTGTCTCGAAAGGAGTATGAGAGGGGAAAATCAAGCCTGCTGCAGAAGGCTTTGTGCTCGTCTTTGCTTAGATGCTTTGAAGTGCAGGCCTTTCAAAGGTGGGGAGTGCCTGAAAAATAGTGTTTCGGCTCAGGGCAGGGCAAAGCGCTGGTGGTGTGGTGCGGGACTGAGGTCATTACACCTGTGTCGGCTACGCTTTCTCTTTGTGCTATCGCTGCTTATCAGTTCTGTGCAGTGAACTTATCACGCCGTTGGTGTTCCGTCTGGTTATGCATGAGAGGCTTCTTCTCTAGGCCAAGGTTTTACTGCCCAAGAAGCAGATAATACTTGGTTATGGGACTGTGACTGTGCTTCTGTGGCAACGTTACTCTGATTTCGTGCTGCCAAAAGTAAACTTTGTCGTGCGTCCATCACTGATTCATAAAGACTGTCTCCAGGTGAGTGTCTTCTGCACCATGCCCAAACAGGCTTCAGTCCGCTGCTCTGTTCCGCGAGCTGCCTTCACGCAGGCAGGTATTGAGGCAGCATCGAGCTCCGACCTAGGTGACTTCTGCACACCTTTGCTGATCTCCATGTAGCACTCCTGGCTGAAGAAAGCCTATCTCCCAGCAACTGTTAGCTCTTCTTTGGGGGTCTAAAAGGCATTGCAGTGAACGTGGGTGAAAAGTGGCTCTGCTGTGTCCTCCGAGATGCCAACCTGCAGCTCTGCAGCATCTCTTCTTTCCCAAGCTTTGTCTCAAGGTGTGAGGGGTTTCTTCCCTCCTTGTTCTGACACATAGGCAGTCCAGTCGAAGGATGAAAAGCTGCTCTTCCTTTGCTGACAGACCGCTTTTGGTTACAGGAGCCTCCCAAATCGGTGTCCTGATCCCGTGTTTCCTTCCTTGTGCTGAGTTTATGGCAGGCGCTTGCGCAAATGTCTTCTGTGTGGCCTCCAGTCCTCTTGGCCATCACAGCAGGGCTGCAGAGAAGTAATCATCCTTGACCCAAACCTGCCTGTCCTTCAGAGGTGTTTTAGGGCATTAGTAGTTCCCTCCTGCCATTCTGCTGCTTGCTGCTCTGTGTCCTGCCAGCAAATGGCAAGTGGTACCTTGTGTGAAAACATGACCTTGAATCCTAGAAACGCTTGAGCTTATTTTGGTACTGAAAACTGGGGAATAGCAGCTGATCCGTGACATACCGTGGAATAGCTAATCCCTTCTGCGGATGGCGGGGGCCAGAGCAATCGGTGCCAGCATTAAGCGACTGGGGAGCGTTGAACTGGCTGCAGCGGCTCTGTGGGATCCCTCCTGGCTTGTTACTGAAGAGCAGCCGAGGCAGAAGCTCTGTGCGTGGATGCTGGGTGCCTTTGATGAGACGGCTCTTCACCCTGGGGCTGATGCAGGCGCGTTGGCTGCTGGCCAGTTCTTCTGCCAGATGCTTGGGTCTTATTGCTTCTGGACGGCCACCTCCCTCTGCAGCGGCTGGCCTGCGCATCTATCAGTGTTCGAAGAGCTTATAATAAGCCACAGCGAGGCAGAATTAGCCAGAACAATTTCAAAGAAAACAGAAGGGGGATAATCCAGTCTGTCATCGTGACTTTCTCCCTTGTCGCAGCTCAACGTACACGCGAGTCAGCTGTCGGGCTCTTTTCACTTCAGTTGCAGACAGTTGTGTCCCAGTGCCCAGATTTTGCCCTGCTGTGTTTAGAGGTTGGAAGCAAGGTCTTTGAAAGCCTCTGAGAAATATCTTTTATAGATAATAGCAGCTTTTTTTACTGGTACCTCAGCAGACTTCAGAACTGCCGGCTGGTGAGCAAACAGCCGCATCTCTCCTGCCCTTCATGGCCACTTGAGTGATGCTTACTGGTCTGTCGTCAGCAGAGGCCCTCTGCTTCAGGAGGCTTGTATTAATGCTGTTTACTTTCTTGCAGCCAACGGTGCTGCTCTGGAAGTAATAAAATAGCTGTGCTCTGGCTGGCAATTACTGTCGTCTTCAGCACGGTGAGTCTTGGATAACTCTCGCTGCAGCTGGGACGCTCTAAAAACCTGTAGAGTCTATGCTGAGCGAGTGCATCGGGTTAATCTGGATTTGCCCCAAGTTCAGCTTTCTGACTGGTTTCAGCAGCCTTTGATTTGGCATCCTTAGGCAAATACGACAAGATTTGCCACCTAGTAGTGGAGTCTGCTGTCAACCGAGATGAATGGACACCAGTTCATGGCAGACGGGCCAAGGACATGTAAAACTACCCTCCCTCCTCCCATCTCTAATTAATCTCTTCCTCCATATTTGCTACAACCACGTGTTTATCACTGGCTTCTGGTTCTCAGATCATTATTTTCATTGCTCCTGATGCGATGAGAGAAAATGTTTTGTTCATGAAAGCCTTACTAGGAACCTGGGACAGCAGGTCCCCATGTCTGCCTGCTGCCGTATCCTGCCTCCGATACCCAACTCCTGAAGCTGCGGAGGAAAGAATGAAGAAATCGCGTGGTGAACAGTTTGTCAGATTCTTTTTCTGTTTGGCATCACTGACACCTTATAGCTGAGAGGTTCCTCCATAAGTATGAATTATATGCAAGTCATTGAATATCCTCCCTCTCTGTTTACCAAGAGTAAACAGCAGTTTCCAGCTTTCCTTCGCTGACACATGGTCTAGAGTGCTGTCCTACAAACTCTTCATCTTGTTAATGCTGTAGTATCTCTGGTTAAGCCCCAACTGTTCTATTTTTTTACTCAAAGTATTTGCTGTTTGAAAACTCAAGCACCTTGCGGAGCTCTGACAAAGTCTGCATGTTCTTTGTTGATAGAGGCTTTGCTCACAGAGATGGCGTTCCAGGGGCACGAGGCTGGAATGATGCGCTAGCAGTTTTCCCCCGCCCCGTGCTAAGAGTAGGTCTGAGCTGCCGAGCGCTGCAAGTCCTTTGGCCGAGCCTGGGAGCACGCAGTGGCAGTGAAGGCATCAGCCTGTGCAGTCCAAACCAAACTGCAGGGTGCAGGGGCTTAGAGACGGATCGATTCGTGCATTGAGAAGTGAAACATCATAAAATGTTTGAAAGGGCTCCTGGAACCAGCCTCTATCATGCATGGAAGCGGTACTGCTGGGAAAAGCATCATACTTGAAGGGACTTTTTTTCTGCTCTAACAACAAGTAGTTCTGGTCAGTTTTTTTTATAAATACACCCTCACTTCCCTTGTAACGAGTGCCCCAGAGCTCTTTCTGGCAGATGTAGCTGAACTTTATTTAGCCAGGACGTGTGGTAACCTACTTCATAAAAATAACGCTCCATCTCCTATCATCTTCAGACTTGCTGAACTGCACAGAGGCTACGTTTGATGATGACACAGATCCTATTCCATGACTCTTTTTCTTCTGCAAATGTCTATTGAGGTGTATCCCTTAATTAAAATTCAGGAAAGGCGCCGGCTGTGGTTCTGTGGAGCATTCACGTATAGCCGCCGCCAGCGAGAATTGTGCTGCAGGACGTATTAATGCCGGAGACACGCGTGGCCTTGGGAGGTGGGCGAATGCACGGCCCGAGCCACGAGCGGTGATCTTGGTCTCCCCAGAGACCTTCTCTACCTCCAGGCAGAGCTGAGGTAGCGAAAGCAGAGCAGCGCGGAGACGGTAACGAGCAGCATGGCTGTCCGGGGGTGGTGTTGGTTGGAACAGGCAGTATTTCAAGGTGGCCAGATGGATGCTTTTTTGGGTTCAGTAATTGCATAACTATAGGATGTGTCCTGGGACTGTGCAGGGGAGGTTTTTAATTATTCACATCAAGTTTGGCCAGATCCTCTTAGGTGGAGGGGGAAGACAAAATCAAGAATTCTTGCTGTGATTATTTTTAAAGTGCTTTGGAAACTCATGGCACAGAAGGCGTGTGGCGTGCTTAAACGGGGGGGGCGGGAAAACACCCGTATAGCTTGGTAAATATAGGGATGAGGAGCAGTCTAATCAGCGTCTGTATGAAATGTGCGACTGCCCAGCTGCAGCTGGGGAACAGTGTTTCACGATCTGGAGAACTAATGGCAGGACCTTTATCTTGCAGATCATCAAAAGATGTGCTACTCTGCACTGGTGCTGGCAATGATGTTCTCCATGGGGGAGCCCCTGCCATATCATCACTATGGTGAGAGCAGCTGATGCTTACGGCTGGGTGGGACAGCAGAGCCGATGGTGGGACATCTGGGGTGTGCTGGCAGACACAGGGAAGGAAGCTTTCCTGGTTGTCACGGTGGGGATAGCTAGAGGAAAGCCCAGCATGAGTAGGGTCTGCTCTCTATCAGCAGAGCCTGGCTGCTGAAACACTGGGCTGAGATTTCCAGAGAAAGCAGCGCAAGTCTGGGTTAGAGCAGTGGAGGACTGATGCCGTGCTGCAGAAGAGGTGGATCTGCCCATCACTGTGACTAAGCAGCATTTTGTTTTACCTCTGCCCTGTGTGAAAGCGTGCATCTCTTGCTTGCCTCGGAGACGTTCCGTCTGCTGATGAGGCTGAGAGCCCAGATCACTCCACGAACGCCCACTAAAGCTGTCAGCTGCGTAATGTGGCCCCTTGCTGGTCCCCCTTCTAACAGGACAGTGCTGCCCTGTGTATTTCAAGCTCTTCAGGAAGGCAGAGATGATGAAGGATATTCCAATCAATAAGGACCTTCAGCCAGAAAGCCCTGCCTGCCTGCTTCTTCCCCAGGCCGTGTTGTGTTCCCTGTATTTGGGGAAACTCTGGGCTCAGTTTTCCTAGAAACGCAATAGAGTGTTTGGGTTTTTTTGTTTTGTTTTTAAGCATCTCCTCAGCAGCTTCACCTTATGCCCCAGTAAACACATACAAGATTTAAGCTGGTGCAGTAGAGACTGTGGAATGAGCCTCCACACCTCCTGCTTTTCTCTCCTTGTGTAACCCTGGCAATTATTTCCTGCAGGTGGACTTATTTGCATGAGCTCCTGAGCTTTCCTAATAGCTAAATTGAAAAATGGGTTATTACTAATGATCTGGATGATTACTTTTTTTTTTTTTAAAAAAAAGAGATGGATTTAACCAGTGGTCAGGAATACAAATCTCTTCCTACCTGAAGCCTTGATTGGCAGCAGTGATGCTGCAACAACAGCTAGAGCAGGATTTGGTGTTTTATTTACTCAAAAAAAATTCCAGTGGGGACCAACTTTCAGCGTTCCCCTGCAATGGGGAGAGTTCTCTGAGCCACTTGTCTCTCGCACAAAGACACTTTGGTAGTCTCTCTAGTCCGCTTGCAGGGTCGTTAATTCCCTGGAGGCTGACACTGGTGCTCCACTAATGTTTTTGTTTGGTTGTTTGGGTTGTTTTTTTTTAAGCATAAAAGCACAGAGAAGTGGCTTGCATGGTCCCTTGTTGCTTGGTTTATTTTCACTGTGCTGTAAATGCCCCTCTTTCTCCTTGTGCAGAACATCTCAACTCTCAGTTCGTGCAGTTCCTGCTGGATGTGATTGAGGATGGGCTGCCCTCGGACACCACCGACCAGCTGCCCGACTTGTTTGTCAATGTCCTTCTGGCCTTCAATCTCCACATTCCAGGTCGGTTTGGTGCTGCTCTGCCTTGGCAGGAACTCAGTGGTCTGGAGTGAGGGTGTGAAGAGCGGGGAGGGAGAATCTCACTGGGTCTTCATGGTGCTGTGATAACCTCTGCAGCTCCCCTAGCCTCTGGTTGTGTTTAAATATTGTGCAAAACCCTAGAGGAGAAGCCTGTCTGAGAGCCCATGTCCAACCAGCTGACCCTCTGGGGCACAGCAGCCCTGTGAAGCCCAGTGTGTTTCTCTCTGTGCTTCCTTCCACGCTGCCCGGATCAAAGCAGTTGCTGGGCTGCTCTTGGAGAACATGAGTGAGGTTAACCCATAGGCACAGCTGATTTGGGAGAGAAAATGCCTCAGCAGGCGTTTCTCAGTACCAGTCCAGGAAGAAAACCCTCTGCCTTCTGTAGGTCTTGACAAACCTTCTGCTTACCCGTCTGCACCTCTCGAAGCTCACTCAATGCCCGTGTGTTGGGGCCAGGGTCTTCAATGTCGGCCTGAGCTGCCACCTCTCCTGAGTGCCCTCGTTCTCCGTCCTCCCTCCCCTGCTAAGCTCCTTGAGAACAGACAACACATCTGGTCCCTAGAGAAGGGCATTTGCGAGTTTTGAAGCCTGTTGTTGGAAAATTGGAGCGTAGTTCCAGATCCTGCTAAGAGAGGCTGCTACTTAACACCAAATCTCCTGTTGCTCCAATTGTCTTTAGTTAATTTCTTCCTCTTGTTCTGCTTCATGGCTTTATCCTTGGCTTTGTGGAGAGAGGGGAGCATAAAGCAGCAAGGACGTGTCCAGTAATTTACCTGTTGTTATTTTGAGTTGCGCTTCGTTAAAATCTATGTGAAAGTTTCTAATTTCATGTGAAAGTTGATTGCACAGAGACTGATTAAGTACAGTCTCTGCTGCTTTCATTCATTACCCCTTCTCACACTTACCCATATACTTCCTGGCTGCAGTAATTAGGCAATAACGCATGACAGGCAGTGTGTTTCTGGGGGATTATTGCCCACCTGGGGTGTAGCCGAGAGCAGTGACTTGTTCTCTGATGCTAAGAACGTGTTAAATGGTGTTTGGGTTGCTTATTAGTGGGTTGAATTTTTTATTCCTCTGTCTGCAAGGTTCATCTATCTTACAGTTCAGTGGTGCAGCATTAGTTCAAAAACTCTTCTAAAAGCATTTTATGTTGATGCCCTTCAGTGTAAAGGATCCTAAAGCACCTCGCAGGCTGTGAAATATTCCAGGGTTGACAGCCCTGTGCCACAGCAATAGCCACACTCTGCTGTTTGGACGCTTCCGAGTGTGCACACTCGCACACAGGCATGAGGTCTGCGAGGGTGAACGTAATTTAGTTAAACAAATAATCCCAAAGCAGGCTAGGGGACATCTCCTAGAAGTCTTCATTCCCCTACCCATACGCAGCCCGATGCCGAGTGCTGGGAAGAAGAACTTTTCCTTTCTGGCATGCTCCTGGGACCCGGTCATCCCTTCGTAGGAGAGCCTGCAAGGCAATAAACGCCAGCGGGGCACTGCTGATGTGAAGTAAGAAGATAGCAGAGAGTGGAGCCCTTGGCTTCAGAGGGTTGTGAGCAGAGGTAACGCTTGACAACATAAATAACCTTTGCAAGGTATTTCACAGTATTTGGCTGGCAGGACTGGAGCCCACACGTGAATCAGATCCACATAGGAAGCATGAAGTCCCAAGTGCTTCGTGTGTTGTTTCCAGATTTATTTCACCTTCCCTCTCCCTGCCCACCCGCTCCGTGGGGCTGAAACTTCTTGTAGCCCTGATAGACTGTGGTTCCACAAAGCTCCGCAAAGCACTGATGTGGAATAGGAGCCCTCCACTGTGGTGGTGTGGTTTTTTTTTTTTTTTCTTTTATTACTGTGGCCTTCAGGAAACAAAGGGATGTGCTGAACAGGTTTCTTCCTTAGTTCCAGAACACAGTGTGATCATGACTACAATAAGCAAGCACTCGAATGTCAAGACTTTCACAGAAAAGCTGCTGCTGCTGCTGAACAGGGGAGGTGAGTGTTTGCGGCACTGTTACTTGCCTGGCAGGGGGTGCAGCTAATGGTGACTCGGAGAGGAGCGCGGTGCTCGTTAAGGGGTGGGATGTGTCGGGGATGCAGGTAGCTGAGGAGCTGTCGGCTCAGGCGGGACGTGCGGCTGCCTGGTGAGTTTGTGAGGGTGACAGGCCGCATTGCTGAGGATGGAGCTGCACAAAGAAGAAAGTGATGCTGATGGCATCTAAGAGAGGAGAGGCCTCTGGGCTGCCGTTTCCACGTACTTCTGGGTCAGATCAGCCCCATCTCGCAGCGTGGCTGGCTGCAATGTAGGCAAGCTCTTGTCTGAGAGGAAGGCTGGTCCTTCGCCACTTCTGTCCTTAGACAGAAAGGACTCCATCAGTGCTGGCACACAAACCTCAGCCGGTGCTGGCAGCTGTCTGCCCCGGGGGACAATCCAGAGGGAGCTCTCGCCTTCCAAAACGCTGCTTAGAGTGGAACTTCCTATTTCAGAATCGCCGGCAGAGGGTTAGCTTTGTGTCTGCTCCAGGCGTAGAGTGAAATCCACTGTATGTGTAGAGCTTTTGCAAAGCAGATTGCTAGAAAGCTGGAGATCTCCGCAGGAAGAGCAGTGCCAGGTATTTCTGCCTGTGCTGCATGCCACTGTTGTGCTTTCTAATACCTTCTGGAGCACAGGGGCTTTGCTGCCTGAGATTCATTTGTTGATTTGCTGGTAAATAACTCATCCTGTGATGCTTGCAGCTCATCTTACTCTTGGCTTTAGTTCTCCTTGGGGTTGCAAATCGCTGTCTCCACACTATATCAGCTTGAGGGCAGCCGGCATCTCAGTTCTCTCCTGTCTGGCCTCCTCCCAAAGCCTTTGTTTAGCCCTTTCCCTGCCAGATTCCCTGCAGGGATCACCTTACTGCAAGGGATTGGGGGAAGAAAGAGGGGGGCCATGACCTAATGAAGATGCTTCTCGTATGCTTGCCTTCCTGACAGCTGCTGGGGGTGGGGGCTGCAGTGTCCCAGAGCCCCTCTTGGGGTCTGCAGGGACATGTTTTAGTAGAGAACAGGATGTGGTGGCTCATTTAAACTTGGAAGTGTTTCTTTTCTTGCTTCTGGGATGGTACTAGCCTGGTCTCCATGGTGAAAGCTCGTTTCTGGTACAGGCTTTTCAGAGGGGTCATTGGACCAGGCTTAATAAACTGGGGAGAAAATGAGTGGTAGCTGTTGAGCAACAAGGGGAGGCATTGAGAGGCAGTGTGCTAATGAGGTCTCACCTGGGATGGTAGGTGAAACATAAACAATGATTAATGCTAATGAGTTTGGTCTCGGCTTGGTACCCTGCAGAGCTGCCATCCTGATTACGCAGCTTTGTGCAAGGCACTGGGGTCTGCCAGCACAAAAGCCAGCCACAGGCAGGGAGCAGCTGGCCAAGGCCAGGGACAGCCTCCTCTCCAAAGCCTGTAGGATCTCATGAAGGGATGTGCCCTGAAGGTGGAGGACGAGGGCAACGAGGAGCATGTGGCTTAGCACAGTCTCTCTGCCTCCCCCAGATGATCCAGTTTGTATCTTCAAGCATCAGCCTCAGCCACCGCACTCAGTGCTGAAGTTCCTGCAGGACATCTTTGCCAGCAAGGACACAGCCAGCATCTTCTACCACACAGACATGATGGTCCTGATAGACATCCTGGTGCGGCAGATTGCAGATCTCTCCCCAGGAGACAAGGTGCCTACGGTAACCCATAGGCATTGGGGAAGGGAGCACAGTCCCAAAGCAGTGGTGTTCCTCCTGGCCCTCCGTGGGCACGTTTCTGGGTGCTTAAATCAGCCGTGGAGACTGAGGAGAAAGGGGGGATTTATCCTGCCTGGCACACAGCAGTAGAAAGGCGTGTTTGAAGAAAGATCTGCCAGGCTGCTGGTGCTCTGCACCCGTTTGTCCAGGGACCTTTGGGAACGGGGACTCTCTGTGAGTAGTAGGAAAGGATCTCTGTTTTGGTATTGCAAGAGACAGGAGATGTGCGCATGTTTGAGAGCGGGTGAAGAGCAACACTAGGTTGCTGTGGGGAAAAGCAGAGTTTTCCATAGCTACTAATGAGCCTTAAGGAAAAGCAGGTGCCTCTGGAGTCGCGCTCTGGCTGGTGGTGCAGCAGCAGCTGTTCCTGCGCTCATACTGTAATGGAGGCTGGCATGCGTGTTTATCTCACTTTAAATCTTTCATTGTGCTCTGTGTTTTGTCTCCCCTCCCACTTGGCAGCTGAGGATGGAGTATCTGTCTCTGATGCACGCCATCATCCGCTCCACACCCTATCTGCAGCACCAGCACCGCCTCTCCGACCTGCAGGGCATCCTGCAGCGCATCCTGGGGGAGGAGGAGGAGGGCCAGCAGTGCCAGATGGACAAACTCATCATCCTGGAGATTTATAAGGAGTTCCCAGAAATCTCTCCCGGTACCAGCTAACCGCCCCTTGGCTTGGACTGGAGTTTGAACCACTTGGATCGACGCCGTCTCTTGTTGACACTTTCTCCCCATTCCCTTCCATACCTTATATCCCTCCATGCGAGGCCTAAGGTTGGGACAGCGTTCACCGGCCCTTCAGAAATGCCAGCGGCAGAAAGGGCACGGGGTGCCCCCGGGGGAAGTCGGAGCGGGGTGGGTGCCGGTGCGTGGTTTGCCTGCAAGACTTGGGCAGGAGGTATTTAGGGCAGCCGGCGTTAGCGGGAAGGGCAGAGAGCTTGCGAGGGACTTAGCAGCCGGGGTCGGGGGGCGGATGTTTAGCTGCGCTGGTGTCCCAAGGTCCCGAAGAGAAAGGCCTTTGCCTTAGAGTATCACGTCTTTTCCATGTGCATCTCTCTCCCTGCAGTGACCAAGTGGAGTCCGCTGGTACTTGGAAGAAGCTTTCGTAACATCTGTTTTGTTTTCTGCTGCTAGTGCCAATGTGCTGCAGCCCTGCCAAGGGGAGGTAGCTCGCTCGCTGTCTAACGCCTCGTCTGGTGAGCCTTTCGCTCCCTCCTGGCCCTCCGCTTTGCCTCTGGGTAGCAGCCCGCCTAGGGTCGTAGAGGTCTTGCCCCAGCAGCTGCTTTTTTCAATCTGCTTTCTATAGTGACGTTTAAATCTGAATTTCTTGCACACTGGCAGCTTAGAAGTAATGACCACGTAGGTGACGCTGCCCTTAGGAAGCCTTTGGCCTGGACACAGCACAAAGACGTGTCCTGCCACGTGGAAGCTGCTGCTTGCCACCTCTCTCGCAGCGTGGCCCCGAGCAGAGGGGCTACGTGTGGGCCAGTGCGCTCTGTTCGTGCAGCGTGTGGATTTCTTGCCTTGAGCTTCTTAGTCGCTCTGCCTCGCTGCCCTCCCTCGCCAGGTGGCAGCGCTCAGAGGCAGCGTGAGCCTGGCGTCCAGTAGCTGTTTGTGACTATGCACGAGTGTGGGGAACCCTTATTTATATTTCCTGTAGGTTTCTAGCAAACGGGATTAACCTGTTTCCCTGTTACAGGTAGTCACACACACTAACGTGGGTCTCTTAGATATTCGTGTGCGCGGTCTGGTCACTCCCTGTCCCTAGCTCTTCCTTTGCAGTATCCAGTGTAGGAGCTATTGGAAAGTGGAACTGGAAATACTGGGCACTGGGGTTTTTTTATTAATTTTTTTTTTTTTTTTTAGCTTGAGGCGATGACACGAGCTCTGCTCTGCAGGCCTGGACTCTGGGCACTGGGGCAGTGATGCTCTGGAATCGGAGGGGGGTGGTCTGGCAGCCGGGGGGGGGCGAGGACCTCCTGAAGTCAGCCTGGGAATGCCCAAGCTTAATAACCACCCTGTAGAGAAATCTATTTTTCCCCTGTAAAAATGTATGAATGTCCAAAGGGATCCTGTATTTTTCTTAAACACTAAGTGTAACATGCAGAGGAATAAAAACGTCTTAAACTGGACTTCTGTGAACGTGGCCCTGCCTGCCCCGTCCTGTTGTGGGGGGACCGAAGCGGTGGGGGCAGCTCGGGTGCCTGCTAAGGCACAGCAGTGGGTCCTGATCTTCAAGTGGGAGCAACGCGGTAGTTTTCAACGAGAGCAAAGCAGTAGTTTTCCCACACCCGGCTTCTTGCATTGTGTTTTCCTACCACGTTGCTGGCAGACGAGGAGTGGTGGGGGGCAGCGGCCCTTGCTGGGGGCACAGCCATCGCCCCCGGGGGCCTGCCCAGCGTCGCTGCTCCAGACGAAGGGTTTGGCAGAGCTGGACTCGGCCGTTTGCTTCCCGCAAGGCGCATGCAGCCTCAGCTGGCTCCCAGCAGAGCTGCCGAGGCAGCAAGCCCGCGCGGCAAGGGTTTAACGGCCTGGATCGAGCGCTAATGAATCGCGCTTTGGCTGCGGCTGTCTGTTCCCAAACCTCAGCCCTGCGCGTGGTGCTTTGGGGAGGGGGGGGTGTACCTTGTATGGCGGGGGGTATGTGTGTGGTGGGAGGGCGGCGGGCGCTTGGTAAAGCACCGAGTCGGCAGCAGGGAAGGTGGTCTCAGCTCCTGGCTGCGGGCCGGGGCAGCCAGCTGGGCAGTGGGCTACAGCCCTGGCCACGAGTAGGGGTGTCAATGCTAGGTGCAGGCTGTACCCTGACCGGTGCCCCCACCCCCCCGAAACATGGGGGCTGCATCAAACACAGCTGCCTGCAGAAATGGGGCCAGGGCTGCGTCCCAGCTCCTGCCTCTTTGTGGCCAGTGGCTCCCAGGTGCCCGGGCTTGTGGCCTTGCAGTGTGTCAAGCTGCACCCCTGGGAGGGGGGGGGAAATCACGATAGATGAGGGCTGCCAGCGCTTATGGGTGCCCACCCCATGGTGGCCCTCCTGTCTCCCCTTGCTCTGTGCAGCCTATGGCTGCACATACCCTGAGCTGACCTCCGCTTGCCTCTGGGTGCTGCTTGGGCTTCTTGTTGGCTTGTGCCCCGTTGCAGCGGTGGGATGTTCCTCTGGCACTTGCCCTCAGTGATGCAGCCCAGGCTTTGCAGTGCCAGGCTGGGGCGAGCCCAGAGCCCAGCAGAAGCCCGAAGGGGGCAGGACCCGTGGCTCTGCTGGCCAGGAGCAAAGCCTTCCGTGCCAGCGGAGAGCCCTGGCCGCGCTGAGCCTGGATAGGCAGAGCTGGCGCCTCTCTTCAGCGTCCCCGAGCCATTGCCATCCCTGAGGGTCTCTCACCCCATGTCCCAGCTGCACAGTAAGTATGACCCCTTCTGCACCACCACCGTGCTGTCACCGCTGGAAGGGCTGGCGACGGCCTGCTGTGGGGGGTCCCGGGGGAGAGCTGCACCCCCTGCCCTGGAAGGGCCTTTGCGCGTCGCAGGGAATCAAACCGCAGCGTGTAAACTCATTATCCCCAGGCCCGCTCAGCGGCTCCTGCTCTGCGCGTGGGTGACAGGCGCAGATAACACCCTTGCATTTCCATTAGCAGTAATAGGCCGCTATCTCCTCGTATCGGTGTGTTTTTATTGCGGTGCAGCAGTGAGGGGTGTTGGGGGGCTGGCGCCGGGGGAGCGACGCGCTGCCTGTGACCCGCGCCTCTGCTTTATTGTCTGCAATGATTCAATTACAACCGTTGCGTGGCAGTAATACCCCGGTGATTTTTCTTCTCCTCCCCTGAGCTGTCAGCTGGGTAATTAGAACAAATAAACTTGAAAGCTTTCATCATTTTTTTAAAAGTATCGCCTCTCTCCTGATTGGGTTTCTCGATGGCAAATCCCCGGTTTGAGGAGGGTGGGATGTATAATCCAGCCAGCGGCGGGGGCTCGGGTGAAGCCGGCACGTTCCTGTCGCAGGTGGGTGCTGCGCTGCCCTTTGTGAGATGGCGTTTCGTGGGTGAGCTGTGCCCGGGCTGCTCCGGCGTCAGCCCGATGGCGCCGGGAGGGCTCGGGTGGGTGCCTGGAGGGGGAGAACGTGCATCTTCCCCAGGCACCCATCAGCACGGGTGCTGGACCAGCCCAGCCAGAGGTGTTTTGTGGTGGCTAAATTGTTAATCAAAGCAGGTTACTGATGTTCAGGAATCCTACCGAGTTTATAAATTAACCGGCCGGCTTCTCTGGAGGCTTAGAAATCCACACCCACCAGGTGTCAGCCCTCAGCCTTGTGTAAGCAGCATGGGAACTTCTCTCCGGCACGGTCCCAGCCGCACTAGTCACCGCTTTAGGGCCTGCTTGGTATATCCCGTGGTGGTCCTGACACGTGTGCTCAGCCCAGGCACCGGGGCAAGGACAAGCCCTGCCTGCTCTGCTCACCCTGTCGCTGCCCGGGTGGTGGCCGGGCCGTGGCCTCTGCGTGGGTGATGGTGGTGGAAGGGAGGCACCAGCTGTGAGGATGGTCAAGGTGGTTTGGGGACCTGCTGGGCATGCTGCAGACCCTGCTTTGTGTTCGTTTAGTTTCCACCCTAGGAGCAGGAGCCTGCTTGCAGTCAAACCCCGAATCAGTGGGCAGCATGCGCTCTTCCCACCCCCTCGTTTACACTAACAATAATTGATAGGGGACCATCTGTCACCGTCAGTGGAACTGAAGCCGGGTGAGAGCCGGTGGTGGCCGTGGTTGGTGGGGGAGCACAGGAACACGGGGCGTTGGGCAGAGGCAAAGCGCTGGTGACGCCAGGATTCGGCAGCAGCAGCAGCTGCGCGCGGGATGCAGATGGTGCAGAGGGCACCACCACGGCAGTGGCGGCTGGACCCCTTCAGGGTCCCCAGACCCGCTGTGAGGGGTCAGCACCTCTCTGACCTCCTCCTTGCTGTGCAGATGGCCTGTGCCATCCAAAGCAGCGTGGGGCTCCAGAGCAGCCGCTCAAATTTCTGCCAAGGGACCGTGGGACCTTGCACAGCCCCGTTCGGCTTCCGGTGGGGTGGGATGTCGGAGAGCGCGAGTGGCTCCTGCGGCGCGGGGAGCGAGGGCTGAGCAAGCAGAGGAGCCCCATCTCCGGTGTGAACCCATCCCGCTGTTAACTTGTACGTCTTTTTTGGGAGCTACGTAGGGACTGCGCGAGGGGGTGCTGGGGTGCCCAGGCTGGCTGCGGTGTGGGCACGGCGGTCCCCCTGCTCCCCAGCCTACCCACCCTCAAACGCAGCCCACCCAGCACAGTGGCATGGGGGGGGGCTCTCACAGCCCCCTTGGAGCTGGGACGTGCACGGAGGCACTGCGTGTCCTGCGTGCTCCCTGCCCTTCCCTACCCAATCCTAAATTCCCCCCGTTTACTCTATTTTCCTGCCCAAAACGCCTCTTTCTTTCCCAGCACGTGACCCAGCCGCCGTGCCTCAGGCTCCCTTCTTCAGCAGGACGTGGCTGAGGATGCTTCCCCCGCCGCAGCGCGCTGAACGCTAATGAGGACGTGAACCCCTGTTATTCCTAAGCCTATTACAAGCTTCAGTGAATTAGGCTGCGATATTAGTTGATTGAGATCAAACCAACAGCGAAGTTGCAAGGCTGATGAGCTAATGAACCACCCCAATGCAAGGGCCCCAAACCGAATTTTCCTTGGAAAAACGGTTTTTGTGTTTTTTTTTTCATGGATGCTGGAAGGAAAACCTGCGACTTTCTCCCCAGCGTCGGTGCCTGGCTGGCGTTGTCCTGCCTCGCCCCTTCTGCCAGCAGCAGGGTGGCTGTTATGAGAAACCCGCAACTATTTATTGTCGTTTAGGCAATTATTCTATCACCCCATGATCCCTCCCCACCCGGGAAGGGGAATCGGGGAAAAACAAGGCAACACGAGGCTTGAAGTATAAATAATTTAATAGGGTAAGACTAAATAATTAACATTAATGATACTAAAGAAGCAGTATCGATCCTGATACCAATATAAAATACACAAGGATTACACTGAGCCAATTCTATCAGTAGGAAGCCGTGCGCTCCCAGCAGCGGACAGCAAATCACGGAATCATGGAATCACGGAATCTTCAGAGTTGGAAGGGACCTCTAGAGATCATCGAGTCCCACTCCCCTGCTAAAGCAGGACTGCCCAGAGCACATCACTCAGGGATGCATCCAGGCGGGTCTTGAAAGTCTCCAGAGAAGGGACTCCACACCCTCCCTGGGCAGCCTGTGCCAGGGCTCTGTCACCCTCACCGTAAAGAAGTTCTTCCGTGGATTTGAACGGAACTTCCCGTGTTCCAACTTGTGCCCATTGCCCCTCGTCCTGTCACTGGGAACCACTGAAAAGAGCCTGGCTCCATCCTCCTTCAGCCCACCCTTTAGAGACTTGTCAACATTAATCAGGTCTCCCCTCAACCTTCTCTTCTCCAGGCTAAAGAGTCCCAGCTCCTTCAGCCTTTCCTCATCAGGGAGATGCTCCAGTCCCTCCATCATCCTCGTTGCCCTTCGCTGGACTCGCTCCAGCAGTTCCCTGTCCCTCTTGAACTGGGGAGCCCAAAACTGGACACAGTATTCCAGTTGTGGCCTCACCAGTGCAGAGTAGAGGGGGAGAGTGACCTCCCTCGACCTGCTGGCCACACTCTTCCCTGTGCAGCCCAGGATTCCATTGGCCTATGAAATGTCGGACACGCTGAGACCTTGAATCCCACGTAGCCTAGCCGGCTATAAAGTAAATATTTTCACAAATTCACACACCAGAGTCTTCTAAAAGCACGGTTTTCCCAAGCGTCAGTAGATCAGTCGGTCTTGTGTCGCCCAAACCAGGACGGCGGCTAACCCACGGCCTCTTCTCGGCGCCCTGGGGAGGCAGCCTGGCTGCGGGGACGACAGCGGTGCCACACGGACCCTGCTTGCGCCTGCAGCGGCGTCAGTGGGCGCAAGCGGAGGCGTGCGCTGAGGGCCGGCGTCCACGGGCCCCGGGAGCCCTGCCTGACGAGCAGACTCTCGGCTGGGAGGCTCCGAGAGCCCCTGCCTGAGGCGCAGACAAGTCTCCCCGTGGCGCTGGGCAGGCTGGGGTGCAGCCCCTCACCGCAACCCAGCCCCGGCCTGTGCTGTGGCGTGCCAGGGCGAAGGGAGGCCGGGCCCTACCGCTGTCAGCCATCGCTGGAGCTGGGACCGCCGAGCCCTGCAGGGGCAGCCACGGACGAGTGGCTGCGAGCTGCTGAGGAGGACGGGTTGTGCGGGCAGGCAGCTCGCCCACGGCCCCTGCGATGCTGGATGGCGTGCCCTGCCTGGTCGCGTGCTGCCTGTGAGGGCCTGCGTGCCTCCCCTGAGGGTTCGCGTGCCTCCCGTGAGGGCCGGCGTGCCACCCTTGAAGGCCAGCGTGCCTCCCGTGAGGGCCAGCGTGCCTCCCGTGAGGGCCGG